>CM037789.1:3721980-3771980 GCA_021229015.1 Solen grandis
TATTTCGACATGATGCCAGTTGTTCAGAATAATGAAAATTTCAGAGTTATGACAGTAAAGTATGAGCTTTTGAACAAAAGCATCTTCAGCACCCTATGACGTCAGGTGACGTCAGAGCTAAAAATAGTGAAAAATGGTGTTCGCGCTCTACAGCCGTCATTTATGGTCGGATTTTCTTCAAATTTTCACTGATGGTACATCATGAAACTAAGGTGTGCATATCCTGTCAACTAACCGAAATTCCGAAAGACCGAAGTTCTGTGGCTGAAATAAGATTCGAACATAGGACCGAAAATTTCATTTTAGGATTAAAGAGCATCAGGATGAGATAGAAAGTTGAAACTTAAACAGTTTGCAGTTCTGCAGAATTTCTAAAGAAATTTTGAGTCGTAACGTCATATGACTTCATGTGACGTCATAAGCATACTTATTAATTTTCATTTTAGGGCAATGATTTCGACATGATGCCAGTTGTTCAGAATAATGAAAATTTCAGAGTTATGAAAGTGTAGTATGCGCTTTTGAACAAAAGCATCTTCAGCACCCTATGACGTCATGTGACGTCAGAGCTAAAAATAGTGAAAAATGGTGTTCACGCTCTAAAACGGCCATTTATGGTCGGATTTTCTTCAAATTTTCACAGATGGTACATCATAAAACTAAGGTGTGCATATCCTGTCAACTAACCGAAATTCCGAAAGACCGAAGTTCTGTGGCTGAAATAAGATTCGAACATAGGACCGAAAATTTCATTTTACGATTAAAGAGCTTCAGGATGAGATAGAAAGTTGAAACTTACACAGATTGCAGTTCTGCAGAATTTCTAAATAAATTTTGAGTCGTGACGTCATATGACGTCATGTGACGTCATAAGCATACTTCTTAATTTTCATTTTAGGGCAATGATTTCGACATGATGCCAGTTGTTCAGAATAATGAAAAATTCAGAGTTATGACAGTAAAGTATGTGCTTTTGAACAAAAGCATCTTCAGCACCGTTTGACGTTAGGTGACGTCAGAGCTAAAAATAGTGAAAAAAAGTTTTCGCGCTCTACAGCCGTCGTTTATGGTCGGATTTTCTTCAAATTTTCACAGATAGTACATCTTGATACTAAGGTGTACCTATCCTGTCAGCTAACCGAAATTCTGAAAGACCGAAGTTCTGTGGCTTAAATAAGATTCGAACATAGTACCGAAAATTTCATTTTACGATTAAAGAGCTTCAGGATGAGATAGAAAGTTGAAACTTACACAGTTTGCAGTTCTGCAGAATTTCTTTAAATATTTTGAGTCGTGACGTCATTTGACGTCATGTGACGTCATAAGCATACTTATAATAAGGATTTTCTTCAATATTTGAAGATGGTGTATGTCAGAAAAGTAAATAAGTATGATCAGGTTTGACATAGTTAGCAGAAAGCCCTTTCTTTTGTTCAGAACAAAAGGAGTCTAGTTATTATTATTATTCTTTTTTTCTTCCTAACTAAACGCTTATTTTTCTATGTTGCAATACTCATAGGACGATGAAATTTTTATGACTTATTAGTCACGTGAGGAAATTTTGATTTCTATGATTTTCATATGCCTATGACGTCATATGACGTCACATTTGAAATATGCTACAAAAGTTTGTACGCGGTCTACAGCCATTGTTTATGAACTGATTTTCATCAAATTTTTACAGATTGTGTATATTAAGTCCTAGTTGTGCATCCCGGTGTCCGTTTGCCAAAATTCGAAAAGTCCATGGTTCTATAGCGAATCCAAGATTCGAACCAATGTCGTAAATTTTTAAATGCTTATAAAATCTGTCCTTTTTAAGATAGAAAGTTGATATTTAATCAGTATATAGGTCTCTAGAAGTTTTAAACATTTTGTGAAAATAAATGTCATATGACATCACGTGACGTCATTATATGATAATGTATTTCTAATATTAACAAGAATATTTCTATATGTTGAAATTGTCGAAGGACAATGAAAATTCAATGACACATGCTTCAAACGCAGAAATTTTGATTTCTATGATTTTCATATCTCTATGACGTCCTATGACGTCACACGTGAAATAAGCTACAAAAGATTGTACGCGGTCCAGAGCCATTATTGATGAACCTATTTTCATCAAATTTTCACAGAATGTGTATATTAAGTTCTAGTTGTCCATCCCGGTGTCCGTTTCTCAAAATTCGAAATTGCCAAGGTTCTATAGCGAATCCAAGATTCGAACCAAGGTCGTAAATTTTCAAATGCTTATAAAATCAGTTCTATTTGAGATAATAAGTTGAAAATTGGTCAGTATGTAGGTCTCTCGGAGTCTTAAAAATATTTTGAAAATTTGCATCATATGACGTCACGTGACGTCATTATATGAAAATATATTACTAACATTAACAAGATTATTTCTATATGTTGAAATGGTCGAAGAGCAATAAAAATTTAATGGCATATGTTTCTCACGATATAATTTCTATTTCAATAATTTTTATAGGCATATGACGTCATATGACGTCACACTTGACATATTCTACAAAACTTTGTACGCAGTCTACAGCCATTACTTATGAACCGATGTTCATCAAATTTTCACAGAATGTGTATATTAAGATGTAGTTGTGCCTCCAGCAATCCGTTTTTCAAAATTCTAAAAGACCATGGTTCTATGGAGAATCCAAGATTCGAACCGAGGTCGTTAATTTTCAAATGCTTATAAAATCGTTCCCATATGAGATAGAAAGTTGATATTTGAACATTATATAGGTTTATGGATGACTGAACGATTTTGTGAAAATGAACGTCATGTGACGTCAGATGACGTCATTACATGAAAATCTATTTCTAATATTTACAAGAAAATTTCTATATGTTAAAATGGTCCATGGAAATGGAAATAATATGACATTTTGCTTCAAACGTTGATATTTTTACTTCTACAGTTTTCATATGCCTATGACGTCATATGACGTTACACTTGCCATATGCTACAAAAGTTTGTACGCGGTCTACAGCCATTGTTTATGAACCGATTTTCATAAAAATTTCACAGAAAGTGTATATTAGGTTACAGTTGTGCATCCCGGTGTCCGTTCTTCCGAATTCAAAAATGCAAAGGTTTTATGGCGGATCCAATATTCGAACTATTGACGTCAAATTTTAAATACGTATAAAATCGTTTCCAGATGAGTTAGAAATCTAATATTTGGAAAGTAAATAAGTCTCCAAGAGTTCTTTACATTCTATGAAGATGAACGTCATTTGACGTCATATGACGTCATAAGGTCAAAAATTATTTCTGATATATACGCGTAAATTTAATATGTTGCTAACTTCCCAGGACCATGAAATCTTATGGTATATACTTTAGAAATGCTTTAGAATGCAATGTAATTCATATTAATTTGACGTTATATCACATCAGATTTGACGTCAGGACAAAAAGGTTTTACGCGGTGTACAGCCATTACTGTTGGACCAATTTTCAGCAAATTTCAAAGAATGTATATGTAACGCTCTAGTTGTGTATCCCGGGTCCCGTTTTACAAATTCGAAAAGACGAAAAGGCAATGGTTCTATGGCGAATCCAAGTTTCGAAATATTGACGTCAAATTTCAAAAACATATAAAATCGCTTCGAGATGATTTAGAAAGTTGATATTTGGACTGAATAATTTTAAGATTACGAATTTTTAAATTATATTTGGAATTTTTAACTTATTTATATTTTGTGAGGATTAACGTTATTTGACGTCATAAGGTCAAAAAGAATGTTAATATATCTACGCGTTAATTTCTATATGTTGCAAAGTTGCAAGGAGCATGAAAAAATTACTTGATATATTTAAGATACTTAATATTTCATTTCATTGATTTTCTTATGCCTATGATGTCATGTGACATCAAACTTGTCGTTGTCTACACACTCTTGTACGCGGTCTACAGCCATTATTACAGGATGGAATTCGAATTGTAAGCGTTTTAAATAAATTTGATTTGTAACATAGATTATAAAAATAGTCCAAGTTAAATAAATCGATATAAAAAAGTGATTTTCAGTTACTTTTGCCATGTCCTCCAAGTTAAACGGTTTATTTTTCAAAGTTCATTTAAGTTATGGCCATACAAAAGCAAGTTAAAGGCTTCAATTTCATATCCTCTTACTTTTTTTGCTTTTAAGTATTTGACAAATGTAGCAGAAAGTCCTATCATTCGTATCAACGAATGAAATCTAGTTATTATTATTATTATTCCTTTTTTTCCAACCAAATCTAAGAGTTAATTTCGGAATGTTGTCAGTGTCTAAGCAACATGAAAATTAAATTGCCTCGACAAAAACTTATACATTTTTAAATTCAATATTTTTTAATTTTCAAAGACGTCAAACGACGTCAGATTTGACGTCAGCATCAAAAGTTTGTTCGCGCTCTGGAGCCTTTATTTTTTGTCGTTTTATCTTGATATTTTCACAGAAGAAGTATGTTATGATGTAGATGTGCACCTTGTCTTTCAAATTTTCAAATTCGAAAAATTTAAGAATTTATGGCAAAACCGAGTTTCGAACTTTGGTCCTAAAACTATTATTTAACATTACAAAGGCTACTGATGAGATAGAAGCATGCAAATTTGACAGCTCATCGGCCCAGAGGTCTACTTTCATTTCTGTAAAAGATTTTCTTTTAAGTCACGTGGTTATGACGTCATTTAAAAAGCAAAATCCTATTTTTTCAAAGATTTCTCTGGCTCTGGCATCATGCATTTTGAGTCAATTTTAATTAAATTGAAATTGCAGTAATAAAAAAGTATCTCTTTATACATTCAATCATTTTCAATTTTCATTGGCGTCATATGACGTCAGATTTGACGTCAGCTTCAAAAGGTTGTTCGCGCCATAGAGCCTTTAATTTTGGTCCAATTATCTTGATATTTTTACAGAAGATGTATTTTAGGATCTAGATGTGCACCTTGGCATTCAAATTTCCAAATTCTAAAATGTTAAGATTTCGTGGCAATACCAAGTTTCGAACTTTGGACCTGAAATTTTATTTAAGTATAACGAAGCTTTCAGATAAGTGCATTTTAGATATCGCATACCTTACACTGGTGTTATAGATATAAGATTATGATTTATTTTGTCTAAAAAGTATTCTACATTAGTTACCGCGCATACTGGATTATGAAATTATGTTAGATGTTTTTCAATTCGGCAATGATTGCCAAATCAAAGAAATACACATATGCTTTATTGTATACGCCCGGTGTAACGAAGTAAAGTGACCCCCATAGAATAATAACAATATCCTTTTAAAAATGACTTAAAACCCCACCTCGATGATATCTATAAGATATTGACTCGGGTCATCATTCTTCTCCTGCATCGATATGTATCAGATATTGATCCCGGTCATTATTTTTCAGAAATTGCGACCCCCTTTGACGATATATATCAGATATTGGCCCGGGTCATTATTCTTTGGAAAAAGTGACCCCCCACCCCTGATATGTATAAATATCGACCCCGGCATTAAACCCAAGATATGTATCACCCGGTGACCACCCTTCATGATATATGTATAGTCGAATTTGGAATCAGTGACTAACCAGAAGAATGCATAGCTGAGAAAAGTCGCTTGTAATCGGTAACTGCCTCCGTGGTATCGTAAATAAGAGCTCGCTCGGCTTCTCATAAAGTCATTTTGTATAATATCAGCCATCTCAAGAGTGAAAATGTGCCAAAATACGAGTATAATCAATTTGGCTTAACAATAATTTGGTGTAAACTTTCAAAAGTAACAAAAAATAAGGATTGGTTGAAATAATACTCACTGTTCTAAGTATCACATTTAAGTGTCTAATAAGTCTTTAATGTCTTTAATTTCAAGGACTGACCAATGCAAGAAAGCAACTACAAAAACGATAGCATCTTCGTTGAAATGCAACTCTCTATTTCTCTATTATTTTTTAACATATTATCTCTCTTTTCTCACCGTTCTCAACATGTACACATAGGAGATTTTAAAAATTAAGAATTTCCAACCAATTCTTTATCCAAACAAATAAAAAAAGTATTTTTATTAATTAAAAACCAGGTTGATAACGTAATCCATCCTCTTGGTGAAAACAAAGATAAATTTTACTTTATAAAACTCAACATTGAATATTTTAATTTTGTGTTAAATATTACAACACTCTGTCCCTGATCATGTCGGATTATACACACACATCCCGTCACAAAGCTCACACACGCGCCGCTCCTGTTTCGAAGATTTAGGCCCTCTTTTTTGTGGTGGCCAAGTGGTTATAGCTTCCGCACAATAACCGATAGGTTATGGGTTCGGTTCCCTGCAGCGACATACCAAAGCAGCTGAAGGAGTTCTTTATATCTTCCTTGTACCTAGCGCTCAGTAAACAAAGATAGCTGGTTGGCCCAGAGTCAGGTTCATGTAACTGGGTGTGGTTCCGGTATCATGCCACTTGTCTACGGCATGATAGACAAGACCACAAATGTCTAAATTACAGACAACACGTCATGATTATTGGGCAATGAATTATGTACTCGGTCATAACCGGAGACACGGATATTTTAATCGTGCGTCTTCGGCATTTTTTAGTTGTTATTACTTTATTGTTGTTGTTCTTGTAGTTGTTGTTGTTGTTGTTTGCCGAAGGTAAGGGTCGTAGAGGACGTAAAGGACGCTTTAATTCAACTACTCAGCCACCAAGGAAGGTCCCGATCTCATTTGTAAACTCAACATAATTAAACTTCAATTGTAACGGTTATATCGATTTTGCTCTTTTAAAATTTAAAATTAAGACATTCTGGGTGTTTTTCTGATTCTAACCCCCAAGCAAGTATAAAAATTAATTTGGGTATGTTTTTCCTCCTTTTACAATATACACATGTATGATTAATTGGCGGCTAAAACTGTGTTTGTTTTTTCTCACATTGATCTTTATTTTGTCCAACTACAACTCAATCAGCTAATAACAAACTAGGCGCAGGACATTGTTATACAATCAAGCTATATATATATATATATATATATATATATATATATATATATATATATATATATATATAACAGGGGGGGGAAGACCTCTGCTTACATTGATGCGCGGGACCTACCACAAGACCGCTGCATGGCTTCCTCACATTAAACCTACCGAAACTCGAACCAACAGCGGTGCGGGGCTACGTGGTATTCTATCTGTGGCTATAACCACTATGCCACTTTTTCATTCCTCAAAACGACTTAATCTGCCATTGATTAAGGCATTAAAACAATTGTTCAATTAATACGAAAACTTTCCTTTTTCAGAACTGACGTGCGTTCCCGAGTCATCATTTCTATACTACATATCTATCTATTTTGTTCTATCAACTATATAATCATTTTCATGCCACAATGTTAATCTGTTGGTTAATTTATTTTTTAATAATGGCTTTTTCAATGTGGGCATAATTTTAACAGATCTATAACACTTAATGTATTGTTATGTCATAAAATGGCAGTTGAAAGACATGTACAAATTATTCATTGTACATTTCAAATTCAGTCTTCTTACTTAGGTATGCTTTTTTACACGATGTAGAAATATACATTACTATAATACTTGAAAGCAAAATACGCTTCACTCCATGCAGCAGGTGATTTCATCAGTTTCAAATAACTCCCGAACAGCTATGTTTACATAAATTGCATATTCGTCATTGTATTACTTGCAACATGTTTGCATGCTTGAGAAGATTATAATAATGTTTTACTTTTCGTTGATGTGAAGCAAATCGTCAGAACTCTGATCACCCAGCAAGCTAATATAGGGTATTATTGTATCTAAGGAAATGGCTGGGAAAGTCCAACCTGGATATATATCTTCCCAGGTTGTGATCACTCTGCACTTTGTAACTCTGCCTTTGTTTTGCAGAGCAATCCTGCACCCGGACATGACAATATCCGGCCAAACTACTCTAGCTTTGAATGCATGTATAGAGAACCTCAACCTGTAGCGTTTCATGGCTTGGTGCAAAAATAGTGTTACTTCAAATTAATAAAAATCCCTTACAATAGTTTGGCACTAAACTCAATTTGTAATTTTGCAAGGACATTGTTACATGTTGTATTCTTTAGGCGATGTTTACTGGCTTGAAAGAAATGTTAAACCATTAATTTTGTTGAGAGTATTGCTGAGTAAAACGAACGAGATGAAAATTAAACATGATGATTTTGCAATATTCGAACCTAAAATTGCAGTATATAGCAATATATAAAACCTTAATTCAAAACATATGCACAAGATGTGGACGCTTCTTTTATTTATTTTCATATTTTGGGCCTTTGTGTTAGGTATTAACTCAACTTTTCAACAGATGTTTTGATTTCAAGTTTCCTTTCTTATTTATTATACATGTAGTAACCATAACCACTTAATCATATTAGCTTCACAAGGCTTCGGCACATACCCTTGTCGCTATGAGTTTTGAGTAAGCATTCCAATCTGTATGGTACTCGTTCAGGTCTTTGGTTCGAGTCTGATCTGGCTGCACATGTTTCTCATCTGGTTACATTGGGCACTAAACGTAGGGCTGGTACAGTATAGTTCTCAAGTATAATCACCATTGGATTTGTCATGAACATATCAATTTGTTCTGTCCGGTGAATTTGGGACAAATTCCAAAGAGGCGAGGGAGTATGTAATGGCCTATAAGTAACGCTTTTAGTGTAATATTTGTGTAAAGGGTCTGGTAGCTCAGTCTGTATAGCACTTGCTCCGTAACAAAGTGGTCCCCACTCTAACCCCTAGGGTCCCCCAGTCGTGTGTGTACATTTTACTCACCTTGTTACATTTGGCTATAAATATGGGACGTTAGAGAACAGTTCTTCTGTATATATCACACTTGAGTTTGGCAAGAACAAAATAGTTTTTATATATTACTTGAGAAGGAATAAGCCTATGTCTGTGAAACTTGTTAGGGACATTGCCCACGGCCTGTATATTGTGACCTATGACTTTGGGGTAACAAAGTCAAAGGTCAAGGTCACAATGACACTTGGGCCATAGGAGCAGAAAGCCCTATCGTTTGTTCCGGACAAACGAAATCTAGTTATTATTATTACGGCTTTCCGCAAACCTGCGGAAAACGTATAGGGTTTGTTATGTTTATTACGGCTTTCCGCAAACTTGCGGAAAACGTATAGGGTTTGTTTTGTTTATTTTTCTTCTTATTATTATTAGGTTTTCGCCTCTGCAGGGCGAAAACCTATTGTTCTTCTTCTGTTGATTTTTTTTTT
The DNA here is from genome assembly GCA_021229015.1 of Solen grandis. Lineage (NCBI taxonomy): Eukaryota > Metazoa > Mollusca > Bivalvia > Adapedonta > Solenidae > Solen > Solen grandis. Next base: position 3,731,264 of record CM037789.1, read on the forward strand.
TATTTTTAGGTTTTCGCCTCTACTGGGCGAAAACCTATTGTTCTTCTTCTGTTGATTTTTTTTATTTTTTTTAGTTTTAGGTTTTCGCCTCTGCAGGGCAAAAACCTATTGTTCTTCTTCTGTTGATTTGTTGTTTTTTAGTTTTTCGCCTCTGCTGGGCGAAAACCTATTGTTCTTCTTCTGTTGATTTTTTTTTTTTTTTAGGTTTTCGCCTCTGCTGGGCGAAAACCTTTTTCTTCTTTGTTGATTTGTTTTTTTTTTTGTTTTTTTTTTATTATTTTTCCAATTCCACCCATTTTTGTGTCCAGCCTAGCGGCCAGATGAGAAAAGCTACAGCTATGAAATTTTGGGCATGGAGTCATCTTTATCTGAACATGTGCCTAATTGGTCAAACTTTTCACATTTATTTCTGATTTAGCCACTAGGGGGCGCAATGCATGCAATCACTGTTTTGCTAATAACTCAAAAATTTGAAACCTGATTTAGATGCGGTTTTTTACATAATGTTCCTTGTTGAAAGCCCAATCAAATATGATGGATATCTTATCATCGAGTACTGGAAAAAAATTGTTCTAGGAGAGGTTGAATGTTCGAACCTTGGAAAAAGTGGAAAAATGAGGGTAGGTCTACGAAAAACCTACCCACTTTTGTTAGAGATCAGATAGAATAATTCTGTTTGCTGCATACGATTTGCAAGACATATACGCACAAAATATATGGGGTGGCGAATTAAGGAAATGCGTGGTTTGTCCTCTAGAAACGGTCAAACTTCACTAAATTTAAGGAAAAATTAAAATTTCCAAAAACATGTTTTTGTCGCTCCTGACTTTATTTTCTGTTCATTCTTCATGAAATTTTCACACGATATGTATTGTTATGTTGGAAAGGGCCTCACAATTCAAAAAATAAAAAAGAATTGAAAAGGTCAAGGTCATATTACGATTATTGTGTTTTTATTCGGCCACAAATAGCTCCAAAACTAAAAATATTTCATTGAGAGTATATGAACAAAAGTTTTAGTTCTTCAAGAGCTCTTTCCAGTGATACTTAGGTTTTGAAGATCGGACTTGTTTTGGTCATTATATGGCAGTCCAAAGTTTGATCCTTTTTTGGAATAATTGTAAATCAGGTTTTATGCTTCAAATTCTGATACATAAGAATAAAAAGTTTGACTTGTGCGACTAGTATACTTGATTGAACTATTTGCTGCTTTGCTAGGTACCTAACAGTAAAATTTTAATCAATTTTCTTTCTCATTTTGCCGCTAGGGGGCGCTTTTCTTGAAATCATTCTTTTGCTTATAACTCAAAAAGTTGAAGTCCGATTCGAATGCGGTTTTTTGCATTCTGTTCCCTGTTGATAGCCTAATAACATATGATAGGATTCGAGGGTCCGTATGGCTGAAAGCTTTTGAGCTACGGAAGGTTGAATGTTCGAACCTTGCAAAAAAAAAAAAAAAACTGTGCAAATGAGGGTAGGTCTACGAAAAACCTATCCGTTTTTGTTAGAGATCAGATAGAAGAATTCTGTTTGCTGCATACGATTTGCAAGACATATACGCACAAAATATATGGGGTGGCGAATTATGGAAATGCGTGGTTTGTCCTCTAGAAACGGCCAAATTTCACTAAATTTTAGGAAAAATTAAAATTTCAAAAACATGTTTTTGTCGCTCCTGACTTTATTTTCTGTTCATTCTTCATGCAATTTTCACACGATATGTATTGTTATGTTTGAAAGGGCCTCACAATTCAAAAAATAAAAAAGAATTGAAAAGGTCAAGGTCATATTACGATTATTGTGTTTTTATTCGGCCACAAATAGCTCCAAAACTAAAAATATTTCACTGAGAGTATATGAACAAAAGTTTTAGTTCTTCAAGAGCTCTTTCCAGTGATGTTTAGTTTTTGAAGATCGGACTTGATTTGGTTATTATACGGCAGTCCAAAGTTTGATCCTTTTTTGGAATAATTGTAAATCAGGTTTTATGCTTCAAATTCTGATACATAAGAATAAAAAGTTTGACTTGTGCGACTAACGTTAGTATACTTGATTGAACTATTTGCTGCTTTGCTAGGTACCTAACATTAAAATTTTAATCAATTTTCTTTCTCATTTTGCCGCTAGGGGGCGCTTTTCTTGAAATCATTCTTTTGCTTATAACTCAAAAAGTTGAAGTCCGATTCGAATGCGGTTTTTTGCATTCTGTCCCCTGTTGATAGCCTAATAACATATGATAGGATTCGAGGGTCCGTGTGGCTGAAAGCTTTTGAGCTACGGAAGGTTGAATGTTCGAACCTTGCAAGAAAACAAAAACAAAACAAAAACTGTGCAAATGAGGGTAGGTCTACGATAAACCTATCCGTTTTTGTTAGAGATCAGATAGAAGAATTCCGTCTCCGGCATACCATTTAAAAGACGTATACACACAAAATATTTGGGGTGGCGAATTAAGGAAATGCGTGGTTTGTCCTCTAGAAACGGTCAAACTTCACTAAATTTTAGGAAAAATTAAAATTTCAAAAACATGTTTTTGTCGCTCCTGACTTTATTTTCTGTTCATTCTTCATGCAATTTTCACACGATATGTATTGTTATGTTTGAAAGGGCCTCACAATTCAAAAAATAAAAAAGAATTGAAAAGGTCAAGGTCATATTACGATTATTGTGTTTTTATTCGGCCACAAATAGCTCCAAAACTAAAAATATTTCATTGAGAGTATATGAACAAAAGTTTTAGTTCTTATAGAGCTCTTTCTAGTAATGTTTAGTTTTTTAAGATCGGACTTGATTTGGTTATTATACGGCAGTCCAAAGTTTGATCCTTTTTTGGAATAATTGTAAATCAGGTTTTATGCTTCAAATTCTGATACATAAGAATAAAAAGTTTGACTAGTGCGACTTATATACTTGTTTGAACTATTTGCTGTTTTTGCAATTTTGTTTCTAATTTTGCCGCTAGAGGGCGTTTTGCTTAAAATCACTCTTTTGCTTATAACTCAAAATGTTAAAGTCTGAGCATTTTGTTCCTTGTTGACTGCACCACAGAATGGGATGGATTTCAAGGGACAGGGTATGGGAAAATATATGCGCTAGAAGAGTTTGAATGTTCTAACATTGCAAAAAAAAAAAAAAAAAAAAAAAAAAAAACTGTGCAAATGAGAGTAGGTCTTCAAAAACCTTTTCGTTCTGTTTCATATTGGAAATTGTGGCTGAGTTGAAATAAAGTGTTCAAGTTGATTAGGTTAAAAGCGAAAACCGAGATACCGCTTGCGGTTCTAGTTATTTTATTATTTTTCCAATTCCACCCATTTTTGTGTCCAGCCTAGCGGCCAGATGAGAAAAGCTACAACTATGAAATTTTGGGCATGGAGTCATCTTTATCTGAACATGTGCCTAATTGGTCAAACTTTTCACATTTATTTCTGATTTAGCCACTAGGGGGCGCAATGCATGTAATCACTGTTTTGCTAATAACTCAAAAATTTGAAACCTGATTTAGATGCGGTTTTTTACATAATGTTCCTTGTTGACAGCCCAATCAAATATGATGGATATCTTATCATCGAGTACGGGAAAAAAATTGTTCTAGGAGAGGTTGAATGTTCGAACCTTGGAAAAAAGTGGAAAAATGAGGGTAGGTCTCCGAAAAACCTACCCACTTTTGTTAGAGATCAGATAGAAGAATTCTGTTTGCTGCATACGATTTGCAAGACATATACGCACAAAATATATGGGGTGACGAATTAAGGAAATGCGTGGTTTGTCCTCTAGAAACGGTCAAACTTCACTAAATTTTAGGAAAAATTAAAATTTAAAAACATGTTTTTGTCGCTCCTGACTTTATTTTTTGTTCATTCTTCATGGAATTTTTCACACGATATGTATTGTTATGTTTGAAAGGGCCTCACAATTCAAAAAATAAAAAAGAATTGAAAAGGTCAAGGTCATATTACGATTATTGTGTTTTTATTCGGCCACAAATAGCTCCAAAACTAAAAATATTTCATTGAGAGTATATGAACAAAAGTTTTAGTTCTTAAAGAGCTCTTTCCAGTGATGTTTAGTTTTTGAAGATCGGACTTGTTTTGGTCATTATACGGCAGTCCAAAGTTTGATCCTTTTTTGGAATAATTGTAAATCAGGTTTTATGCTTCAAATTCTGATACATAAGAATAAAAAGTTTGACTTGTGCGACTAGTATACTTGATTGAACTATTTGCTGTTTTTGCAATTTTGTTTCTAATGTTGCCGCTAGAGGGCGTTTTGCTTAAAATCACTCTTTTGCTTATAACTCAAAATGTTAAAGTCTGATTGAAATGCGGTTTTCAGCATTTTGTTCCTTGTTGACTGCACCACAGAATGGGATGGATTTCAAGGGACAGGGTATGGGAAAATATATGCGCTAGAAGAGTTTGAATGTTCTAACATTGCAAAAACAAAAACAAACAAAAAACTGTGCAAATGAGAGTAGGTCTTCAAAAACCTTTTCGTTCTGTTTCATATTGAAAATTGTGGCTGAGTTGAAATAAAGTGTTCAAGTTGATTAGGTTAAAAGCGAAAACCGAGATACCGCTTGCGGTTCTAGTTATTATTCTTCTTCTTCCAACCTAATTCAAGAGTTAATTTATATATGTTGCCAATGGCCAAGCAACATGAAAATTAAAATGCGTCGACAAGAAAGTAAAAAATTTTAAAATCAAGTGTTTTCAATTTTCATTGACGTCAAATGACGTCAGATTTGACGTCAGCTTCAAAAGTTTGTTCGCGCCCTAGAGCCTTCAATTCTGGTCCGATTTTCTTGATATTTTCACAGTAGATGTATTTAAGAATGTAGACGTGCACCCTGTCTTTCAAATTTCCAAATTTGAAAAAATTGAGATTTTATGGCAAAACCGAGTTTCGAACTTAGGTCCTAAAATTATATTTTAATGTAACAAGGGCAGCTAATGGGTTAGAAGCATGAAAATTGGACAGCAAATCGGCCAAGAAGTCTGCTTTCGATTTCCTGAAGGACTTTATCTCAAGTCACGTGGTTATGACGTCATACAATAGACAAAAAGCATATTTTTGAAAAATTTCTTTTCCTCTGGTATCATTACTTTTGACTCAATCTTTTTGAAAATTGTATTGCAGCGATTAAAAAGTTAAATTACTTTATTTTTAATTTTCAATGACGTCAAATGACGTCAGATTTGACGTCAGCTACAAAAGAGTTTTCGCGCTTTAGAGCCTTCAATTCTGGTCCGATTATCTTGATATTTTCTCAGAATATGTATTTTAGGATGTAAATGTGCACCTTGGCATTCAAATTTCCAAATTCGAAAATATAAAGATTTTATGGCAAAACCGAGATTCGAACTTAGGTCCTTAAATATATATTTTAATGTTACAAGGCCACCTTAATGGGTTAGAAGCATGAAAATTGGACAGCAAATCGGCCTTGAGATCTTCTTTCTGTTTCTTAAAGGATTTTTTCTTAAGTTACGTGGTTATGACGTCATAAAAACGACAAAAAGCAACTTTTTTTAAATTTCTTTCGCTCTGGTATCATGACTTTTGACTCAATCTTTTTGAAAATTGTATTGCACCGATTAAAAAGTAAAAATTTATAAATTCATTCATTTTTAATTTTCAATGACGTCAAATGACGTCAGATTTGACGTCAGCTTTAAAAGTTTGTTCGCGTTTTAGAGCCTTCAGTTTTGGTCCGATTATCTTGATATTTTCACAGAAGATTATTTTAGGATGAAGATTTGCACCTTGGCTTTCAAATTTCCAAATTTGAAAATAAAGATATCATGGCAAAACCGAGATTCGAACTTAGGTCCTTAAATTACATTTTAATGTTACAAAGCCCACTGATGCGTTAGAAGCATAAAAATTGGACAGCATATCGGCATAGAGGTTTGCATTCTTTTTTCTGAATGATTTTCTTTTAAGTCACGTGGTTATGACGTCATTAAAAAGACAAAAAGACATTTTTTTAACATTTCTCTTGCTCTGATATCATGAATTTTGAAACAATTTTAATTGAAATCTTCAGAATTAATAGAGTTAAAATTGAAGTGATGCATACGCAAGAAATGTTTGATTTGTCACGTGGTTATGACATCATGAATACTAAAAATAATTATTTAAAAAAAAATCATATAAAATCGTCAATTAGATCAATGAACTTAAAATTTTCAAGAATGAAGAAAATTAGTACGTTCATAAGGGTTTGAAAATTTTAAGTTATTACGTCATCAAACATGGCAGATATTCATGTTTGATGGAACGCTTACTTGAAAATGTGAAAACAAACCTGTTCACATTCTCGAAAATAATTTTTGCTGCATTAATAGAACGTTAGCTAATCATGTCCTTCCAAAACAGATACTTTTCTTTAGTCACTTAATTTTGCCGTGGTTGAAATATTAAAATCATTCATTTCAATTTGTATTCGCGCTTCAGCGTCATGAGTATTGTGGCAATCTAAAGCATACCTTAAGGAACTTATGTTGTGTCACTTGTTTATGACAACATTGATTTGTAAGCAAAATACATTAAAAAATCATAAGATTGGACATATTAACTTTAAATAAGTAATATTGCCGTGCCTTGACATGCGCAGAAAAGTTCAAGTGATTACGTTATCAAACATGACCTATTCATGTAATTCATGAAAATACATTAATTTGAAGAAAGAAATGAAAGCGGTCATTGGGTTGGTTGAGCAAGATCCGATTGTTCTTTTGCAGGAAAGAGTGCCTGCGTTGTATAGTGAATTGTGGTACATTTTTTACTAAAAGAGTCGCATTTACGATGAATAAGTAAAATAATACTAGAGCCAGAAAACCTATACGGATAACTTATTGCATTTGCTTTCACGGCTTTCTGCAAACCTTAAGAAAATGACAAATACATGGACAAATACAAGTCATGGACTTCAAAGTATTTTTTTTTCTTTTTTACAATTTCATTTGTGGATCAAATTGCAATGAATATGCTTACGAAGAAAAAGATATTAAATAAAGAATAAAAAAATTAAAATCGATTGAATTACGTAAGAAAAAAACTTGAGGATAGTATTATCTTAAAATTTTCCTGTTTTTTTTTTCTGCATGCAAGTAAACGGTTGTGTAAGATCCATATATATGCTTTATCGATATCTTTTTAAGAAGATGAAAATAAAAAAAAGATTTAAAGCTTATTTTTGAACATAAGTTTATATTTATGATAATGATGATTTACGTATTAAATCTTACATCATTATGCATCATTATTCCATTTCTTTGTATTAACTTATATATTCAATACTTTTGAAATAAGCAAACGGAAAGCCGCTTCGTTTGTATCAAACGACTTCTAGTTTTTGTTCATTTGTTTATTAGATCATTTGGAGACTTTGTCTACTTGAGACAGATATATAGTGCTGCCACACTGCAGTATCACGCATTTGGCATGATACCACACCCAGTCGCTTTTTCCTGACACCGGGCCAACCAGTCCTGGAACTACCCTTATATACTGAGCGCCAAGCAAGGACCTATACCAGTACCAATTTTTCGCTGTCAGGGATCGAACCCACGACCTCTCGATTCCGCGGCGGACGCTTTTACCATTCGACCACCTGGGCTAGTATATAAGTGTTTAGGAAAGACGTGTAAAATAAAAGTTAATACAAAAATGAGTTTTGTATAATATCAGCCATGCGATATATGGATACAATTATACATATATATAGAATCCGACATGAATTATTATTTCATATCAAATTTTACTAAACGAGTTTATGAAAGCTTCTGAACCTAGAAATAACCATTTAACGTGTGTATTTCTCATGCATTTCAACATCATATGAATAAAGTTGCACCAAACACATTCACTCCAGCTGTTTGAGATAAACACACTATGCATGTATATAGAATGCACGCGCATGACGCGGAATGATGTAATTCGGCCTGAAAGTTATATGTAACATGTTAAATATAAGAAAATAAGCGATGGTTCGAAACCGGAAACAGCTGTTTGAACATAATATCATGTGATAGCCATATATGACACTAGTACATTTGCGCAGATTACAATTCTATACATATATATGATTTTAAATTTAAATCAATAAACTATGCTGGCCTCGTTAATAAGCCGGCTTAAGACAACCAATCTATCAATTTGCCACTTGGAATTCATAGTTATAGTTCGTAGTTATGAAGTTGTACGTGAAGATGTATATGTATGGTATATGTGATTTGTTTATTAAGTTTCATTAACTTCTTAGTAGTGTGAAATGTGCATGCGACAGACAAAATGACCATAGGCAGAATAACAAACAGACAGAATAACAATCAAACGAGAGAAACATAAGACAGACGGGTAGGTGACGTTTCTATTAGTTATGGACAGATAAAAAGATAAAAAGAAATGACAGACAGACAGCAAACAATACTAAAAAAAAAAGAAAGAGCTGTACTGTGAATCGAAGTTCTGGAAGTCAAGCCTCTTCAGTGAGTAGTTCTGGTCTGGTTGGGAGTCGAACTTCAGGATGACCACGCTGCCTGGGTTGTCCACTAGTCTCTGGTTCACACTATCGTCGTAAGGTTCAGCCTCGATGGCAATAATCAGTCGGGAACAGTCGGCCGTCGGGTGGATCATGTCCGGTATATCACCAACTGCCGACGAAAAGGTATAGTAAGTGGGTTTATGTATGTATTTTTGTAAACACATGTACATTGTAGATGTTTATATGTATTTATAGCCTTGTTGTTGATTAAAACCGGGTTTAATTCAAGTGAATACTATTTTAAACATTTGGTGAATAGGTTATAATACGTTACGCGTTTAGCTTGATATTTGCTGTATTGGAGAGAGAGAGAGGGGGGGGGGGATATTCTGTGAAATACGAGTGCATGAAATGAGTGTTTATCATTTTGAAATGATAATACCTAAACTGAGATTATTTAATTCATATATTGATATTTAAATATTACCGTTACCGCTACCAGAAGTATATTAGTATACTTTGTTTTGGGTCTAGGCTATTAATTATTTCCGGGTATTGATTATTATTAAATTAGTCCCAGTGGCCGAGTGATTAGAGTATCCGCCCCGGAATCTGGAGGTCGTGAATTCGATCCTTGTCCGCGACATAATAAATGGTACTGGTATAGCTTCCTTGCTTGACGCTAAGTATATAAGGGTAGTTGCAGGACTGATTGGCCCAGAGTCAGGGTAATGTGACTTGGTATAGTATCATGCCACATGTCTACTCTTTAAACTTCAGTTTGGCAGCACTATATCTTACTCAAGTTGACATAGTCTCCAAATGACTGAAATACTGTCGGTGGGACGTTAAGCCCGACAAATTAACGAACAAATGAAATGTATTTGTTACAACTGCAAGGATAAAGAAGTGGCAAAATCAAATATATAACAAACCAAAACTGTATTTAGAAACAACATTATATTTTTGAACTCGTAATCCAACAACAGGCTCGAATTCCACCAACACTACTAAGGGCTAAGTAATACTTAAATCTTAAACTAGGTAGATACATATTTCACCATTGCTATCTTAATGGAATATTCAAGTACATAAGTAAGCTGAAATGAATTATTTCCTTAATAACTAACAATTATTTTTAAGAAATGAAATACATGTATTTTGGAATTTTATTAGAGAAAAAAGACTAATGAAAATCGCCTTCAAGTATTTAAGTTTTACTTAGCGCTAGTGCTGGTGGAATTCGACACAGGTACTTAAATGCCAACAATTTGTTGTCAAGTAATAGCAAGAAAGTAGCTAGATCGTTCCTGTAAACTACAAAATCGAGTTGTCAGTAGGGGGACACGCAATGTGCACAAGTAACCAGCTCTTAAAATCACCAGTTTCTGCATAAGAAACTTTGTTTCTATCCCAATGTTAAAAAAAGAAATTGACATGTATCATATATAGTTAGTGTTCAAAGTTTTATTTATAGTTTAAGAACAGCTTTGAGTAATTTGCACGAACCCATTTCTGTATATCTCTTTTTCAATAACAAAATATGTTCAAACAAAAACCAAGTGTTGAAATTTCATACAAAATCGATATCCAAATCTTCAAGTAAAGTCTAACAAGTGTACAAAGTTTCATTGCAACTCCATGAATATCTTTTTAAGATGATGCAATCCCAAACCCTATTTCTCAAAATTACCCTTAATCATTGAAATTGTGTGAAGTTTCACGGGGAATTCTATAAAAAAAATATTCTTAAAGTCTGATCTCACAAAAACCATTTCATAAAATCACCATTTTTATCCCAAACGAATTGTTTCTTTCTTTTACAAACTTGATCTGCAAATATCCATATCATACATGTCAATTAAATGTATAAATCTACAATGCAAATCTAGTAGTCATAAAGATACCGGTATTGCACTCATACAGATAAGTGGTAGCAAGACTGACAGATGGACAACGTGAAAATCTATAGGGCTCTTGCATCCTTTGTGCCGCAGAGCCTTATTAACGCTTATGTGGCCTCAGATTTGATTTATGTTGCGTGTCAACTTCAATACTTAGAGAGGTTTAAAATAGCACTACTTTTTAGAATAGTCAATGATAATGTTAAAGGATTTAAAAACTAAAGGCTTAGGAAAAAGTTTTGAAGCTGGTGATAAGCACATGGAAAGCAAATGACTTAGTGATTAGAGAAACTAACACAAGTACCGGCAAATATACAATTCAATGATAAAAAAAAATCAGCAGCGGACAATTCCAGTAATGAAAAAATACATATGTTGCTCTATACATGTACATTAAGTGAAGCCTGTTAATCGAAAATGTGATAAAACTTTATGAAACAATGCCAAATTGTTGGATCTATACTAAAACTTCTAATCATATATGTTTCCACAAGACAGATGCTTCCGCCTTCCACTTATTTGTCATTAATTCAAGTGCTTTTTTTTTCTTCCTGATAATTGTTTCTGAGGTTTGATAACTCAACCCAGCTTTGAAAACCAGGGGCGTCCTGGATCAAATGAATGAATGGACGCGAATTTCATGTGGGAATCTGTTGCAGAATTGTGGATATTTGCAATGCCGAAGGTAAATTCTAAATGGTTTTGAACACAGGTACCAGTATCGTGGAGCACACACACACACACACACACACACACATTACTACTACTACTTTTTACAATAATATCTACAAGGTTTTATTTCCGCCCGGTTGGTCCGGAACATCACTGAGGTGACTTGTTTCCCGTCAAATTCATCGATATTTGTGTATAATTTAATGAAAATGCGATGACATTGCTAAATAACAAATTATTTGAATAGCAAACACATTTTGCCTTCGAAAACTAGAACTTTTCCTACATGTACATACCGTTCTTTTATGGTAAAGCTTTGGTTTCACTTCAGTGTGAAAATCGGAAACAACATGGCGAGCTGAATGGAAAAATGAGATACAGACATACAGACATATGATTTTGACTTGGAATTTGTCCCTACGAATAAATCAACAGGTCTCTTGCAGGTACAAAATAATGAATTGTACTTACCTTTGATTTGGCGCTGTTATTCAATTTCAGCCTCTTATACAGCTCAAAATATCTGCTGATAATGAGCAATTTTACTTCGCTGACTTGGCACCTCAGTGATGTCCCCGTGCATGTTATTTTTATATTTTTTTATAACTCATTCAATATTGAACCCAGTTACTTAGGATTTCGCATGTGTATTAGAAATACATTATTTTTTAAGAAATCGATATTTTTTTGGACGTTCCGCAAGTTGTTTGTTGATTAAATTTCAGGGATGTTCCGGATTATTTATTTCTTTCTCTCAGGCGTGAATAAAACATATACCCCTAGCTAATCACGCATCCACAGGAGAATGCTAAATTATTTTTGCCAGTCATAAAATCAAAACCCATTGAAGCCAAAAGATTATTACCAAAAAAGAAATGAAGAAAAAAACAACAACAAAAAAACTCAATAGTCATAAGGCGTGTCTTTTAAGGGAATGGTATAGCCGCTTAAGACTTGACTTGACTGTTTGGGTTTACCGTCGCTTTGACAGTATTTCAGTCATTTAGCGATGTCCAGCTAATTACAGGTGGAGGAAGACCCCGAATGCACGTAGGCATTCAGGTAGAACCAATATATATATATTTTTTATTTTTTTTTGCCAATTCATTGATCTGGAAGACCTATTTTCAGTTTATGAATATAATAAAACCGACAACCATATCATGTTCTCGAGTCCCCGTTTCGTTTGTGTTCTCCGTAGTTTCACGAAATATAGAAAGTCTTGATCAGTCATGTTGTGTGTTTTAATTTTTTTTTTATAATTTAAGCGCCCTGAAACACAAGCACTTACCGTATTTTTCTTTCATTACAAATTATACATAAACTATGGAAGGGTAGGCTAGGAATTTATCATCATATGATATGTTTTATCTCAAACTGCTTAGTATTTTCGTTACATGCATTTTTCACACAAACTTGTAAAATGCAAAAAAATTAGAAATCTAGGGCCCGTTTCACAAAACTTCGTACGAACAAATTTGATATGCTGTTCTACATAGTACCGTATAATGTATTATTTGCACAAAAAAAAACAATAAGAAAGTTTGCCCATTTCAATGCATTTTAGAAGCACAACTCTTTTCGAGAAGAGAAAATTCACAGGAAAAATTATCCCGTCAGTTTTTTCCCCCTATTTTCTTTTTTAGTATGTTTACAATTTTCATCTGTAGGCACGTGCCTGCTATGCCTAACCCTCATATGTATCACCGGAAATCCACATACATGTATTAAAATTGGTGATCCATGTGAGGTTGGTCCTACGTGACTTTGGTCCACTAGAATATGGTAAATTGGGGACAAAAAAAAACAACAAAAAAACAGGGAAAACCGAATTAGACCATAAGAATATAATGAAGACTTTTGTTCCAACTCGTGACTTCCTCATTTGTAAAGAGTCCGCATTTGAAAGGTTTTATACGTACAAGCCTGTGTCCACATTAGGCGCCAATCACACACATACACACACGCACGCACACACACACACACGCGGAAATATGTATAGATATGAATTATTCGTTTACCGACGATGTGATGAAGTAGCTCGAATTTGTGCTGAGCGACATCGTAACTCCTGTAAACATTTACAAATCCGTCCTCCCGGACCGTCCTGTTGTCGAATGCGACGTAAACGTAGTCACCACACACTTCGACATCTGTGACGTCAGTATTGGGATACGTCACGTGGTACAAAACTTTCATGTTGTGCAAATTCGCCATATTGATGATGTGGACATTTGTATGACCTAAAAATACATTGAAATGCGAAAGTAAATTAAGACTTCTGTCTTAGACAATGTAAAAATAAAACGTAGTTACAGTATTTGCACCGTAACCGATAGGTTGCGGATCTGCATACCAGATTTAACCATCGCCGCGACAGTATTTCAGTCAATTAATTGCAGGGTTAGGAAGATCCAAAGCACACCAGACGCACTCGGGTAGAAATGCCAATCTTCTGCAAGCCAACTGGAAGATCCAAGTGATCAGACCAGGATTCGAACACACAGCCATGCAAAGAAAAGTCGGAAACTACTCATAACCACCAATGAAGGTCACATTTACATATTTAGTTTAAAGGTCGACTCGGAAACAAGTTCTTACAATCAATCTTATCCTCTTGACAATTCCTTGGTTGGACCAGTGTTAAATCCTTCTCTCCCAATGGGATTCGAACCCACAACCTTTGGATTCGTAATAGAGTACGTTACTAATATGCATATATACTTTATGCATTGATAATATACTGATAATGAATTAAAGTGTGACTTTATGGTGGAGAATGAGACCCTGCAATATTTTTTTCATGTAATTTTACTGTTAAAATGTACTGTCTCCCATGGCCGATTGGTTAGAGCGTCCGCTTCGGGAGCATGAGGTCGTTGGCTCGATCCCCGGCGGCGACATACCAAAGTCGTAAAAATGGCACTGTTATAGCTCGATTGCTTGGCGCTCAGCATATAAGGGTACATGTAGTTGCAGGACTGGTTGCCCCGCGGTCAGGATAATGTGACTGGGTGTGGTATCATGCCATGTCTACGGTGTAGTACTGCAGTGTGGCAGCACTATATTTGTCTCAAGTAGACATCGTCTCCAAATGACTAAAATACTGTCGGTGGGACGTTAAACCAAACAAACTGTTAAAATGGCCATGTATCTCTACGTTATCAACGTTTATTGGTGTACAAGTCAATAAAAAAGTGTCATTTTCCCCCCAGATGACATATTGTTTACCTTGGCTAATTTCGACACGTTCCGTAACACTCGGTGACAATCGTTAAAGATCGAATTCGAAGTCAGACACTTCCGTAAGAAATATAAATATTAATGTCCATATTCGTTTGGACAAAAATCGGCGTAAACCAGTGTTCGCAAGTCACATGATGGCCTGCGCCGGTCATGTGATCGAGTTGAGAGTGAAACAAGTGTAGCCGGAGACATAAATATACCATTAATATATTGACAAGATTTAGTTGTTTTCATAGAAACACGAAAGAATATAAGGACGAATGCACCCAAGTATGTCATAAAATGCTCTTTTAGTAGGTTAGAAATTATCACGTCAATTTCTGTAAAACTCATGGATATAAAATATATTTGTAATTAACATGTGGTTAAATAATATCACCATTTAGCAAGATATATTAGCACTATAATTCTATTTTGCTTCTGGTAAAAACTTTTTTGCCAACATCCGCCATTACCCGCCGGTCTAATTTGAGAGGCGCATTCGGCATGCGCCGGTTTTTTTTTTTTTCGGCTAGCACCTGAACCAGAACAGTGCACACGCCGTGTCATATAAAGGTCAACCGGCTCAAAGTTGTCCAATCGAAAATAGCCTTTGTGTTCAAAAATGGGAAACTTGAAAACATTGAAAAAAAAATGAAATTGAAATGAAATTGCTGACTTCTAATTCTTTTACTGGCGCCCGAAATAATTAAGACTGTTTGTGCTATCCTAGCATATTCTAAAGAACTTTTTCATGGATAACGAGTTATAAAATAGCCTGAAACGCTTTGAATATTGAATGTTGTAATTTATGTCCATCTTAAGGTGTATTTGTATATGAAAGGATTTCAAAAGAGATAAAAGGCTTGTATCATAAGTTTTCCTAAATAGTCAGGTAGGTACTAGTTCAAAAAGTTCAGGTCATGTGTCAAAGTCCTATACTTTCAAAAGGACTTGCACTACCAAATGTAACTGGGCGCCTAAGATTTCCTTTATGTTCAAATAACTTTTTCTGTCTTTGAAGGGTCAAACCTAAGTTGCGGGAACGTTTGGTCCGATCCCATTTCCTGTAAACGTTCATATTCGCGGCGTAATACTGTCGCGGATTTGAGCAGACCGCAAATCCCGCGAAACAATACACGCTACAAACAAAACTGAATAGCACGACACGGCATTCCAATACACTTAACGGTTATTTTACTGGTCAGCGGTCACTGTATTGCAGTCGAACGTAAAGCTGTAATAATAATAATTTTCAGTGACTGATATGTTTCTATGTGGTTGTTTGGGGTATCAAATACGTGATAATGTTTGTTTTTTAATGATGTTTTTATACATATAGGTCATGACCTACTTATCGCTTCGCTCGTCGGTCTGGACATTGCACATTTCATGTCTTCTGTATTGAGCTTGTAATTATACATAGTAGTTTAATTATTACATGACGAGTGGGATAAGTAATACGTAATGTTTATCTTGTTAATATGTAATATGTTAATATGTAAACGTATTATAAAGAACACTTGGTGTAGTTAATACAGTAAAATTGTCTGTGTAGTGCTGCTGTGTTGATACAGTAAATACCTAGAAATAGCCTTATTTGATTAATGCGTTTTCCCATCAAGAGGTCATGAGTTCTATTTCAGCTGCATTTAAAATATGTGTAGTTGGGTTTCATAAACAACATTTCATGATAAGATGTCGTCCATTTATTGGATGCACCAATGTAGTGCGTACATGATAAAAACCTAGAACATAAATGACAGAATTATAATACAAATAAAATTATGCAAATTAAAACAATGATATTGTATAAAAGTCCTACCAGACCTCTCTCCAAAAAAAAACAATCCAAAGGTAAGGACAATACTAGTAGAACCAACAATACAAAGTAATCTCTTATATTAACGATTTAGCTTTCGATGGAACTCGTGTCCCGATCGGCGATCCGAATACCATAAAAATAAATGTGTTAGAAAGAAATGATATATAGTGAGAATTATTCGCACCAAATCTTGTTACATGTATGGTGAGAAAAGGGCTGGGCTGATCTATCAAATAAGAGCTGTCAGAGGACAGCACGCTCGACTATTCAAAATGCTTGTTGGTAAATCAAATGAAATCTATTTCAATTATTGCCCTTCACATACCATGTATATAATAATAGTCAAAAATGATATACCTTGATAGTCTGATACCCCTCAATATTTTTATGAAGTTTTAAATCAATCACATGCCTACTTACTTGGACATTAGCATAATAACACGGTGCATGCAAAACTTTAACTAAGTATCCAAGTTAGAAAGGGCAATAATTTGTATAAAATTCAGTCCAAAAGTTACCCCACCTTGGTTTTCTGATTCCCCTGAATACACTCCTTAACTTTCTAGTCAATACCATAAACACTTTCTGAAATATAAGCTACATAGTAGCTTGAATGCAAAACTTTAACCACAATTTCTAAGTTAAAAAGGTGCCACAATTTGAAACATATACCATCAAGTGTTATCTTCCGTGATAGTATGATACTCCTAAACATATTAAATATGTTTCAAATCAATCCCATGCGTGGTCTCTGAGATATAAGCATGACAGTACCTTACATGCAAAACTTTAACCAAAATTTCTAAGTTAAAAAAGTAACCATAACTGCCAATATATTCCATCAAAAGTTATCTACCATGAAAGCATGATACCCATAAACGTATTAAAGATGTTTCAAATCAATCGCATGCCTGGATACTGAGATATGAGCATAAGAGTATCTTGCATGCAAAACTTTAACCAAAATTTCTCAGTTAAAAAGGGGCCATAATTTGTAATATATTCCATCAAGAGTAATCTACCTTGGTTGCCTGATGCCCCTTAACATATTCATAAACTTCCAAGTCAATACCATGAATGGTTATTGAGACACAAGCTGGATAGTAGCTTGCATGCAAAACTTTAACCAATTTTTTTATTGCATGCAAAACTTTAACCAAAATTTCTAAGTTAAAAAGGGGCCATAATTTATATCATATTCAGCCAAGAGTTATCTACTTGGTTGTCTGATGCCACTTTATAAACTTTCAAGTCATTACCATAAATGGTTATTGAGATATAAGGTTGATAGTTACTTTCATGAAAAACTTTAACCAAAAGCTGCAACGCCAATGCCGACGCCGACGCAAGGGCGACTACAATAGCTCTCATATTCTTCGAATAGTCGAGCTAGAAATCATTAATTCACATCATAACAACTTGTTTTCATTCACGTACTCATGATTTTCTCTCACCACCGGACTATACGTAACCGATACATTGAGCACGAGACCTTTAACACAACGTGTCACGAAACAAAAGGACAAGAGTACTAACAAAACAAATACGAATGACACGCACGAACATTTGTTAAAACGCTATTTACATACATAAATGATCTTGAGTTAAGCTCAAACTTGACCATGCTACAAATTAATATTTTTACAATTAGTGGGTGAAATGCAACAGTTTCCGAGAATATATCGCACTGTAATCTGAGACGAGTGTGAGCATGTTATGTGCGTGTAATTACTAGTTATAGCAGACAGACAGACAGACAGAATTTTTTTTATTTCGACGTATACATAGTACATTGTCTTTTACATGATATTCACATATCTTTTACAAAATACAAATTATGAGTACATAAACATTTTTCAATGTGAATAATATTAAAAAATGTTCACGAGTAAAAACAGTATGCGAAAAAAAGAAAAAAAAAAAAAAAGAAAAGAGAAGGAATTCCAGTGAAAAAAAAAAAATGGAATAAAAGTCCAACACACACACACGCACACACACACAAAATACATATATGTATAATCAGTATAAACATATAGATCTATATCAAGTTCTTTCGAGAATGTAGCTTAAGTGTAATAATGAAGTAATAAAAATATATGTATATTAGATATACACAATGTGTTCATTTATATAAGCATTACAATATTAAATAGCATTGTATGAGTCCATATCCATAAAAATTATCATGTACATAACAAACACAGCACTTTGGTACCGGTGTTCAATTTTGGTAGCCGTAAATTGACAACTGATCATAACACGATCATGTGACGTTATTTACTTCCGGTCCAATGCGATAATAGGTAAACACTAAATTCCAGCTGCAAACACGGCCAACCGTACACTTGATGACCCGGTGTAGGGGATAAACATATACTCTCTAATTTGCGTACGTGTTTGTTTATCTTTATCGGGAATTTAACTATTAGTTCTTATTTTTTTGTACATAAGTGTACGTTAATTGCTAAAATAGGTATTTATTATCTTGTGTGAGTTCAAATCTCTTTTAAATTACAGAATTGACAGATTAAACCTAAATAAAACGAATGATACTGTAGCTGTATAACAGAAGTCAAGAAAATCCTACCGGTATCACATTTTAAAGGCTTGAAAGTATATTATCTAAAGGTACAACAGAAACGACTGCTATTTACATTAATATCACTGAAAATAATTAAAAAATAATCTAGAGACCATGATGAAAAACTTATCAATATAGATAAATATGGAGTAAGTAAAGGTTCAGTGATATATATTTGGAAATAACTGGTCAACCCCAAACCTCTACTACTAAGGAATAAGTTGCATTGTGGCCAAACCGCAACCTTCTACTACTACAGAATATGTTGAATCACTGTGGCCAACCGCAACCTTTAACTACTACAGAATATGTCAAATTACTGTGGCCAACCACAAACTTCTTCTACTACAGAATATGTTGAATCACTGTGGCCAACCGCAACCTTTAACTACTACAGAATATGTGGAATCACTGTGGCAAACCGCAACCTTCTACTACTACAGAATATGTCAAATCACTGTGGCCAACCGCAACCTTCTACTACTACAGAATATGTCAAATCACTGTGGCCAACCGCAACCTTCTACCACTACAGAATATGTTGAATCACTATGGCCAACCGCAACCTTTAACTACTTCAGAATATGTCGAATCACTGTGGCCAACCGCAACCTTTAACTACTACAGAATATGATGAATCACTGTGGCCAACTGCAACCTTCTACTACTACAGAATATGTCGAATCACTGTGGCCAACCGCAACCTTCTACTACTACAGAATATGTCGAATCACTGTGGCCAACCGCAACCTTCTACTACTACAGAATATGTTGAATCACTGTGGCCAACCGCAACCTTTAAATACTACAGAATATGTTGAATCACTGTGGCCAACCGCAACCTTTAACTACTACAGAATATGTCGAATTACTGTGGCCAACTGCAACCTTCTACTACTGCAGAATATGTCGAATCACTGTGGCAAACCACAAACTTCTACTACTACAGAATATGTTGAATCACTGTGGCCAACCGCAACCTTTAACTACTACAGAATATGTGGAATCACTGTGGCCAACCGCAACCTTCTACTACTACAGAATATGTCGAATCACTGTGGCAACCGCAACCTTCTACTACTACAGAATATGTTGAAACACTGTGGCCAAACCGCAACCTTCTACTACTACAGAATATGTTGAATCACTGTGGCCAACCGCAACCTTTAACTACTACAGAATATGTGGAATCACTGTGCCAACGGCAACCATTAACTACTACAGAATATGTCGAATCACTGTGGCCAACCGCAACCTTCTACTACTACAGAATATGTCGAATCACTGTGGCCAACCGCAACCTTCTACTACTACAGAATATGTGAATCACTGGCCAACGCAACATTTAACTACTACAGAATATGTGCAATCACTGTGCCAACCACCATTAACTACTACAGAATATGTCGAATCACTGTGGCCAACCCAAACTTTACTACTACAGAATATGATGAATCACTGTGACCAACCACAAACATCTGATACGACAGAATATAATGAATCACTGTAACCAACCACAGACATCTGATACTACAGAATATGATGCATCATTGTGCTGAACCACACACATTGACCAACTACAAACATCTGATACGACAGAATATAATGAATCACTGTAACCAACCACAACATCTGATACTACAGAATATGATGCATCATTGTGCTGAACCACACACATCTGATTCAACAGAATATCTCGAATCATTGTGACCAACCACAAGCATCTGATACTTCAGAATATGTTGAATCATTGTGACCAACTACAAACATCTGATACTACAGAATATGATGAATCATTGTGACCAACCACAAGCATTAGATACTACAGAATATGATGAATCACTGTAACAAATACAAGCATTTATACTCAAGGATATGATGCATCACTGTGACCAACCACAAACATCAGAATATGATGCATCACTGCCATCAGCCACAAGCATCTGATATTACAGAATATGATGAAACATTGTGACCAACCACAAACATCCGTTACTCCAGAATATGATGCATCACTGTGACCAACCACAAACATTTGATACAACAGAATATGATGAATCATTGTAACCAACCACAAGCATCTGATACTACAGAGTATGATGAATCATTGTGACAACCAAACATTGATACACGAATATGATGAATCATTGTAACAACCACAAGCTTGATCTACAGAGTATGATGAATCATTGTGACCAACCATAAGCATCTGATACTACAGAATATGATGAATCATTGTGACAACAAAGCCTGATACAGAATATGAATCACTGTGGCCAACTGAAAACATCTGCTACTACAGATAAATCCAATTACTATGGCCAACCATAAGCAGCTATTAATACTAAGTGATCTCAATTCATATGGCCAACCATAAGCATCTATTAATACTAATTTATCTCAATTTATGTGGCCAACCATAAGATTCTAATACTACAGAGTAATCAACAAGCACAAAATATGTTAAATTTCTGTGGCTGTTAACTTTACTACATGTACTAAAGAATGAGTCAAATAGATGAGGATTACTGCAAACTTCTATTGCTACTGAATGATTTAAATAACTGTTGGTAACTGTAAGCTTTTGCTACGTATTATTTCAAATAACTTTGGCTAACCTCAAGATTATGGTTTTTAGCTCACCTGAGCATAGCTCAGGGTGAGCTTTTGGGATACTTGATTGTCCGTCGGCCGTCGTCCGTCGGCCGTCAAAATTTGATGTTTACACACTAGAGGCCACAATTTTGATTCAATCTTCCTCAACCTTGGTCAGAATGTTTGTCTTGATGATATCTTGAACCCTTTCGAAAATGGGTCAGGTTGGATAAAAAAGTAGGTCAGTAGGTCAAATCTTAGAAAAAAATCTTGTCGCTCGTCAACAATTTTGATGTTTACACACTAGAGGCCACAGTTTTGATCCAATCTTCCTCAAACTTGGTCAGAATGTTTGTCTTGATGATATCTTGAACCCTTTCGAAAATGGGTCAGGTTGGATCAAAAAGTAGGTCAATAGGTCAAATCTTAGAAAAATCTTGTTTACACACTAGAGGCCACAATTTTGATCCAATCTTCCTCAAACTTGGTCAGAATGTTTGTCTTGATGATATCTTGAATCCTTTTGAAAATGGGTCAGGTTGGATCAAAAAGTAGGTCAGTATGTCAAATCTTAGAAAAATCTTGTTTACACAGTAGAAGCCACAATTTTAATCCAATCTTCCTCAAACTTAGTCAGAATGTTTTTCTTGATGATATCTTGAACCCTTTCGAAAATGGGCAGGGCCGAACCGAAAAGTAGGTCAATAGGTCAAATCTTAGAAAAATCCTGTTTACACACTAAAGGCCACAGTTTTGATGCAATCTTCCTCAAACTTGGTCAGATTGTTTGTCATGATGATATCTCGAACCAGTTTGAAAATGGGTGGGGCTGGATAGAAATATAGGTCAGTAGGTCAAATCTTAGAAAAATCTTGTTTATACTCTGAGGGCAACAATTTTGGTCCAATCATCCTCAAACTTTGGCAGAATGTTTGTCATGATGATATCTTTTGTGGATGGGTTCAGAAAATTCCTGAACATTGTTTCACCTAATCATCTTAATTCTAAAGCAATCTGTTTTGTACAGGCAATGAATGATACTTTTCTCAGGTGAGCGATCTAGGGCCATCTTGGCCCTCTTGTTTAAATTACTGCTGCTAATTTACCATTTTATGATTTGAATTATTCTTGAGATATATTTAAGTTGAATTTTGCTTAAATGTAACAGATAAGCGACAACTAATCTAACACCTCAAAAGTTTAAAATAGCCTAGTCCAAAATTTTATGTTTTATTAAATTTAAACATTATTAACCAAACATTTTTTGCGATATCTTTGTAAGATGTGTTTTACTTAAGATGTGGCTATAGAAAAAAATTTCATGGCATTGTCAGTTTTTACAAGGCAGTCCAAAGGACAGCTATATCCCCCGCCGCTGCTTTAATAAAAACCTTTTCAGCACTACTGTTTTAGTGGGGTTTAAAACTGCATTTTATGTAATAAATCATCACAAGACAAGAAAATATAGCATGGAAACAAAAATATCCAGGAATAAACACTGAACCATCAAATGTGACCTTGAACTTGAGCCAACATGACTGTCACCTGTGTTCTGCACATCGCCTCAATTTGGTTTATAATTGAGGCAAATTTCATTAAAATCCTTCGAGGAGTATAGGAGTTATGGAGCGGACACAAAATTGTAAATTGAAATTGGAGGTTCAAACACTTGACCTTCAAGTGTGACCTTGACCTTGAGCCGACATGGCTTCAACCTGTGTTCTGCACATCATCTCAATTATATTCATATTTGAGGCAAGTTCATTAAAATCCTTGAAGGGGTATAGGAGATATGGAGCGGACATGAAATTGTAAGGAAATAGAAGGTTCAAACACATGACCCTCAAGTGTGACCTTGACCTTGAGCCGACATGACTGCAACCTATGTTCTGCACATCGTCTCAATTAGATATATATTTGAGGCAAGATTCATGTAAAAAAACTAAAAGGGGTATAGGAGATATGGAGCGGACACGAAATTGAAATGGAAATTGAAGGTTCAAACACATAACCTTAGAGTCTTGACCTTGACCTTAAGTCTACATGACTGCCACCTGTTTTCTGCACATCGTCTCAACCAGGTTTACATTTGAGGAAAGTTTCACGAAAATCCTTCAAGCGGTATAGGAGATATGGAGCGGACACGAAAATGTTACGGACGGACAGACAGACGAAGGCCATTCCTATAACCCCCCTCCCGCTTCGCGGCGGGGGATTAAAAAGTAGCTTTCCCCTTAGTGCAACTTAGAAACATTTTATACTTGTGAGAACGTTTTCTTCTGTCTTTGAAATTTGAAGATGTCAAACTGTGTTTAATTTTACTAGTAATTTGTTAATGTTTTGAACCTACAAGTCCTTGACTCAAACAAAATGAGGTGTGACGTTCATGTATTATCAGTGAACATTTTGTTTGGAACACATGTAACAGATAAGAACATTGTCACTTACATTGTATGATAAGTCATTTTTTATGTATTTTATTTTGTTAGGAATAAAATGTTAGTTAATCACAGTACTGGTAATTTATAAATTACAAACAAAATTTACCAAAAGTGTATTTATTCAATATCGTTAAAGATAGAAAAATTTACCAGACTTATTACCAGACATAATTCCAGCAGAAGCCATATAATGTCTGCAAAGGAAGAGATCAATATCAACATTTCCATACTTAAAGCAGCTTGATTAGATGATAAGTATGATGATAAGTAGAAATTAATAAGAGCACCGCATGCGGGTGCTAACACTTGTCTGTTTTTGCCAACGTTACACATTTTTGTTAAACACTTAGAAAAGTTGACCTTGAAAATCACAACTAAAACTGTAAACCTTTAAATGCAAAGTTGAAGTACCATACCTTTTAAATTTGACCTTTGACCTTGAAGGATGACCTTGACCTATGCATGGAATAGAATGTATACAATACAAAGATGTAAAATAGGTAAACAAAAAATCACAACTGCTAATCCATTGAGTTTTTGATAATCAACACAAAACTGTAAAATTTAAAGACATTTAAAAAATGTTCTTTTTTATCTGCCTAAAGATCATGACCAAAATCACACCTGCACAGGTTCATATGATGACAAACCAGTATACAAAGTTTTCTTAAAAAATATTGAAAAATGGCAGAGAAATATCAATTGTAAAACTTGTCCAAAGTTATGGCAAAATAAGGTCAAAGGTCAAGGTCGATAGATAAAATATTGAGGTATATCTGAAAAACCATTGTCATGAATATGCATACCAAATATAAAAGATGTATGTCAAAAAGTTATGGCCAACGTTAATTTTTTTTGGTTAAACATTTCAAAAAAGGTCAAGGTCAAAGTCCAAAAGTGTAACAGAAGATGAAATATTGAGGTATATCTGAATAGCCCTTGCAAAGATGAATATGCATATCAAAAATAAAAGTTGTATGTCAAATAGTAAAGAAATTATGGCCAACGTTTAAGTTTTTTTTTGTTAAACATTTCAAAAATAGGTCAAAGATCAAGGTCAAAAGTCAAAAACTGTAACATTGATGGAAAGGTCTTGCAACAAGGAATTTATATGTGAAATATCAGTGTTCTGTTGGTAACGGTTCTGAAATGACAGGCATTTTAATGTTTTCAAAAAATACAGCAAAAATGGGTCAAAGGTCAATTTCAATAAGTGAAAAATTTGCATATGTCTGGATAGGCCTTGTCCAGATGAATATGCAGACCAAAAATGAAAGTTGTATATGGAATAGTAGAGAAGTTATGGCCAACGTTAAGATTCCAGACGACGCCTGACGATGACAACGCGGACGCCGGAGTTACGACAATAGCTTGTATTTTTTTCTTCGAAAAACAGACGAGCTAAAGATGAAAGATTCTACTCTCACTTGTTAATGTTGGTGACGTCTTTGTTTCCTAACATGTAAACTCAGCAAGAGTAGGTCACATTGCATGGAGAAACCGCCATTTTCTAAATGCCACAAGTGTTTGCAGTATTATATGTGACACGTTCCGCAACATGGCGTCTTCGCCAGTTCTAGGTAGTAAATTGGTTAATTTAGCTTCTGAAGTTAGCACATGGACAGAGGGTGAATGCATGATCAGTCAAGTGATGACAAATAAAAATAGAAAATCTAAACATAACATATCATATAGTTTATTGGCATTAAATATTACAATATCTGTAGCCATACAAACAAATATGAAATTTCCATAGAAGAACAAATAGCATTACAATGCTAGGGTTACAATATCAATAGAGCTATTACAAAAAATTGGAACAAATATATTTATAAATTATTTCTTCTTTTAAATGCAAAAAAATATATATATTTAGATAAATTGAAAATTGTTTTATATGAATCGGAAGACATTAAAGATATGAATTTTTGCCTGTTAGGCCATTTACAATAATAAGGTTTAAATAACTTTTTTCTTAGATTTCTACACGCAGGACAAGCAAGTAAAAAGTAGTATTGTTCTTCAACCATTCTCATATTACATTGTTGACAGATGCGTTGTTGTGTTTCAATGTTATTATATCTACCAGTTTCTATCATCAAATTATTTGAATATAATCTGAATTTAGCCATCGTTATCTGATATTTAGTATCAATATTTAGTATCAATATTGCAATTTAAGTATTTTTCCATATTAAATTCACTTTTATGTAGACAGTAAGAAGAAAGTCTTCTTGAGTTATTTATGTCACTATACCATGACTGTTTAAATACATCTAATATTCTTTGTTTAATAGTATAATAGAATGACTACGTTTTGTATTGTCCATACATTCCCAAATCCTATATTTTCTAACATTTCTAACATAGGTTTAATAATATAGGGTCATTACTGTTTGTGACACCATTGCCTGTGATGGGTGGGGGGAACCCCCCATTTCTTACAGTCATGGATGATTGCATTGGATGACAAAGTGTCAGTAGACGGATAAACTTAGTTTCAAAATTAGAGCATATCCCAACTCGTGGCGGCCATTTTAATTGGTTAATTCAATGAATATTTATATGAATTACATATAGGAGCAGAAATTTAATTTTTATATGTCCGTCTGATGACGGGGCTTGTATTGATTCACCTTCCTTGGGTGGTTGGTGTTGTCCACTGAGCTGTCTGCTCTCTAACTCTTTAAAAAATGTGAACAGATTTTAACCAAACTTGATCACAATGTATATGTGCACAATATCTTGGCCAACTTCAATAACCAGCCAGAATGTCCAAGACATGTATGTGCAACTAAAAAGCTCCCGAATTTCATATTTTTAGGATAACATATGTCTTATATGGATAGATAAATGCATATCAATGAAAAAAGTATGGGATCATCCTTAAACAAAATAAAGAGTATAATCTTTTTGGTTATAAAGTTAAATTTTGTCAAAATATATTCATATTAAAATAAATTCCTTAAAACTGTTCAATAAGATACAGATTTCAGTAAAATAGACTGAGAAATAAAAGCTCAGTGGTGATTTAAAAACAGCATGTATTCTCAGATTTTGGCCTGCATTCAATTTAGCCAAACAAAAAGGCTGCCAAAAAGAAGTTTATCAGTGCCTTTGACAACACAAGGAACTATTTACTGATAGACGTAATACACAGATTTAAGTTAAAAAGATTAAATTCTTAGTCCATGACCATCTGTTCAATAGCTGCTTTGATATTACATACTATCTTCAATGAAAGAATAATACAAATTGTCAAACAGGTAATTGTGTTTGAATATCATATATACTTATCTATCAATATGTAATAACAAATGCTATACTACATACAACTATGATATTCATACAGACAGGAGGAAAGGAATACCTATGGATCTACAATAGCAATATTTGTATGTAGTTATTTACGGTAGATTTCAACAATAAAGATTTACCTGAAAGTTTACAAGGTATTACACAAAAATCATTTTATCCATTAATGATTAGATTCCTCATCTCATTAGAAGCCAATAACAATTTATACCTTAAAAAATATATATACAAACACAAAGAAACATACCACTTCCAAATAATAACAAACAATAAAAAAAAAATGAAAAAAAAAAATAAAATGAATCTAGTAATTTTAATCACAGTGTTCTTTCTGTATTATACACACTGTCACAGACACATAAGTCATCAACAATCCAAGTTACCCTACTCTAGCAAACCAACCCGATATCAACATTATTATTTTACACATTTTTGTAATTTAAATGAATTTATTTAAATAATTGTAGTTTGTCACATTTTTTTTTCAAACAAGCTTTTACACAATATACACAATCATTCATAAATACATATAGGTTATTTTATATCAACCTTTACTAAACAAATTCATGAAAATTTTATCATGTGAGCTTTGGGCGACTTGAATAACATTTTCATGAACAAGTTAAATAAAATTTGATATGAAATGTTAATTCCTGTCTGTCTCTTTTTATCATAATGACTTAAGTCAATAAAATGCAATTATAACTACAAAAACATGATGATTGAACTGTGAATAACTCGAACTATTTTGTTATTTTATACTAGAAAATAGTTTCATACAATAGCTGAAAATAATGATTTATTGCGTATTTCTCATACATAATCAACATGACAGTAAATAATACATATTTTCAATCAAAATTAGTTGCATCAAACACATAAAAATCAGCTGTTTGAGTTCAACACAATATGCATATAGTGTAGGTGCACGTGATGCTGAGGAAAATACGTTACACTACAAGTTGTAACATTAGATATGTTCCTACCCAAAATCAGACATACATTAATAAAAAAGTAAAGTATCCTTTGGTCTGTGCATATTTTGTGATTTACATTACTTATCATAAATGATACCAGTACAGCGTTTTTTTTCTTGGGTGCCTGGATAGCGTAGTGGTAATGCGCTTAGTTTCTCACCCGATAGCGTCCAGACATGTGGGTGTTTTCTAGGGTCTCCGGTTTCCTCCCCCAATAATGACCCCATAGGCTGCCACCTCCTGAGAGATCTAGAGTGATTAATATAAGTTGTGAGAACTTGTGATAACCGATGTAAAATAAATGAATTCTGAACTTAATAATGTTTATTCATGTGATATAAACAAATCATTCAACTTCTTACTTAACTCAGAAAATTATGAAATTGAAAATGGTTTAATACTCTAAATGCATGATGCATATTTATCCATAATGTATTTGTTTGCAGAACAAATATAAAATGAAATATCAAATATTAGGTGTTATAAGGTCACTTAGATGGGTAAACAAAATACAAAAAGCAAACATTTCTCACAATTTACAATAAAATCACAACAGGATTTCTTTGACACATCTGATCCTGCTGGTTCCAGATGGACACATTGTAAATGTTCCATTGTAGCTAGGTTATTTGGGCATAACTGTATCAATACAAGTAATATGAAAATAAAGTGTAAGTCATACTAATACTGAAATGATGCATGCTTATACGATTATAAATTAAAATCAACTATGTGATAGTTCAAATTATTATTTTTCTTTTTGAAAACTTTAAAGGTATGTAAATGAACTTTATTAAAAGGCTTAATTTAATTATTTTTCAAGACATTTCAATGAATGCTGTTTTATATTATTATGTCATTAATATTGATATGTCTTATGTATTAAATTCAACATAAAAATGAAGAAAAAAGAACTACAGACAGTGAATTGAGAAACACAGTATTAGATGCCCATGGCAGCTTGTTGAGGTTGCATCCATACATGTGGAGATATGGACCAGACACAAACATCTGTGCAGTGTAAGCACCATGACCAGTCACCTCTATTAAAAATGTGACCTTGATCTTTGAGCTAGGAACCCAACTCTTGTGCCCTACACATTGTTTCATTGAGACAAATCTTACTGCCAAATTATTTGAGAATCCTTTGATCCAGGCATAAGTTACAGTCCTGACAGTGAAATCCAGCACCATGACCTTTCAACTCTAAGTATGACCTTGACCATGGAACTAGGGACCAATATCTTGTATGCTACGCTATGTCTCAATGAGGCAAACTTTATTGTTTGTGATGTTCCGATTGTTGCCTACGATCAGTTACTTACTTTACTGAGAGTGACAATAATCGTTTTACATAATTATATCCGTTCTGAGACGTCGTAAAATTTTATACCATACCATATCATGTGTCCTGTTTTGCCTAAGTGTACACTGTACATCAATCTGGAATCTCTTGAATTTTTATATCCAGGTTTCCTTAGGAAAACCTGTAAATATCCCCCTTTAAACAATAAGGCCCAGAGCTAAGTATAAGCTATTAACTGCGTCAGCATTATGGAGCTAAAAGTGTGTCTAAAAACTACTTCATTAAGTTCATGTAACTGTGTATAATTTAACATCTTGCTTGAACAGAACTTTACTACTGGTTCAAGCAATTATTAATCAAAGAGTTATTGATTACGGTATATCCCATCCGATTGAACCAATAATTGACTGTGGCAAATATCAAACGATTTCTGTCATTATACTTATTGTAACCAAGTTAAAGGAGAATCCTTTGATCTTAAACCCACACTAAATGATATACACCAAACTGCCATGGTGAAATTTATGTCGAGCTCCTGCAAGCAGGCTCAACTAGAATTATAATATTTGACAGATTATGTATGTCATTAGTATACTGATTGTTTCACCTTAAGGTTGAAAAACAGTATGCAAATCAATATGCTACTTTTGCTTTATTAGATACTGTGAAATCATTTATTTTTGTTGACATTAAACTTCGTGGAATCTGTGATGAAATCAATTCCGTTGGTACATATATTTGTGGAACCATGTTCAAGAAAACATGAGATCTAATAAATAAAGTTTTTGTTGGGTTAAATATTCGTGGATAGTCATTCACGAAATCAACAAAACTAGTCCCCCACGAAAATTAATGATTCTACTGTACACTAATATAGTAATTAATAAAGTACATATCTCTTGAAACAAAGCAATCAATCTATAGGCTTTTCTGAGAAGAAGACTAGAGTCCTATTGTAATTAAATAATTGATTAAACAGGACTAAATAATGTTCCATCAATTAAAATAAATAGGTATTTATTGATAAATACATTTATTTCAACTAGGTCATAGACACAAGTGGCTACATTTTGTCTAAAAACATGGTAACAATATGAAAACATCAAATATATGCAAACAATTAGAGCACAAACATGCACATACATATTGGCTATATCTGTGTTAAAAGTTAGTGAAATAGATTTAACAAAGAACACTCATAGACTAAATCTTAAAGATTTGTCATCATTTTACATGATTATGATTATACATACTATTGGTCTCGAGTTGAACAAAAATCTCTATGACATAAATCTCTCTCTCTCTCTCTCTCTCTCTCTCTATACTTAATGAATGTTTTTTAATTATGTACTTAACGTTTATCAAATGGACATGATTACAATAAAACTAAGCCTTGCATCTTGTTCCTAAACAGTTTAAAATTGTCTCTTATTTCAGTATTTCCTTGGTTATTTTCCCCTTTTATTTTGTTTTTCTCTTGCTTTGATACTTGAATAAGACATTGTGTTTCTACAGATTCCCATTCATCTTTCTAAAAATAATTGATCAATTATCACCAATTCCATGCTTTTATTAGTTTTATTATCTATTAATAAACAGACAAAAAAGAAATACAATGTAATTGGGATGTCAATGACCTTGACCTGACATGCCTTAATTCTTATTATTATGAGCAACCCTTTATATGAAAGTGGAATGGACAGACGTACAGACGGACTGAAGGAAAGATAGAACCGGTGATTCATAAATCGTGTATCAGGGATATTATTTATGGTCCACTGGGAGTTGAACCCAGAACTCTCAATAATTAAATTGAAAGTAACCACTGAACCAGTGTAATACTCCCTGGAACTGAATTTATCCAAAATAAATTAAAGAAATACAAAGGTGAAAAATTGCCCCTTCGCATCAAAACAGGCTTATATCAACATATTAAATACCATAATGAATATGGAGGAAAAAAATGAATTTCCTGTAAATTATGGGAGTCACATGCATTTCAGGTACTATATGACTTTGTATTATGATTTGTATTTTGCACATTTTGATACAACATTCCTGAATAATTGTTTAAAAAACAACAACAAAAAAAAAACAAAAAAAAAAACAAGAATTAATTATATAATTGTCTTAGGACCAAATACCATGCTGTTCACGTGTACCTTATGCTGTACAAAAGTATACAGGAACATCGTGGTTTATGACACGAAGACAGATTAGTAGCTGACTAAGCATACCGGTGCATGATGGTTTGACATATTGAACGCATGCCTGGATTTACTCGAACCACAAAAGTTTCAGCACTTATCAGTTAGAGCATAACACACCTGCCTTAAGACATACTAGTAGACATACAAACAACAGCTCCACCTTAGTGCCTGATTATTTCCCATTCTTAGCTATCTAATTTGTACAGAAAGTTAGTTTTGGAATTTAATATATTATATAGCATGGAATTGACAATTTTTTTTTAAGTTTGTTTTTACCACATAAATTGTTAGAAGCAGCATCAATTTCATTTGCTTTTTCCACAATTATATTTCTGATTTCATATGAACATTTGCAATCAGAACAGTATGGTGGCTGATTTCTGCCATGCTGTGTGGCGTGTTTTCGGGGCGAATGGTCAAAGCCGAAAAGACGAAAATAACCTAATTTGGTGGGGCGAAAAGTCGAAATTTTGGGGCGAGATTTCAGGGCGAAAAGACAAAAAAAATATTTCGTCTTTTCGCCACAAAGTTTCATCTTTTTGCCCAAAAATTTCGCCTTTTCGCCCCGCCAATATTTTGTCTTTTCGTGATGGTGTCCCGAAAACCCGCCAACACGAGAATCAATATTTCATCTTTTCGCCTTCCGGTACGCAAGCACAATATGGGACAGTGAACTATTGTAGTCAGATATGCCTAATTCCCTGTATTACGGAAAAGGGACACAGATTACAGGCTTAATGAAATCTAATAATGCATTATGGGAATAGGAATAGAGTATATTGATACCAAATTATAAATTAAATGTAATATGATATACCAAAAAATGTATTTATTTAAAGACAACAATAAATACAAAAAAAAATGAATCTTAAGTTGAACCATAGACATGCAGCATAGATGTGAATCGTAGCGAAATCACAATATTTATTTTATCGTGGCACAAACCATGTGTACGGTCACAATTATTAAGAAAAATACCTATAATAATTTGATTCTCGGTTCTTTGTGATAGGTATATAGCAACGAGACTGTTTACAATTATCTTATATTAAATTAAAATAAATGTTAACATATATACAAGATAACTATATTACTTTACATATCAAATACATATATATCATATGAACTGATCAGTAAATATGCGAGATTGATATACTCGTGTATATATATATATATATATATATATATATATATATGTGTGTGTGTGAATAAAACCATGGATCACAACTGTGCCAACTCACAAATTAGATAAACACAACCACTGTCATTTTAACCAAATACCGTTGTAAAACAACCTTCCCACATATTCACGTAATACAAGTACATGTTTATCAATTTAATATATGATATAATATCAAATTATAGAATCTTATAATCTATAATGTTAATCATTTCCATACAGGGTACGCATCCAGTACTTTCAAACTTAGATTATGCCACCAAGCAGAAAACACTTGACACTAACTAGAATAAACCACACAGGTAATGTAATTATTTCTATATCTGTAAGATGAGTTATACCACACAGGATTTGTTACCAAGCAGGTTCTATTACCACAAAGGTGCTGTATAAAAAATCGTCTATTACTGTATAAAAGTTACCATTCTAGACTTTATTGCTTTTTAATCCATGTTAATGACTTTCCATATACTGTGGTACAATCCAGATTAGTGACTTTGCATTCCCGTTTTCATCCTTTAGAAATACCACCAATTTATTCACTTTCGTATTCAAATCATAACAATCTATTTATCGCAATAAACTTAAAATAAACTTGAATTTCGAGAATAATAATGATTTCAAAGGGAAAACATATAGGAATTGAATAATAATTGTTTATGTCATTAATGTAATCAAACCTAAACAAAGTGTACCCCCCCCCCCCCCCTAAAATATACTACAATGTACTCTTTTCAGGCCATATCCCATGTGTCTTTTTTTCCAATAGAAAATTAATGAAAAAGAGAGAGCTAATATCCACTTCTGCGTGTGATGTCATTCTGGGGGTTCATGTATGATAAACATACGTAATATGAAAAAGGTATCATACAAATATTCAGCATAAACTGATAAAAGGGTTGCATCAATTTCCAATTCATGAAGAGCACATATCTTTCACGATTGCAAACGTGCGTTTAAAATCATTTTTTTCGCATGCGTACTGGAAGGCGAAAAAAAAACCCCACGAAATATTGACTCTCGTTAAAAGACGAAATATTTGGCGGGGTGAAAAGTCAAAATTTCTGGGCGAAAAGACGAAATATCTTTTTCATATTTTCGTCCCGAAATTACGACTTTTCATCTTTTCGCCCCGCCAAATTAGTTTTTTTTTCTCAACTTTTCGCTTTCGACCTTTCGCCCCGAAAACATGCCACAAGATATGGCAGAAATCAGCCATCATAGAACAGCCCAATACAAATGAAATCATCACAAGTCCCATTTGTATGATTTAGCTTAAAAGAGATGCAAGATGGGGTAAAAATCAGCTCTAGAAAGATCATAATTGGATTTGAAATGTTTAGACAAACTCAGAAACAGACACGGCAAGTGAAGGAAAACAGTGAGATGTCTTCGATTTACATATCATTATACTGTCAGACAGCAAATAATTAAACATGAAATATTCTTTTAGATTATTTGAAGAGGAAAAAAAGTAAAACTGATGATTGCTCCCCAAATAAGCGTTTAACAGTTCTAAAAGAGCTACTTTTTATCATTTATTTCCGATATGTCCTACTAAAATTTTGGATTGATGAAACATGTTTATGATAGACAAGTTTATGAGAGACATTCTGATGTCTGATGGACATGTTTACGAAAGACAGTCGGATGAACAGGTTTACGAGAGGACATTTGTTGGATACTTCTTTTGTTAACAAGAGTGTTCCTTGGAACGCATGTGTTACATGTTGAAAGCATGATGAAAAAAGTGTGACAGGTCGACAGACAGAAAAAGGTAATAATTAAAAAAAATGATACCAGATTTATGGTCATTGTGTAAGACGATTCCTCATTTCAAGTTTTGTTCGTCAATAAAGTTTCATTTCAATAGCATGAGTAGTGCAGGAGTTATTGCAAAATAAAGAAAATGAGGAAAAGGGAAATAACTAAAACTTTCTTCATTCCAGTGGTATGGATCTTGTGCATGACAATTCCGCTTCTCAAGCTCTGTCCATAAATAAAAAATATTTTAAAAGCATAAGTAGAACAGGAGTTATTGCAGAATAAATAAGAAGTGTGACGGTTCAAAAGAAAGAAGTGTGAATGAAAAGGGGAAAAACTCAAACAAATTGATACCAGAGTTATGAATCTTGTGTATGACAATTTCCCATGTCAAGCTGTGTCCATATATCAAATTTCATTTCAACAGCATGATTAGAGCAGGAGTTATTGCAGAATAAAGAAGTTTTAGTCAGTTAAAATATGTGGATAACAAGAATTTTTCTGGAAAAAGGTATGATATCCAGATAAAATAAGTGAATATGTGATTGGCAGTAGTGGGCACTAATAGACAGTTTAGTCCTGTTAAGATACCTAAGTAGATAATTTGAAAATTTGCTACTTGCCAGATACTAACTGAATATGTGCCACTTTTCAGAAAAGTTTCGACATAACTAAGTGGATAAGTGTCTGGTAGAAATATGCCACCATACCGAATAATTAAGATAGAATTTACAATTACCTATTGTTCTCCATACCCAGCAAGTATACTCTCGTTCTGACATGAAATATCTAGCTACAAATGCACTGGTTTTAACACTCTCAACATATATTACTTAATGGAGACAATAGAAATATAAGAAGTAATGCACATGCAGCAAAAATAATTAAACATAACAGTGTGATAATCCTAACCATAAATGTCCAGTGGACACACACAGATGCTCCCACTGTGCATTGCTTCTCTTTTGTATCAGCTGGATGATTTACTATCAATCCGCATTGTCTGCTTAACAAGCATTGTTGTCGCATGAAAATATTTACCCCAAAATCAAAAGAGGTTTCCTATTACTTATAAGAATCAATTGTTCAATAATTGAGTAAGACAATGCTTCCTCAATACAATATTTAAGAGGATTTAATTTATGACCTTGTGACTTTGACCTTTGAGATACAGATCCCAAAACCTAAAAGGGTTCCTCTACTAGTCATATGTAACTATTGTTTAAAGTTTGAGACCAAGGAGTCAATTAGATTTTGAGTAATCAGTCGGACATTATTATGCTTGATTTACACAGTGTTTTTGAGAATTTAACTTATTACTTCATGACCTTGACCTTTGAGGTACAAATCCCAAAATAAAATAAATAGGGGTCTCTACTAGTCAAGCAACAACTACACCAAGTTTGAGATCTCAGGGTCAAATAGAACTAAAGTTATCACTTGGACAAGACTTCCATATAAAAATATTTTAACATGTGACCTTGACCTTTGGGGTATTGTCACCAAAATCAATCAATAGGGGTCTTCTACTAGACATAAGCAACAATCATATTAAATTTCAGACTTAAGGCTCGAATAGAACTTAAGCTATCACTAGGGCAAGGTTTGGCCGACCAACCGACCTGTGCAAAGCAATATGCCCCTCTTCTTTGAAGGGGGGGGGGGGGCATATTTTATTACAGAGGTATCATCTCCAGCTGCCTTCAGTCAATAAAATTCAGATCACCTTAGTTTACCTCTGTCATACAAATGTCCGTTGAAGATGACGGTCTTTACCTCCTGAGTTCATTGTAGACTTAGTTATTCATATTACCATTTAACTTTGTTTTTATTATTTACCCACAGAGTTTCAATTTAGGATATCAAACATCGAAGTTATTAATAAAATGTGCATGTAATCATTAGCATTCATAAGATTCCAACCTCTACTTTTTATCTACTTTTTACATCTGTAATTTTTTTGTATTTATGACAAATAATCAGATATCATTATGTTCCTCCCAATAGATTTCTGAACAATGATATCAAATACATGATTCTTTGCAAATGTTTACTTTATTTCTCAAATAAGGGGAAAACACATCTTATTTACAACCCAGCATATGACTGTATTTTTCCCCTTTATTAAATGGAGAAATATATTAATGCAAAATGATTAAACAATATTTCTGCTTGTCTAAACCAAAATAAGTATTACAAAATTCTGGTACTTCAAAATGTGACTTTGTAAGCAGCAGTGAGTCAAGATCAAAGAAAATATACACAAGCACGGAAGTACATTAAACGGAGTGGAAACTGTGACATCACACAGTTAAACTCTTTGTCCGCGGGTTACTCGATAAATTGCAGTGCGACCTCCATCTTGAATTTGTGACGATAATCTTACAAAATAACAAAAAGTATTTACAAATACGTGAAATATCGGCTGACAAATCGATGAAAAGGGGGTTGAGATAGATGAACTAGACATATGTGTGTTAGTGATAATATATATCTTTATTTAATTCTTTGACTTATACAATCATGTACATCGTCAATACATAATAAATATACTACACAAATTACACACGTGAAACAAAACAACACTCTCTCTCCGACTCACTCTCTCATCTACTACATCATACCACTTTTACCTTCATCATTAGTTTCTCGTAAGTTGTTGATACCTTGTTTATGAATATTATATTTTAGTAATGTGGAGAATGGATCATCACTGATATCTCTATTATTAACATGATAATCATTTCGTTTTCAGTTTTTGTCGTAAATTGTATCTAGTGATCAAACTTAATACCTTGCTTATAATTTAATATTTAATATTAATGATAGGATAATACGGAGAATGGATCCTCACTGCTATCTCTATTATGCATACATTTTTAATGATTTTTAATCTTGTATATGTAAAACTTTTATCATCATCGATATGCCTATGGTACTAACTTATACATATATAAATGCATACACCCAATGTGTAAAGTTGTCAGTAAAAAGCTACAATATACTGCTTTTGTTTACGAAATACAAAAGATCCCTGTCCCTTAATATCTTTCTAGATACACTAGAAAGATTGTTGGATAAGGTATATTAAGAATTGCCTTATATTTCTCTCCCTCTTATCCCTAACGAAATGAAATTTAGAGAAAAGAAGGAAATGACCAATAAAATGCATAAATAATAATGAACGTATAGCTTCTGCGACTACTAGTTGTAATTATAATACACAATGTAATACCACAGCACACACAGAAGTTAAAGAACTTGTCATAGTAGCCACTCATAACAGTATCTATCTTTCATACAACACCCCCTTTCATACACAACTTGCCATTTCACATAACAGTATACATTATTTACACATATTGATAATGGGATAGCTAAAATTTACATTGTACCAGTCTCCCTATTAATCTCCCAATATTATCATTTCTGCATAGTCAACACAGAATCGATAATTAACAAAACAATGAATTACATATTTTCACATCACAGATTCAAAAATTCGTTTCTTATTAGTGTTGCTTTTGTAATATATTTTGCAAGATTTGTTAATGTTTTCCTATTAGAACAGTTCAGTAATTCAACAAACTTGGTCATACTTGGATATTTGTAATGATACTTTTTATATATGTCTTTCGTAAATCTTTATATTTGTCACATATTAATATAAAATTTTTTTTTCGACCATATCTCAAGGTTTCAATAAATAAATTATGTGCACTAATTCTTATCTTACTCAAACATACTCTGTGTTTTCCAAATAAAATGTCCAGGTAGTTTTATATTAAAGTTGGTTTTTTTTTTTAAAAAAAATTTTTATGTCCATCATAAAAAACATACATAAAACAATAATTTTCTAACATAGATTTAACAGAATATACCCAGTTTTTGACCCCTTTGTTACAACTTTCTAACGCATCCTCATATATTGCTCTTAGTATTATATTATCTGTATTTATCAATTTAAACCAATACTTTATTATCATATCATACCTATTGATGTATAGCGGGTATCTCCCTAATTCACCATATATTGCTGCATTGCACGAGCTTAATTTAACCCCTAATATCGATTTACAAAATTTCAAATGCAGTAGTTCTAAGTCCTTAGACTTTGTGAAACCCCATACTGGACAAGCATAGTTTAATATAGGTACTATAAAAGCATCAAATAACTGTAGTGCAAGACTTGGTTTAATTTTTAGCCGTTTGACATTATTTATTAATACATACATAGCTTTAAGTGCTTTACCTTTTAAGTTTTGGATATTAAGTATGAAAGAGCCTGTGTAATTTAAAGTAACCCCTAGGTAGTTAAAATCATCGACTACTTCTAATTCATCCCTATTGTAAGACCACTTTTCATCGATTCTTATTTGACCCCTTTTCCGAAATACCATGACCTTGGTTTTTTCAACATTTACTTCCAATCCTCAATGCTGACAATAAGTATGTAAACGATCTAGACTATTTTGTAAGTCTTGCACAGAATTACCAATTAACACCATATCGTCTGCAAACAATAGAATAATAATACATAATGAATATAATGATATACCACAATTCAACCTATCCTGTAGAAATGTTTCTAGATCTTCTAGAAACAAAGCAAAAAATAATGGTGAATTTGTTTGTCCTTGAAACAATCCTATTGAAATATCAAAGAAATCTGAATAAGAATTACATTTTTTTACACACGACTGAACATAAGTATACATAGATCTGAATATCATAAATATTTTACCATCAATACCGCTTTTAAACAATTTATACCACAGCCCATTTCTATAGACTGAATCAAACGCCTTTTTTAAATCGACAAAGGTGCAATATAATCGAGAATTTTCGCCGAAAATTTTTGTAATTAAACTATATAATATAAATATTGCATCTGTTGTGCTCTTGCCTTTCTGAAAACCAAATTGCGCGTCTGAAATAAAATTATTTTTATGTAACCAATTATCAACTCTGGCATTAAGTACACTTGAAAATAGTTTGCCAAAATTACTGAGAAGCGTTATCCCCCTATAATTATTTACTTCATTCTTATTCCCCTTTTTATATATAGGCACGATATATCCTTTAGCCCAATTTTCAGGAAAATGTCCTGAGTCAAAAACTTTATTGAATACATCAGTGATATGGTTTGCTAATATATCTGATGATTCTATAAAATATTCGTTTAGAATGTTATCAGACGGACAACACGCCTTATTTCGCTTTAACCTTTGTATAGAAGAAATTACTTCTCCCGTAGTAATCGGAACATTCAACTCACTATATGTACAGTTACTTAAGTTAAAATCGTCTCTTCTATTGAAAATTTCTACTTCTTCTATGACTGTACTATTGATATCATTAAATAGGCTTGAAAAATATTCTTTAAAATCATCATTTGATAAGTCATTTTCTTTTCTATGTTTATTTTTGAAAAAATTCCAAAATTCTCTCGTCTTGCTTTTTCTCATATTTTCAAATTCTCTAGACTGTTTTAACATAAACAATCTTTTTTAATAATCCATCGCATTGTTTTGGAGAAAATCTTGTTCTTATCGGCTAATGTCGAAACTGTTTAGCAAAGCGGTAAAAATCACTCACGAAATTTAGCCCCTTTTCAAATAGTTAAGGATCTTAATTTATTAGATTGATAGACTAAAATCTTGCATTTTTCGATACCTTATGAAGTTCTAAAGCTAATTTCAATATTCAATACACTTCATTTTTTTTATTATTTCATTTTATTTTCTTTAATTTTCTGACGCATGTTTATTTCTTATGTTTTCTCACGAATCGAATGAAATGTCATCATATTGTCTCGAAACAGACGTTGAAAAACAAAATTTTCTCTAAAACAACGTTTAAATCGATGAAGTAGATATATTTGTGTTAGTATTTTAATTCGCTTTGATAATCCTGCTGCTTGTTTTCGAGGAAATATATTGATGTGCAGTGATTTCAACTTTATGCTCAGCGGTAAAAAGCGCTTTATGTTCTATTTATTTTGTATTATTTTCAGTGCACATGTCTTTATATGCAGTGTTTATTGCATTATGTGCAGTGCTCTCTTCATTATGATGATGTGATTAAAATGCTAACGGAATATTCCGAGGATGTCCGTTGTTAACCGAATGCGGATCAACTATACATTGTTGTATAGTGTAGTTGTATATAGTATATAAACTATACGAGTATACGTGTAATGTTACTGAATATAATAATAATAATAATAATTAT
>CM037789.1:3772080-3822080 GCA_021229015.1 Solen grandis
TGAAATATGGAGAAAACGGGTCACAATCCCAAAGCTTTCTTGATAGAGTATTTTACAAACAAAAACAACAAAAATGAAAATTACCAAAACCAAATCTTTATAATATACCCCCGTGACCCTTATAATTCTTGGAATACAAATTTGTGAAATTCAAGATGAGTTTTGTCTATCACTGCCTACATAAACTATCAACACAAGCCTTCCCTAATCTGACAACACAAATACCACCACTAATGGCACTAATGCATGCAAATAATTTCAATAATACATGCATATTCTTCACTTATGCATGCAAATACCACCACTAATGGCAAATATATGCAAATACTTTCAATAAGACATGCATATAATTCACAAATGCATGCAAATACATTCAATAATACATGCATATACTTCACAAATGCATGCAAATACCACCACTAATGGCAAATGTATGCAAATACTTTCAAAAATACATGCATATACTTCACAAATCCATGCAATTTCCACCACTAGTATCGCTAGTATTGCTAATATCCCTGTTCAAATATATGATAAAGAGCAGAACTTTCTATTTGGTTACATCAGGGATTCAAAGTCATATTTGTCCACTGACAGAAACTTCCCAGATAAGATGCAGTCATAAATAAACACTTCTGGCACGATGGGCTTCTGAAATAAATAAGATAAATTAAATGACTTTGTGGTAGAGAAGATATTTTGTCCCTATATATGTTTTTTTTTATACAGGTACATATTACAGTCGACTCTCGTTGTCTTGAAATTGTCGGGACTGTCGAAATAAAGTCGACATATCAGTTTGTCGAGATATCAGTAGCTGGGATAGCTGGGATACTTTTGGGTATTTTATTATTTACCTCAACATTCAGCAATAGGGTTGTTCCTGGGTTTTTTTTCTTCTCATCGTTGATTTAAAAACAACTGACAATGAACTTAGTATTTATATATTTTCAACTGTTTGTTCCATGTGAGTTGTATTAGTTTTCTGGCAATAAATACTTCATTTTTCATATTTAATGTCGTTTTTGGGCTTTTAGGCACACTTAATTCAAAGGGGAGTTACTCTGCTTATTAGAGCACCAGAAAATTTTCACTTCATGAGAATTGCAAATGCTTGAAAACAACTGAGACTGTTGAAGACAGTTCTGTTTTATGTTTTTATTTCAAATTTTGACACAAGACAAATAACATTTTAATTACATAAACACCTTTTGTTTGTTAAGCTTGGGTATGGGCACAAACAACGTTGAGTAATTAACGACACTCACTTACGGCATAAGTTTGCAACACCAATTAGTAGAGAGTGACTATCAGCGCGCAGTGTTATTCACACCTCTTGCGGTCACCACAGATAATTTCTCGAGTCGACATAAAGTGTGAAATTAAATAGCAATCTAGAAGTTTAGGACCTAGATTCTCTAGTCGACGTAACGAAATGGTCGAGGAAAAAGATCGACATAAACATATATTTTTATTATAGATAAAGAAGGAACAAATTTGGGACTTTACAAATCTTGTCGAGGTAACGGAAAATATTATAATTTTTATTTTCATAAAAAAGTTACCTTGAGTTAGGGAATGAAAAATCAGTACATGAAAAACCTGCATGGGTGGTTATGTGGCTATACCAAGTTTACTTTCACAAACAGACAGTGCTAGTGTCCCAGTAGTGGTAATGCTTGCAGTGAATTTTTACTTAAATATAAATAATAAAAGGACATTTCCATTGGCTCCTTGAAATATTTGAGGGAAAAATCAGCCAATGAAAATCTGCAGTCTAAGATTACCTTCTAAAATGGCTGCCTACCTTTATGCTGATGATAGAGAAATATTTAACTCTTAATTTCATACAGACCTGTTTTGACACCTCGGCAAACAGAGGAGACCCAGATCAGACTCCTTCAGACTCCTTCAAGGGGTCTTCTGTTCAGGGTCTCCTCATTTTGCTCATACAATTCTTTAGCGCAGGATCTGAACAATCTAAACAGCAAAGAAAAATCCACTGTTTTGTATACCACTTAAAGTTCAGTTAATAAATATTCACAATAAATTTGTGCATGATTGTGCTACTTAACTCACCATTTTCTTTTTAGCGGTCATCACCTTGTTAGACTCTCCACTGTATTCAACTTCATTGGCCACTAACAGGGAGAAAACAGCCTTGGTTGCTGAAGGAGAAAGAATATGCAAATTTATTAAAATGATATCACCACAAAAAGATAATTTGGTCATATGTATATTCTTATTAACCAGGCTTTCCAGAAGAAAAATATGGTTATCAGTTTGGTGAATGGTGAAAGTCAACAATTTGGTGACGGTCAGCAATTTGGTGATGGTCAGCAATTTGGTGAAGGTCAGCAGGTGGATGGACAGATGGGTGGATGTCCAACTTTATTTATCCAGACTTTTATTTTGTTGTGCAATGAAGTTTTTAAGAACAACTTATTGTTTATCAAGAGAGAGTGAGCAATTGTCTGAACCAGGTCCATAGCTCAAAGGAAACTCTTAGAGATTACAGGTCAAAAGTGGGTAAATTACTTCTGTATATGGTAGATACCCTAGTTTTAGTGTAGTTTCCACATCTTTAGTTCTTATGTAAAGAAATATGAAATTTGATTGAAAGTAAAGGTCACAGCTTTTATATCAGCATAAGAAACAGACCTTCCCTTTGATTACAGATACTGTTGAGACACATTATATCCACATTGTGAGTCTCGACATTTAGTATATCTTGACATACTTTGAAAATCCCAACTTTTTTCTCTATTAAAATATGTATAAAATCCATTTGTATCTCGACATTTTACATTTCGACATTTTTTATATCTAGACGTATTTCTTTGGTCCCAATGGGTAAATTCTCACCTGAAACTATGTGTTTATCTCAACACGTGCCGATACGCTTACAGACGTACAAATATCCAGTTTCGCCGCTGTAAGTTTTCACACTTTCGTAGATAATGTCCCCAACCACCAGAATTTTTTCAATTACAACATTAAACTGTTGTAAACTGTAATATTTGGAATTTAACAGGGTTGAATTCCGCTAGGTTATACTTATATACTTAGTGGTGAATTTCATTATTCTTGTTTCTCTTTTAAAAATACCTAGATATTTCATTTCTTTACAACTACTTTTAGTTTTATAGGTACATATAATAACTGATTTCGGCTTAGTCATTTAATTGAATATTTTATAAAACAGGAATGTTGGAATGTGATTTTACCATATTTAAGAATTAAAGTATTACTTAGCGCTAAGTATTGTTGGTGGAATTCAAGCCAGATTAATGCTAGATGCAAACATACATGCTTAACTAAATTATATAAAGTGCAAACTATTTTCATGACACATGTACGATAACATCGATGCCATTTGGCAGTATTAGCAGCGGATATACCAAAAGAATCCTGCATCATCAACT
The DNA here is from genome assembly GCA_021229015.1 of Solen grandis. NCBI lineage: Eukaryota > Metazoa > Mollusca > Bivalvia > Adapedonta > Solenidae > Solen > Solen grandis. The sequence goes on from CM037789.1 coordinate 3,775,506, forward strand.
TCAACAAAACTCAGTTTAGGGCTGTAATATACATGTATAATAAAAGGCATGTTTTTTGTAGGGCCTTTATAGACAAATTGTGTCAAATACATGTGCATTTCATGAATGATTGTTATAATTATATGATCACAAGTTTCCATGTACATGTAAATTCATATGTCCACACTCATATCTCAACATAAAAATGATGATGTCAAGATAAAGAATCTTGACTGAACATTCAAATTGGCTTATGGGTTTTCCAATAGCTACATTGGGAGAATGTGAAAATTATCAGTGTCCTAAAACTTAGGGTGCATCTAAACAAAAGAATGATAACAGTATCCTTCTACAAAATACCATCAAGCCTGTGTTTCTTATAACATCTCAAAATGAGACTTTCCTGAACTAAATCTTTGAAGCTCTGCCTTATTTATAAGCCAAAAGAAAATAAATATTGCATTCATGTTACCTTTTGCGTGTCCTTACAGAAATGGTCTTCAACTTCCCCAAAATTTCAAAATTAAAGTGATACAAAAGTACAGATTTTTGAGTTGAGGAAGTTCTCAGATTCTTATGTTTGGTAAAACAAGCCTAATCTGGCCTACCAACAGATAGACCAGCTGAGTGTATGGTTTATGTTGGTAAGATTAAGAATTGTCATCATTTTACTGTTAAAAAGTACATCTATTCTATCTATATGACTTCCAGTAAAACATGTTTAAACCAGAGACCTTAAATCCTTAATTTGTTTGATATCATATGACTACAACATGGTCCAATGTCATGGGATAACTCAGTTTTTAAAATATAATAGCTTGTTTAACCCTTTCCCTCATATATACTCCTTTTGACGCCCTCAATAGGTACCACATAAAGCCTGATCTGCAGAAAACCACAGTTAAACCTTACCAAATTTAATTACAAAATCCTCATTTCCAGACCACTGAGGAGCAGCGAACAGCATAAAACCTGATCAGCCTGCGAGTTACTCGCAGGCTGATCTGGTTTTATGCTGTTCGCATAGGTCTTTTCATGGTTTCCTCTATGAGGGAAAGGGTTAATACATACGGGTTTTCGCTCCATGTTTCTGACACAGGTCTAGAAGTTCACGTTGGGTCCCACAAAATGTTCCCGAGCACTGTATGGTTTCACTCTCAAAGACTCTGTAATAAACAACAGATGTGTAACACTTAAAAAACGTATCAAACAAGATCCCCCCCGACAAACTTATCAAACAAGAATAGGCTAAAATTCATAGACCCCAAACATAGATATTTTTTTTTATTGTTGTTATTTTTTTAACCAGACTTCTTCATAAATAAAGCTTATAGATATCCTTTGCGCACCTTGAAAATCTTTAAAAAACAAGAGGGCCATGATGGCCCTAAATCGCTCACCTGAGATAAATAGGTTGATCGGAAAATTTTTAGCAACTTTGGTAGAGGTTGACCCAAGGAACATCTGTACCAATTTATTTTAAAATCTGGCCAGTAGTTTTGAAGAAGATGATTTTTTAAGTTTTCATATTTTTTTTCTTTTTGTTGCCATGGCAACCAGAGTTCTACATGGATAAATTTTATTAGCAACTTTTGTGAAGGTTGACCCAAGGATCATCCCTGCCAAGTTTAATCAAATTCTGTCCAGTGGTTTCAGAGGAGATGTTGTTTAAAGGTTTCTCTATAAACATATAAGGCAAATAAGCCCCGCCCCTGGCGGCCATGTTTTTTTACAGATTGGAATAATTTTAGCAACTTTGGTAGAGGTTGACCCAAGGAACATCTGTACCAATTTATTTTAAAATCTGGCCAGTAGTTTTTTTTCCTTAATTCCGGTTTGGTTTTTGTTGACGACGGACACCTAGTTCTAGGAGAACTACAAAAAAGTTTATCTGATAAAAGTCTACTTAGGTGCAGTTACCATAATTCTAACCCTTTATCTTGTATAGATGCCTTTTTGACACCTTTGCAAACAGAGGAGACCCAGATCAGACTGCTCCTAGAAGATGATGCCTAATCAGGGTCTCATGTTTGCTCATACAATATTGTAACACTATTTCTGCACAGTCTGTAATGCAAAGAAAAATCCACGTAAAATATACAATTTCAGTTAATTAATATTCATTAGTCTTAAAGTTGTACATGAATATTCATGAGGTTAAGAGTCTTTAAGACTGCGACTTACTTTGATGCCTTCTTCATTAGGGCCTTGTTGTATTTATCATTCAACATTTCCATATTAAACATATCATCCGGATCTGTTGTGACGTCTTTACCAGTCTTCTTTCCTTTGCCCTTCGGTGCAGCATCTTTCACTGATTTTTCTTTCTGCAATATATGATGCATGCAGTGTAGATATGACCTGTATCATTATAGCACAAAATCCAATATAACATGGTACATCTGTGAAATGTTTTTTTTAGGTATCAGAATATATAGCAATATCAAGCTTAAATATATGCAAAATATAACAGTATCAAGCTTTAATATTGCAAATATCTCAATATCAAGCTTATAATAAAATTTTAAAAAAAAATGCCCTTAAGCTTAAATATTGCAAAATATAACAATATCAGGTTTAAGTATTGCAAAATATAACAATATCAGGTTTAAGTATTGCAAAATATAACAATATCAGCTTAAGTATTGCAAAATATAACAATATCAGGTTTAAGTATTGCAAAATATAACAATATCAGGCTTAAGTATTGCAAAATATAACAATATCAGGTTTAAGTATTGCAAAATATAACAATATCAGGTTTAAGTATTGCAAAATATAACAATATCAAGGTAATATAAAAATATCAGGCTTAAGTATTGCAAAATATAACAATATCAGGTTTAAGTATTGCAAAATATAACAATATCAAGATAATATAACAATATCAAGCTTAAATATTGCAAAATATCAAACTTTCAGTTGAAATACTGCAAACCCAAGCCTACTTACGGTATACTTAAATTCTCCTTTTAGGTTGTTGGTATAGTGGACAATATAAGCAGGCAGGATATGGTACTTGTTGAAGATGACCAATTCCTTCTTGTCTGGTGAGGTGTGGGAGTCATAGCCCGTCTTGAGAGAAGCCCCATGAATCAGTTTTGTACAGTTGAATACCTACAATAGAACAAGAGGGCCATGATGGCCCTGGATCGCTCACCTGAGTACCATTGCTACAACTGATTACAAGGTTTTTAAACAGACAAGAATTCTGATATAACTCAATCTTAAACATTTTAGCCCTGACAATACTACACACCAAATATATAAGCACTGGGCCTTATGGTTTCAGAGGAGAAGACTTAGTGCGGGGTCATTTATCTCCAAAGGGCCACCATTTTGAAAATCTTGATAATGAACCATAAGATGATGCTTCATACCAAATATCTAATCTCTAGGCATAATGGATTCATAGAAGAAGATTTTTAAAGACCTATTCTATGTTAAACAAGTGACCCCTGTGCGGGGCATTTATCCCAAGGGCAATTTGAAATCTTGTAATAACCATAAGATGATGCTTCATACCAAATATCTAATCTCTAGGCATAATGGATTCATAGAAGAAGATTTTTAAAGATTTTCCTATATAACTCTATGTAAAACAAGTGACCCCTGGTGCGGGGTCATTTATCACCATAGGGCTATGATTTGTACAATCTTGGTAATGAACCATAAGATGATGCTACATACCAAATATCTAAGCTCTAGGCCTAATGGATTCATAGAAGAAGATTTTTAAAGATTTTCCTATATAACTCTATGTAAAACAAGTGACCCCTGGTGCGGGGTCATTTATCATCGTAGGGCTATGATTTGTACAATCTTGGTAATGGCCCATAAGATGATGCTACATACCAAATATCTAAGCTCTAGGCCTAATGGATTCATAGAAGAAGATTTTTAAAGTTTTTTCTATATAACTCTATGTAAAACAAGTGACCCATGGTGCGGGGTCATTTATCACCATAGGGTCATGATTTGTACAATCTTGGTAATGAACCATAAGATGATGCTTCATACCAAAAATCTAATCTCTAGGCCTTATGGATTCATAGAAGAAGATTTTTAAACATTTTCCTATATAACTCTATGTAAAACAAGTGACCCCTGGTGCGGGGGCATTTATCACCATAGGGCTAAGATTTGAACAATCTTGGTAATGAACTATAAGATGATGCTACATACCAAATGAAGAAGATTTTTAAATTTCCTATATAATCTATGTAAAACAAGTGACCCATGGTGCGGGGCATTTATCACCATAGGGTAGATTTGACAATCTTGGTAATGAACATAGATGATGCTACATACCAAATATCTAAGCTCTAGGCCTAATGGATTCATAAAAGAAGATTTTTAAAGATTTTCCTATATAACTCTATGTAAAACAAGTGACCCCTGGTGCGGGGTCATTTATCACCGTAGGGCTATGATTTGTACAATCTTGGTAATGGCCCATAAGATGATGCTACATACCAAATATCTAAGCTCTAGGCCTTGCAGTTTTGCAGAAGAAGATTTTCAAAGTTTGCATTTTTAAAATCTATTTTTAGCTCCTGTGACCTACTTTTTTAACCAATCTGAATAATTTGTACAACTTTGATAGAGGGCATCATAAGGATGATTCCTGTGAAGTTTGGTCAAAATCCCTTCAGCGGTTCATGAGGAGATGTTGTTTAAAGCAAATTGTTGACGACGCACGCACGCACGCACGCAGGCACGGACGACGGACGACGGACAAAAGGCGATCACAATAGCTCACCATGAGCACGTTGTGCTCAGGTGAGCTAAAAACATGCTGAATCCATGATGGTCCTGAAGGCTTACTGACAGAAATATGTCTTACCCACTTGATTTTAGGTACTTTTTTTTTTAACAATATCACAAGACTTTTCCTCTTTTTTTTTCACTTGTGTATCAACCAATAATTATTTAAAAAAAACTATCACTGGATATTACTTATATCCCCGCATACCGCTTTGACACAGAAAATAGGCTCGCAAAATCCTTGACACAGTTATCTGCACTTGTCTGCTGAATGGTCTTATGTGATAATCATTATTCTAATTGAAAACGCATTATCAACAACATTCCATTTTTATGTAGCGTAGGACAGAAAGTGATGGGACAAGACAAGCGTGATTTGTATATAGCCTCCCACTTCACTATGTGAGTCTGGGTATAAAAATGATGGCAGGAATACTGACATACTAAATCACTGTTAAACTACATTTGAAAACATAATACAGAAATAAACCAATCAAATTGACTTTTTTTTATTTGTATGTCTTTTTATTTGTATAGTTTATAAAAAAAAAAAAGGCTAAGAAAAATAAAAATAAAGTATAACTTTATTTTATGGGAACATTAAAGATTAGGTATATAAACTGATCAAGTGAAATAGATTACAATTTATTAAATTTATTTTAGGTCTGATCAACTTATTGTGATTTTAAGAATAAAAAAACTCAGTGTGCACCAAACATGGATGCACACTATACAAAGCACTTTACGGTAATGTTTAAGAAAGAAAACTGACAAGAGTTCAACTTTAAACAAGCAAGATTACTCTAGAAAACATAATATGTAGACTATATAATCATATTCATGGGGTACAATTTCAGAGGAAGACTTATCCATAAATATTTATCACCCAACATGAATCCAAGAATAAATATACCCACACACTTCCCTTTGATGAATAATCAACACATTTTTATAAAATCAGTAACTAACTACCGGTATTTGACTGTTAATTATTATGAATTTTAGACTATGCTGTCCTATCAAAATACACAAGAAATAATTTTTACCTAATACAACATGTATCAATTGATCATACCTTGCCAGGCAGGACTTGGCACAGAAGCAGTTTCGAAGAGCCCTGAATGTAACCCATGGAGTAGCTTGGGTATTCACTGAAGTAAACACCCTTCCCGTACCAACCCGTGTCCGTCCTGTGTTTGTGACCTGACTGCCCTGTTAATATAAATACAGTTTATTGAAGGCCATCTGTTATAAGCCGCCAACCTTTACCTCATAGAGATATCTTTTGATGCACCATCCCAGTGCCAAGTAAGGCGCCTCGACAGAGGTTGTGTTTGACCTCGCGCACTACAAATCGTGAAAGGTACGCTACTCCTTGCTTTCAGCATATACAATGTAAGGGCAGTTGCAGGACTGGTTGGCCCAGTGTCAGGATTTTGTGACTGGGTGCGGTATCATGCCACATGTCTACGGCGTGATACTGCAGTGTGGCAGCACTATATCTGTCTCAAGTAGACATTGTCTCCAAATAACTGAAATACTGTCAGTGGGACGTTAAACCCAACAAACAAACAAACATTTTTTGATGCTTTGGCAAACAGAGGAGATCCAAATTAGATAACTACTAGGGCTTCTTTTATTTGTCCATTCAATACTGTAGCTCAGATTATACTCAGTCTGTACAGCAAAGAAAAATCTATTTTTCATAATACCATTCAAAGATATGTAAATCAATATTTATTTAGTCATGAATTTTTGCATGAATATTCATGAGGTAAAGGGCTAAGAAGGTATAGCCCTCAGAAGAACTTTGTGATATTCATGTGTTATCTTAGGTGTAACATCCCCATAGAAGAGGAGGGGGGTGTGTGTAAACTGAATCCATTTTCAACTAGTTTGGTATGTTGCAGCCTGGTGTCAAAGCCTCCCAGTTACTGAACTGAGGCTCTGACCACTCAGCTGTTGGCACTAGTATTGATGAACATTCTTTATGTTGATACTCTGAATGAGAGTTGTTTTTTTATTATTGAATTCTCCCTAAAATGTGTGATGCTTTATGTCAGCAATCAATCAAAAAAGTATTTGGCAATATTAATCCTTCATTTGGCAATATTAATCCTTCTTTGGCAATATCAATCCTTCTTTTGGCAATATTAATCCTTCATTTGGCAATATTAATCCTTCATTTGGCAATATTAATCCTTCATTTGGCAATATTAATCCTTCATTTGGCAATACCAATCCTTCTTTTGGCAATATTAATCCTTCTTTTGGCAATATTAATCCTTCTTTTGGCAATATTAAAATTGTTGAACTAATACTGATGTGAATTTGACTAAGAACACCATGGTCCAGTGGTAATATACATGTTAACAGATTCAAAAGCTATTGGTTCAAAACCTGGAAGGGACAAGAATCTTTCATTACTTCCCAGGTGCAAAGTACTGGTCTAACCAAAAACTACTGAGAAGTTGTAATTTTCTTTTTTTCCAACTGCAACAAGAAGTATAAAAAAAGAAATGCTGAAAAAAAAAACAGCTTTATCTGTACATATTAAACAAACCTGGTACTTTGAAGCCTTGCTCACAAATAGGTGTGATGTACTCTGCCTTTGTACCATGGAAAGCCAGGACTGGATATGAGAATTCATCTCCACGAAGTTTCTTTAATCCCTCCCTGCATTCCCTGTTTAAGATTTCCTTACATGAATATAATACTTTCTATCATAGATAAAATTTTCAAAATGTTTTTTTTTCTTGCATAATTTCAATCTTTCAACACACAGACCTCATAACTTTCTCACCGCTTCATTTTACTCAATCCTTCATAAATTCAGGATATGAATACTCAAATATTCATACATACAGCAGAATTTCTGTCATTTCTGAACTTTGACATCACAAGTCATGTATATGATTCGGCATATAACATGACACAACACCCTGTAGCATTATCGTTACACAGGGCCATCCATTTTCAGAACTATCATTACTTGTCTATGCTCTATGCCTAGCAAGGGAACTTCCAGTATACTGGAACAATTGGATAATGACTCTGGAATATTTCAACCTAATGTGTATAAGACATAGATCAACATTCAACTTGTAGAAAATACAAATAAATGACCACAGGCAACACTACTTCCAAAGTTCCAGCACTGCTAATACACAACTAATGGCCTCTCTTGAAGCATACATTCACCATTAAGCTATCAAGCATTACAAAGAGATTGTTCACTACATAATGTGCCTTTAGTCTTTTAACCCTTTCCCTCATATAGACCATTTTGACGCCCTCAATAGGTACCACATAAAGCCTGATCTGCAGAAAACCACAGTTAAACCTTACCAAATTTAATTAGAAAGTCCTCATTTCAAGACCACTGAGGAGCAGCGAACAGCATAAAACCTGATCAGCCTGCGAGTTACTCGCAGGCTGATCTGGTTTTATGCTGTTCGCATAGGTCTTTTCATGGTTTCCCTTTATGAGGGAAAGAGTTAAATCACATCCAGCATATTCTTATTCTGTTCTTGATCATATCTACTAGTACTTACTTGAATTCCGCAGTCAATGTGGGGTTGACAACATACTGCACTTTGGTTATCTGATAGCTGTAAGAAAAAAAAGGTCCCTTACTTACAAGTATGTTGCAGCAGAAAAAAAAAGAATATTCAAATTTAAGTTTTATGTTGCTAATATTTGCAACACTAAATGAATGGTAGTGAGCGGTTAAGAACATTAAAGAGATGTCCTGCAACCATATCCTGATCATTATGATTTGATTAATTGGGGAATGCTACTCACAAGGGCAAACACAAGGAAAGCAGTAAAACAGTATAACAATTAAACCCATATGCTTATTTGCATAAACTAGGTCATCCACTGGTTACATGATGTCCCGGGGCCGCCGTGGCCGAGCGGTTACAGTCGTGGACTACAAATCTCTCAGCCCCTCACCGCTGTGGGTTCGAATCCTGGTAGGGACTTCGGATTTTTCATGTGAGGAAGCCTTCCAGCTGGCTTGCGGTAGGTCGGTGGTTCTACCCGGGTACCTCTGTGTACTCGGGGTCTTCCTCCACCTGTAATTAGCTGGACGTCGCTATATGATTGAAATACTATCGCAGCGACGGAAAACCCCAATACAACAACAACAACATGATGTCCCAACACAGCTATTGGATAATTTGGTAATTTAATTTGAACATATCCTTCAAAAATTAGAAAGGTCAGTTAAGCTATATGTAACAAGGCCGGAACCATGTAAAAGCTGTTAAATCTAAAAGCAGCAGGATAAAGATCCACTGTCTGTCCATCTTGCTTTCCATACTGAGCCACAATACATTATCGTATCCTGTCCATTTCAAGCCTCTAGAACATCATGACAGACAAAAGAACATAAACTTCCTTGGATGTCTCAAAACCTTCTGACCTTATATGAAGTTTGAAGTTGACACCTCTAAGAGATTTGAGTTAGGCTCCAGAAAAACAAGAGGGCCATAGAGGCCCTTAATCACTCACCTGAGTATAGGGTTACCCAAGGAACATCTGTACTAAAACATTTTGAAATCTTGCCAGTAGTTTTGAGGGAGATGATTTTTAAAGTTTTCATATTTTTTTTCTTTCTATTGCCATGGCAACCAGAGTTCTACATGGATCACGTTTATTTCAGCAATTTTGATGAAGGTTCACCCATGGATCATTGTGCCAAGTTTAATCAAATTCTGTCCAGCGGTTTCAGAGGAGATATTCATTAGCAAACTATTGACAAAGCATGACTGACTATGGACAATGACGGATGCAGGGTGATCACAAAAGCTCATCTTGAGCACAATGTGCTCAGGTGAGCTAAAATATGTAATGGTCAGACAGATAGCATAATGGATGAATAGACAAGGCAAAAATCATATGCTCATACTGCCAGGACCATACCAAGTACTATTCTTACCTGCTTTGTCCAACCAGAAGTCTGTAAAACTGGGATTCTGCTAACCGAAAATGCGTCTGTGCTGCTGAACCCTCCTTGTATGCCCTCTCTGCAAACAAATCAAAGTACTTTGTTGTGTCACCATCCAATGCCTCTTTTTCCCCATCCATCAGAAGCAAACCTGTTGCAACCTGTGAAATATTACATTTCATATTTTCAATATTCAGTGAAATATTGTATTTCAAATTTCTAATCTTCAGTAAAAAATTGTTTTTTATGTTTTTAATCTTCAGTGAAATAACAATCATGGATATTGTCTGTTTTACTGTGATGAAGTGAAGAATCTTAACTCTTTTTCTCCCATTAAACTTAGAGTCATAAAAGAAATCATCTTACTAAATATGTGAGGTAATTTGAAATTAATCCATTAACTTAACTCACAATTACTATGACTGACTCTCAGGCATTTTTTTTATATATTTAACAATGTATCACCAATTGCATAACATACATCAAATGAAACCACTTACCTCTTTCTGTAATTTTTCAACCTCTTGCTCCTTTTTCTTCACTTCATCCTTTGTTTTCTTCAACTCTTCTTCCAGTTGCTTTTTTGCTTCAAAAGCTTTCTTCACAAGTTCTTTACGCTCCTCGTCTGACATTGCAGAGTAGCTTTTTACAAGGGACATTCCCCTCTTGATAATATCACTTGTCTTTACATCCTTAATGTCTGGCTTACTTGATTTCTGAGGAGGAAGGAATGAGTCTAAGATTACTGCTGTTGCTATTTTTTTTACATTAGTATCATAACATTTGCTATGGAATTAAAGTCCTTGTATTGAATTCACCTAGGCGATCTATACTGACAGTTCATTCCAGCAGTTTCATGATTATACCATGGATAGTTGGATATTGACCTCTTATGTTAAATTTTTATGCATGCGCTTTAGGATTTTTAAGATTTTCAACAAATTGTTGAATGAAACTACTAAACAAGAGGGCCATGATGGCCCTGAATCGCTCACCTGATTATAAATGAGCAACATAAGTTGGATTTTTTATATTCACCTACTTTTTGACCCCACCCCAAATTTGAACTTGTCCAAGATATTATGGTAACAGACATTCCAATCAAGTTTCATGATGCCCTTAAAAATGTGACCTCTAGAGTGTTAACAAGGTTTTTATAAGATTTGACCTCGTGACCTACTTTTTGACCCCACATGACCCAATTTCGAACTTGTCCAAGATTCCATGGAGAAAAACATTCTGACCAAGCAGGGTTCAACATTAACTTTTTTGAGAGCTGGACCAGTGGTTCAGTAACTTAGAAAACCTACTAGACCTGACCTTAACTGAACAAGACCGAAGTGTACAACACATACATGTCATACTTAGATCAATAACTTACTTCGGAATACCTAACAAAGTTTTTTTTTATGTTTACCTTTAGAAATGAATAAAAGTCTACAAAGATAATACTAGAATTACTCTTGTGTTATATGCTTTTCATTAACATTGCATGAACACCTTGATTGTACTTACATGGTAATCCCCATATATGTTCCGGATAATGTCTATTGTTTAATGATTTTCAAGCAATTCCATTTAAAGCAAAACGATCTGTTTCTTGCCATCTATTCATACAGTTTCTTTGATTCCTCTTTACCTTTTACGTTCATTACTGACATTGTCTTTTTTGTCGGATGAAAAGACTATTTGACATTTTTCGTATCGGCTGCACATTGCGGTAAAAACAACTCGTAAAAAGGTCTATTGTCGTTATACATGGGATCCCAGAATAATAAAAAGATTGGCGTTCATGCATAAAATTGCATCTCTGGCATATTTAAATTAAATTTTATTCATTATGATACGAAGATTTCGTAAACATTATAAAATGAAAAGTTAGATAAAGAAATAAGCATTCTTAGCTTAGTATTACGACATTGAACTTGGCAATGCGATGGGGAAATAGCCTCGTTCTTAAAAAACTAACCAATGAGTGAACGCATGTCGCTAAATATAGCACACACGGGTTTTCCAAGAAACTGATACAACAAGGGTCAATAGTTTGGCCATTACAGTTATTTATGTGCTTTTGATGTGCCAATAGATAAATTTTTTGCGAACTTTGACCAATTTAGAACATGACCAGTTGGTCGTGTTAGCCTAGGACCTAGCTGGCCCGGACCACAAATCTGCTAGTGAATGTCGTTCGGTCGGGCCTTAATGTCGAACCCTGCCAAGTTTCATGAAGATTGGGCCAAAAATGTGGCTTCTAGAGTGTTAACAAGGTTTTTATAAGATTTAACTTTGTGACCTACTTTTTGACCCCACATGACCCAATTTCGAACTTGTCCAAGATTTCATGGAGACAAACATTCTGACCAAGTTTCATGAAGATTGGCCTAAAAATGTGGCCTCTAGAATGTTAACAAGCCAAATTGTTGACGACACACAACGGACGCCAGACGAAGGGCCATCACAAAAGTTCACCTTGAGCACATTGTGCTCTGGTGAGCTAAAAACTCAATTACATAAAAAATGGAAAATTCAATGTGAAAATCATTCAGCAATATGTACTGCATGTTAAAACTATTATAATAATTATATACTTTTGCTCTTGCACACATCAGATAGGTGTAGATTGATTTAGATGTAGACCTAAAGTATTGATTGCACTGGCAGATTAGGTGTGCCTTTTTTCCAGACAATTCACCTGTGAAATTAATCTGTATATGATCTCCAAAAATGGATATACTGAAAGCCAATTCATACAATACAATTCTACAAAGTTAACTTTATGGGACCTCATGATGTATAGGAGAAACTTGACAGTTGGCAATTGTTATGTAATTTCTGTTAGTTGGGAGAATTTTGACAGGTGACATTGATCCCCAGTGTTATTTAGAATGTGGGGACACAGTTGAGTAATGAGTCACCCTTACCCTACCCCTCCTTTATTTAACTAATGTAATCTAATTTTATGCCATGTAAATAAAATGGATCATCATGTAATCAGCCACTATGACCTACCGATACCTTTCAGGCTGTCAAAATGTCCAACATCACAAATTTCAAAACATATTTTACCTTATGTAAGTTACACTGAAAATTTAAGTGCGCCTTTACATTGCTGGTCCTAATCTGTCAGTGTGTACAGTACTGTAGTGTTACAATGAGTTGCAATATATGAGTCAAGTATCCACAGAGAGGTAATTGCATTTTAACAGTATGCACTGTTTCCTGCTCATGCATTTTATGCACTGCGGATCACTAACCCTAGTCTCATCAATGAGCTGCTTAGGAGACATGCTATTTTTGGTACTGGTTATCACGCCTCATTCCGTATGGGACAGCGTCAAACTGAAAGTAGCACACTATCACAAATTACGGGTACACAAATGTGGACTACCCTAACCCCTATTTGATTTAGCAATGGAGGTGCACCTGCTGCAATGCATACTGGTTAATCTAGCCTCCAATTTATCTTTACATGTGTATTGATAATTTAAATTGATAATCAACTCACATCATCTTCATCAGACATGACATCTGTGTCATTTCCGCTGTCATCATCTGATTTTGCAGTGGTGTTCGTCGGGTGTGAAAATTCTGCGAAATGGAGTAGGTTCTTGCGATAACATTTTGCTCCATATTTACAAGGTGGCAGCTTACTGTCGTCAATTGTGGCTGCATTAGCTAATGAAGGACCAGCTTCTGTGTCGGAAGCACCTGTTCCGTCTGCTTCATCCTCATCGGCCTTCTTCTGTTTCTTTGGATGTGAAAATTCAACAAAGTGCTGTGGATTTTTCCGATAACATCTTGCACCGTATGGACATTCTGGAGGCGCAGGTGCCTTTTTCTTCACTGCTGTTGTTGCCATCTTTTAATTTCCGTGAACGAATGAATAAATAGAGAAACTTGTTTTGGCTTGATCAGCAAGTTTTGTTTACTGTTTACATATTTTTAAGCGGAAGTCGAGGCTGGTTTCTTTTCATACCGTTGTTTATTGGAGACGGGTACCATCATATTAATAAACGGTGCGCATGTTAATTTTCACAACGAATGAATCATCGCGGCGCCCAGCAGTAATTCAGGTTCAATGTTGTTTATGATGATGATGAGATGATGATGATGATGATGATTGAGCAGATAGTTTTATAAGTTAGAAAAAAAAACTCCTCAAGTTTCCATCATGTTGTAATGAATGATATGTGAATACTTTTATTATTTTTATTTATTATAATTATGCTTATAAATTTCTTAAAATATATTTTTTGTAAAAATACATTGAACCTAAACTTGCAACTTACCATAGGATACAGGCTGGTGAAAAATATTTGTTTTGAAAAGGGGACAGGGGGTGGGGTAAAGTCATTCTGAACAATCATTTTTAGCTTGATTATTCGAAGAATATGAGAGCTATTGAAGTCGCCGGCTTCGGCGTTGGCGTTGCAGGTTTTGGTTAAAGTTTTGCATGCAAGTTAGTAACAACCTTATATCTCAATTACCATTTATGGTATTGACTTGAAAGCTTATAAACATGTTCAGGGGCATCAGACAACCAAGATTGATAACTCTTGATGGAATATATTACAAATTATGGCCCCTTTTTAACTTAAAAATTTTGGTTAAAGTTTTGCATGCAATGTACTTTCAAGCTTATATCTCAATATCCAGGCATGTGATTGATTTGAAACATCATTAATACGTTTAGGGGTATCATACTATCAAGGTAGATAATTTTTTATGGAATATATTACAAATTATGGCCCCTTTTTAACTTAGAAATTTTGGTTAAAGTTTTGCATGCAAGGTACTTCCATGCTTATATCTCAGTATCCAGGCATGCGATTGATAAAGTTTTGCATGCAAGTTAATATCAACCTTATATCTCAATTACCATTTATGGTATTGACTTGAAAGTTTATGAATATGTTCAGGGGCATCAGACAACCAAGGTAGATAACTCTTGACTGAATATAATATAAATTATGGCCCCTTTTTAACTTAGAAATTTTGGTTAAAGTTTTACATGCAATAGAAAATTTGGTTTAAGTTTTGCATGCAAGCTACTATCCAACTTGTATCTCAATAACCATTCATGGTATTGACTTGAATGTTTATGAATATGTTCAGGGGCATCAGACAACCAAGGAAGATAACTCTTGACTGAATATAATATAAATCATGGCCCCTTTTTAACTTAGAAATTTTGGTTAAAGTTTTGCATACAATAGAAAATTTGGTTAAAGTTTTGCATGCATAAGCCAACTTGTATCTCAATAACCATTCATGGTATTGACTTGAAAGTTTATGAATATGTTAATGGGCATCAGACAACCAAGATTGATAACACTTGATGGAATATATTTGAAGTTATGGCCCCTTTTTTAACTTAGAAATTTTGGTTAAAGTTTTACATGCAAGGTAATTTCTTGTTTTATCTCAGAGTCCAGGCATGGGATTAATTTGAAACATCTTTAATATGTTTAGGGGTATCATACTATCAAGGAAGATAATACTTGATGGAATATATTAAAAATTATGGCCCCCTTTTAACTTAGAAATTTTGGTTGAAGTTTTGCATTCAAGCTACTATCCAGCTTATATCTCAGAAATTGTTTATGGTATTGACTTGAAAGTTAAGGAGTGTATTCAGGGGCATCAGAAAACCAAGGAGATTAATTTTTGGACTGAATTTTATACAAATTATGGCCCTTTTCTAACTTGGATACTTTATTAAAGTTTTGCATGTGCAGTGTTATTATGCTTATGTCTCAGTAACTAGGCAAAGGATTGATTTTAGACTTCATAAAAATATTAAGGGGTATCAAACTATCAAGCTATATCATTTTTGACTATTATTATATACAGGGTGTTTGAAGGGCAAGAATTGAAACCGATTTCATTTGATTTACCAACAAGCATTTTGTATAGTCAAGCGTGCTGTCCTCTGACAGATCTTGTTTTAATTAAAATATGTAGTATGAGGCTAGCTGAAATTTTTTTTTCCAGTTGGGTTTTTAAATAATGTATTTTTAATAGCTTTCCCTTCCATGGTCTCCATCATTTCGATGCACAAAATGAGTCCCCTTGCTGAAGTGCCAAATAAATAGTAAAAGATTTAAGTGGCAAAAACCAATACTAATGGAGAGACTGCTAGCAATGTTTATCTTACCATCAGGAGAGTGTCAGCACCAACATCACATACATGTGCAAATAGTACTCCACATTATTTACATTTAACACTCTACAGTTGGACCAGTACTTTGTGTCTGGAAAAGCCATGAAAATTCATCATCCCTTATAGCTTACAGGGTTCAAACCCACAACCTTTGGATCCACCATCATGTATGTGACCACTTAGCCATGGCACACTCAAGGTTGTATTCAAAACCTGCAAGATTACTGCAATTCAGTGAAGAAAGATTTGTTTTCTTTTAGTTATAAACCATCTTACTTCATAAGAAAAAAAAGAAAAAATGAATAAATAAATGTAATACAGTTGATTCACAACAGGGGAACAACTTGTGTAAAATGTCTGTCAGTTTAAGCCACACTGCACTGTATCACTCAAACCACCATACATTGTGCTCGTAAAAGGCAAAAGATCTCAGTGCATTGCCCTGACCAACAGAATCCATAGTACTTTGACACTACTAAATAAATATAAATTTTACAGTCACTACAATTTTTTTGAAGACAGCATGATGAATAAGAATATTGTGTATATCCTTAGAAATATTGTACAATTTAATTGTACAATTGAAAATTTATTAACTCAGAACTTTATATGGTACATGAAACAATGGAGTATTCTTTGTCATGCAGACTGTGTAGAATTTGAGCTAAATAGTGTATGAGCAAAGCTCTTGGAAGGAGCTGTCTGTTTTCCAGGGCATTCAAAAGAGTTTATATGAGATAAAGGGTTAATGTGAATGCAATTTTATATTCATATTTTTTTTTTTATTTTTTTTTTTTTTGTAAAATGGGTGTTGCAGTTCACCCGATACTTTTGTAAAAGATACTGTGTGAAGTTTAGCATTCAAATCTCAGTCTAGCAGTATTTTTTACCCTTTAACTATTAATCAAATGGCAGTGTGAATAAAGCAACAAAATCAAATATCACATCTTTTCACTTTATTCATTTACTTACACAAGCATCTAAAATGCTTCATTATGCATCAATAAGAGTAAAATAAAAACAAGAACAACTCAACTATAACAATACTATAACAATAAGAACTGAAGTAAAAACAGAAGGAGAGCTGTGTCATATCAAGCTACAACCCATTTCACATCTAAAGCTTGCATACATTATGAACAAATCAAGATGGTAAGATAACGCACAGATTCACAGAACCTATTTCCTCTACATTCGACACTTTCAGTCCTTTACTGCAACATACACCATTTTGGGTCAATAACGAGCCCATGCTTGATCAGAACAAAAGCAATTCTGTCTGAACATGCTATGATTCCTCCAACAACACTTAACGCTAAGTAATATTTAAATAAGGTAGGAACATATTTCACCATTCTTTCTATAGGAACATTTTAACTAAAGACTAAGCTGATATACAAAGTTACCTTATACTAGGTAGCAATATTAAGTACAAAATGAAATATTCGGGTATTTTCATCAGAGAACCATCTTTCAAGTGCTGTCTAATCAGGTTGCCATGGCAACAAAATGAGTCTAAATGAGGTAAAGGGCTTAAATTCTTTATAAACATGGCTCCTGACCTGGCGCTGTACTTGTTGCATCAGGCATTTCTTATATTGTAAAGGACTAAAGGCATTGCTAACATCTCATATTGAAATCTCCCATAACAAACAGTCAACACCCCTCTATTTATTTCACTCATTTTCATTTTGAAAATTAAGTTTTATATGCATTGCAAGTGCGTTAAACTAAACATCTGACTGAATAAGGAACCTGGTGTCTATGTGATTATAAATTCTAGCTCAAACTCATATAATTAGAATGCATTAGTTTAAAATGTATTACCATAATTTACAGTTGTAAAACATTCTAACACAATGAAATCATTTTCCTTATTTTTACACAGCTAATGAAGAAATACAAGCAAATGGACAAAGGCATCATTTTTTAAAACAGATTTTTCAGGCAGATCTCAGCATCAGTAAACAAAAGAGAATCATACTGAAGATGTAAAGGCAGCAAGAAAAAAATATTCAAAGCATTTGAAGCATAAAACTTGTTTTTAAAAACACTGACTAAAACAGACTGAACTATTGCAATAAAGGTGTGTGCAATTACAACGGCTATTAAGGGTAGTGCTATACAATTAAAATTGAACATTTTCCCCCTTCAATTAAAGATAGAAGATAACCCATACACACTTTGTATATACAAATAACTAAATTACCTCCCTTAGAAATATATTACATGTACCCCTTGGAAATATACATTTTTCGCTGATTAGAGTTGCATTCTTGCTGAATGTTTTCATTTAGACTCATTATAAACATGCAAAATATAGGATATTACTGATTTTCAATAGCATCATGCACTTCAATATACATTCATTATTATTGTCAGTACAAATATATCTTTCTTAGAGGCCCATTATATTTCATAATCATACACTTTTCATGAAAAAGTAAAGATCAAATAAAAGTGACACGTTGAAGACTATCACAAATGGTACATAATATGCAAATATCTGCTGCATAATAATAGTTAAATGCACTGAAAATGTTGATCAAATTACGCCAGTTAGTATTTTGTATGAATGTGAAAGGCTCTTATTGTTTACATTTCGCAGTGGCAAGTATTCCCAACAACAGTCCGTAATCGGAAATAATTTGTATTTGAAAATCCATAGCTGAATCACAATATGTTTATCTGCTACATCATCAATTTGTGTACTTATGATTCGTTAACAAAGACAGACGGAAAGTCTATGGAAAACGTCAGAAAAATGACTAAGGTATGCGGAATATGCAAATCAGGTCTTTTTGCATACAATTGGATTATCATATGTAAACAATTCTTTATTATTTATCCGTTGCAGTAATGTTGTCGTCAACGAATATGTACAGACTGCATCTCGTAACAAATTTGTAACAAACATCTTGCCTTTCTGTCTGAAGAACACTGCTTTTGGAAGAATAATGGACCTTTAAAATGAAATGAAATACAGGCAAAACATCCACAATCATCTCGATAGATACATGTTTATCCTAATCTGTAATAATACCATTAACCAACAGTATATATCAGAATAGACATACATATCTAAAGTAATACACATGCTACTTTGTTTGTGGGGCAATAGAGAACTTCTGAATAATTCCAAAACTACATCTTATATTAAAATATCAACTTTTTTTTTTTTTCAAATCAATTGAACGTCTCCTCTAGTTCAATTTTTCAAAATCGTCCTCTATAAGACCAACATTTCATTTGTAACTAAAACAAAATAAGGTTTGTTACAAATAAAGAATTGCCTACAAACAAACAAATTAAAAAATAAAAGAAGAAATATATAGAGTCAGTAAATTTCCATTTTTAATATATTCTTTAAGTATAAGACTCGAATTCCACCTACAATACTTAACACTAAGTTATACTTAAATTCTTAAACTATGTAGATACACATTCCACCATTACTATTTTATACAATATTCAAGTACAAGACTAAGCTGAAATGACCTATTACCTTAATAACTAACAAAAATTGTTAAGAAATGAAATGTGAGGGTATTTTTTTAGTAAAAAAGCACTTATAAAATCCGACCTTAAGTATATAAGTTTTACTTATCGTTAAGAATTGTTGGTGGAATTCGACCCTGATCCTAGACACTTGTTTTTGAAGGTTGTTTTTCTTTACTTCTTTTTTTCAAAAAATTCACGAGTAACTGGAATATATAAGAAATAAAGAACTAAAACTGCTTTAATAACTCTTCCTGGATACATCTACAGGAATACAACCAAAGATACTGCAAATTTATCTTAACCCTTTCCCTCATATAGACTCATTTTGAAGCACTCAATAGGTACCACATAAAGCCTGATCTGCAGAAAACCTCAGTCAAACCTTATCAAATTTAATTATAAAATCCTCATTTCCAGACCACTGAGGAGCAGCAAAAAGCATAAAACCTGATCAGCCTGCGAGTTACTCGCAGGCTGATCTGGTTTTATGTTGTTCGCATAGGTCTTTTCATGGTTTCCTCTATGAGGGAAAGGGTTAAAATCTTTTCCATAAGCAGAAAACATCCTGTAAAATACTTGTAAACCTTTTTAATACAATACATATACATCATCGGATTGGTGAAAAATTTCAAGTCAACTTTCTACAATCATGTACGCCGTGATACAGACACAGCTGTCTTTATATACAAGATATAATGAGTGCACAGACTTTACCTGGAATATATACAGTTAAGAGATTATGTGCACAATATGTATCTATATATACAAACTGAGATCATTATTACGATACCTTTTACATCTCTTTCCTTCCTTTCACTCCATTTCATACTTTACCATGCCAATAAATACGCATCCTTTCTGAACTGTTCCTATCGAGAAAATCCTTTTTACCACAGGATCTCCACATTCATCATTGTTAACATTCGAAAACATTCACAATTTTTTTTTACATTCTACACTGTTCTGTTCACATCAATTATGTCAAGTTATCAATCCATGCTAAACTTTTCACAGAAAACAATCACAATCAAAACAGTTCCCATTCCAAACTTTTCACATTCTTTATCAAACTCAGATTCACATTACGTTTCACATTACAATTTTCATATTATTGGTACATACTAAAATGAAAAATAAAAAAATTTTTTTTTTACATTTTCCACTGGTTCAAAAGCAATAACATCTTCCAATAAATAATATAAAGTCTTTACATTTCACAAGTACTTTACTTAACCTGACATATCTCTATATAAAATGAAAAATTTACATACAGTTGAACCTGTATTAGCGGCCAACTGTACTTAGCGGCCAACTTGCATATAACGGTCAATTATAATATTACCTAATTGTAGCATTTTGTTATAGATTTTAACCTCATTTAGCGGTTCACCTCTGTTAAGCGGCCACTTTCTCTTGTTCCAATGACTGACCACGTAAGACAGGTTTGACTGTATATGCACATTTTTCATGACCTTTTCAGGCATAAAATATTAACAGAACCCACAAACTGTCTAGGGGGAAAAGTCTCATTTCCCAATCAACGTCATAAGAAAATTCATATATTTAATTCTAATGATGATTTTTAAAATGTTAAAAATTTCCTGCTTCAACCAGTATATACAATCCTACCCAGTACAGATTTTTGTGGTCAGGAAGATACATAAATGGAGTAAAAACATTGACGTCACACAGTTAAAATCTATATCCATGGATTCTACTATTAAATCTGAAATTGGGATAATTAATTATCTACAAAATACAAACTTTTTTCAAAGATTCAGATTAACATTCAGGAGAAGAGCATTGCATGCATATAACAAATCTTTTTTTTTTCATTACCAATAATTTGACCTTGAGAAAGGTCAGTTTGAAATTCAAGGTCACATTTCTCTACAACAAAGAGAAAAATAAGAAACAGTAAGTAGTGATTGTAAATATTTGAAAAACCTACAAGAAGTGAACGAATAGCTATACCTTGAAACTTTTTATTCAAAAGCAGAATGCAAGTCTGAAGTTTATGACCTCTGACCAGCAGTTCATGACCTCTGACATCATCACAAAAATTGTTGTTTTTGAGTTTACCATTGCTGTGACAGAAGTCACATATCGATGTTCAGTTAACTACAGATGGAAGAAAACCCCTGGTGCACCAAGGCATCCAAGTAAATCTCCAACAACCTACTGTAAGCCTCCTGAAGGTGGAGATAGACCGTCAGTACAGAGGAACACCTGGGTAGCCGCAACCACGCTGGATATCTTCCTCACTTGAAAGATCTGAGTCACCAAACTAGAACTTAAACCCACAGTGGTGACAATCTCACATCAAGGTTACCGCTCCTGCTAAGCCAAAAGCCTATGTTTATATATTATACAAGAACATTTGGAATTGCATGCCCATACAATAAATTGCCAACCAAAGGACCTTAACAATGCCAATCTCCAGCACAGTGATCTCCCCTTATAAGCAATGTAAGGGAACTAACTGCTGCAAAAAATTTATAACAATGCTTTTACTATTCCCCTTTAGGTAGGAATGCTGCATTATATCAAACTTATCAATATCGGCTTAAAATTTCTTCGGCGTCAAAAATTATCAGACTGATATTTTTCTTCTTTGAAGGATCTGACACAATATAAAAACTTTCAAATTCACAATAAAATCTTAAAGTATTTAGGCCTTAGATGTACATCTTCAAATCTGACAGTCAAACTGTGGTAAGTGAATGGTGAATCACGGACTAGCAACACTTCATGCTTCAGGGATTTGCGTCAGAGTCGTGTTGGTACTCTCGAGTTCTGTCTGCGGGTCGGTAGGAACAGGCGTCATATTTCGCAGCGATGGCGACAACTTGTTCTGTATACTCTGGATGTAATTCTGAAACAGTCATTTGAGGAATCAGAGTACCCCTGCCTATACAGAAAACATTAACTCTAAATCACTTTGCATATTTTTAAAACCTCTTTGATTTAGTGTGAACAACATACTTATAACAAGATTAAAAACAGACAAATATTGTGACCATATTTCTTGAGGATCAGTCATATAATCATATAATAGAGTCTCCAGGGTGTTTTTTCAATTTTTTTCTATATATGCACTTTATAAAAGTGACCTACTTTTTACCACTAACCCCCACCCCCTCCATAACCTAGTTTTTAATTTATCTAAGATATCATGCAGACGAACATTTATCAAGTTTCAGGTATATGTGGGGTGTAAGAAAATACATGGTAATTATATGTAAAAAATATAGTTGAAGTATATAGTTACAACTATAAATATATACAGTTACAACAGTAAATATCTATATCTGGGATACATTTCCAACATTGCATTTGTATTTTCAATGACTTATCCAAAAACACATTTATAACAGTCAATTTACAGGTGCAAACATTGCAACTACATCATAAATATGGAGTCCAATCTGTTTATATTCAGTTACAGCTGTGTAATTACAGCTGCAACAATACATCTACAACATTTGAGATATACATGCAGTTGCAACGGTAAATTGGCAGTTTCAACTGTATTGTCTATTAACTATCAGGTTAAATTAACTTTCAGTACTGTTTAAAGCTGAATGGTATGCAATACATGAACACTGGGCCAAAAATGTGGCTTCTAGAGAGTTTACAAGGTTTACTAAGATTTGACCTGGTTACCTACTTTTTGACCCCACATGGCCCAGTTTTAAAATTGTCTAACTTTTACTGGACCAAGTTTCATAAAGATTGAGCCAAAATGCTGTTTTTATAGTGCTTACAAGCAACTGCTGACAAAGCACGGCAGACAAAGCTGACTATATTTTTTAACCCTTTCCCTCATAG
Source organism: Solen grandis (assembly GCA_021229015.1). Lineage (NCBI taxonomy): Eukaryota > Metazoa > Mollusca > Bivalvia > Adapedonta > Solenidae > Solen > Solen grandis. The sequence continues at coordinate 3,798,701 of CM037789.1, forward strand.
AGGACACCATGAAAAGACCTATGCGAACAACATAAAACCAGATCAGCCTGCGAGTAACTCGCAGGCTGATCAGGTTTTATGCTGTTCGCTGCTCCTCAGTGGTCTGGAAATGAGGATTTTGTAATTAAATTTGGTAAGGTTTAACTGTGGTTTTCTGCAGATCAGGCTTTATGTGGTACCTATTGAGTGCGTCAAAATGAGTCTATATGAGGGAAAGGGTTAAAAAGATAAAAATAATACATAAAGGCTCAATTGATAATCATCATACTTTTAGCATTTCCCTGTCAGAACAAATTTTATAGTATTTCATTCTCATCTCTATGGAATAACAAATACATGTAGAAAACCATATAAAACCTGATCAGCCTGCAATACAAGCAAGCTACTTTCAGAATTTTCAAACTAACCATGATAGTAAAGAGTCCAGTCTCACAGAGTTTAATTTTAGTTAAGATTGGTACAAGAAATTATTGATGTCCTGAAACTGGTACAGTCAGACAAGGAAATATGTACACAGTCTGACATCGGTTGAACCCACAGGAAGTCAAAAAGCCACTCTTCAAATATTTGACATCTAACAAAGCTAGAAGTTGTGAAGTTGCTTTGTTCAAGTATGAGAAAGCCTACAATACAATTACCAACTGAGCTTGTTCAAACTACACTACACTGGTACTTTCTATTATATGTTTGACATGCTACATGTATATATCATAATTACTGTGAAATAAAATGTCAACTTCAAACATACCTGCTTGCGAAACAAGCAATGAAAAAATTGTTCCTGCATGTAATGAAGATAATTTTTCCGTACCTGTGAAATGACATCACCGTTGTTTCGGCGAATCTGATACAGATGTCGGTAGCGAGACTGATGAGAGTTTTCTTTTGTCGATTTGTCCCTTGAGCGACTGCGCTTAAGTGTATGGCTCTGTGTTCTCCTGTTATGAAGCACTGAAAAAATAACCAAGAAAATACAGTCATGTCATTTAAATAACAGGAGACTGCATGTTATTGAGATATCATTTAAGCTTAAAAGATGCACCTTTCTGGGCTCTAATTCATCAATATCCTGATTATATTTTAGACCAAGTCTCAAGAATTGTAGATTTTTTAAATTTACATTTTACTAAACTGAAAAAAAAATCAATAGTAATTACATGTATTTGGTTTCTTTGTAATTTAAGGCAATACACACTTTGTGTTATTGAGTTATTTCACATTCATTTTTTTATAAAATAAGATACTGACTTTTTCAAATCCTGAGTCTGAAAGACAGACCCAGGGGATTTGTTAATTAGGATGCTGGACAAACACTTAAACTATCAAACTGGCTTAGTTTTTTCTTCAGATACTGATAAAGAGCATGACACTGACACTGTTTTTTTTAAATTTTTATTTTCTTTTTAATTGTTAACCCCAAATTCTTTTTCTCACAAAAGCATGGTTTTAGTCAATATAGAAGTTTTTTAATGTGACAAAGGTCAAAAGCCAAAGTGAAATAGTCAGAGTCACAGTGAATGTTGTGTATTATTGAAAAGAATCCATAATTTTAAAAGTTCTGGCTGAATTTGATCTTTGCACCCAGACGACACTATTAATATATAACAATACTTGATCTCTTTTTTCATTCAAAGACAAACTAATACGCTGTAAATGAAACACACTGGTCGAGGTGACCGTCAATTCAGATTTTGCCAAACCAGACAGGATTTACTATAAATCTACTTAATTATAGACAAACATGTATTGATAATATCTATAAACACTGGAATGGTCTATTACCTCTTTTCAAACACAAAATGGAACACCTAAGCAGCTTAGACACAATATAGATAGCATACCACTGTAACTGATATGAGTCTATCAAAGAAGGCAGGGCGCCGTGCTCCAGTGGTTGTATTCCTGACTGCAGATCCTAAGTTTGTGGGCTCAACTCCATTGGGAGCATGGACTTTTCATTACCTTCCAAGGCACAAAGTACTGGTTCAACCCATGAACCGTCAAAAGCTACAAGCTTAAGTTGTAAGAACTTTCTCAATGGACATAAAATAAATGTTTAAAGTCAAGAATATAGGAATTAATTTATATTCATTTCTCTTGAACAAATCTTATCTGAAAAGTCAAGGTCAAATGTTACTCACCCTCTTTATGACTGTAGCCTTGACCCGTGATCTTCCACTGGGTTACAGCCCCGACCAGAAAACAGAAGGGCCAACATCCAAGTATAATCCAGGAATACCAGCACAGGGGCAGCGATACATCGGCCTTCACCCTGTCCCATATGTATCTCATTAGCATAAACTTCTCGATGTAATAATCTATACACGCTATCATTAAAATCCCGCCAAATATACTGGTTCCAAATATCGTTCCTGATTTCTGGAATTTTAACGTTAAAAGAGCACAAATAAGTCCAATGCCCACGAGAACACCAATTGGAATCCATTTTGTTTCCGGATGATAGAACTGTTCCAGAGTTATCAAAACTCCCGTTGCTATGGAAACACCTAAGTGGAATCCAGGTCAAGAAAAGTCCAACATATTGCACCAACATTGTCAGAAGTCCACACAAAAACCCTGCACCTAAAGAAATTCCAGCATTTGCAGCCATTGTCAGAGATTTTTCTTCCATACAGATTAGAAAAACGAGCACAGATCCGAACATAAATCCTGTTAAGAACATGACTGCCTTGAAAAACCGATACCCTGAAAATAAAGAATGAAATAGTATTATTAACCGGATAATATACTGCCAGGAAAAAGTACCAGTATATCATTATACTACATATATTTTAATTTTTCAGTGGTAATTAGAACTATCACTAAAGGTGATTAATACCCACGTATCCCCACCCCGTCTCCATGTACTGTGAGTGTGGGAATGGGATAAGACACTACGCGATGGGAAATAACAATCATGATTCATTTATAGCCCCCACTTCTGTTAATCAGGGGTATAAAATACAAAACCTGACAAAACAGGAAATAAAATATTTCAACAATTCACTTTCAGGCCATTTTGGTTCATCCTGGTCTGAAAACATTTCTGTATTGAGCTTAAATTGAACGAAAGTAAATCTTTAAACACTGATTGTATGCTAAGTTAAACTTACCCTACAAGTACATCACCATGAGGAAAGATCAAATCTCAAACTATGTAAATGCTGTAACCTAAACTAACAATACTTTCATAAAATATCCGGTGTCATTGTCATAAGACTAAGAACAAGTAACTGGTGTTGCACGCAACACATGAGCCCCTACGTGATGTGCATAATTTTTCCGTTACCATAGCAACCAGAATTTTGGTCCAAAAAAAAAAAAGTGATGTGCAGAATCTCCATACTGCAATCTATTCATATACAAATTTCATTATATTATCCGGACATCGGACAGATGGACAGACAGAGACAGAGGGCAAACCTTTAGTCTCCTCTGGTGTAAATACCGGTATAGGACTCATTACGCAAAGATTATTTTCAATTCAAATTACTTTCACTAAGCCCCAGAACCTTCATTAATGTCTGACATGCTCAACATAAATTCTGATTATTTAAAATGTTCATGCCTCAGCAAATCTTTGTTGAAATTGTTACATAAATATTACAAAATTACAAACAAAAGTTGCTTTCTTACAATTACTTTGATCATAATATACTTGTGCCATAAATATATTTTTTGGTTAAAAATCAGTCAACCATTCCAAGGCCACTATTTGTTACCATCTTTATAAAGTATTCAAACATAAATTTGAATGATTTAAAAAAAAAAAAAAGAGTAATATTTTATGAGAAACATATAAATGATTTTCAGATAAACTTTTTAACTACAGCAACTTCCAAAAGTCAGAGTCTTTAACATGCTTTGTTCTAAAACATTAAAAAATCATGATTTTCATACTGCTATTATATGACATTTAATATGTGCAAAGTTAAAGCGGAAAGCAAAAACGATATCTTGACAGATTACACAACTACAGGACATAACTATCGGAATCGTTTATCAGTTTATTATAAACCCTGCTTCAAAGAAGTGGAGGCCTTATAGGGATCATGCTAATTGTGTCCTCTTCTGTAACATAGAGTCCTCTTCTGTTACATAGAGTCCTCTTCTGTTACATAGAGTCCTCTTCTGTTACATAGAGTCCTCTTCTGAACATAGAGTCCTTTTCTGTTACATAGAGTCCTCTTCTGTAACATAGAGTCCTCTTCTGTTAACATAGAGTCCTCTTCTGTAACATAGAGTCCTCTTCTGTTACATAGAGTCCTCTTCTGTAACATAGAGTCCTCTTCTGTTACATAGAGTCCTCTTCTGTAACACAGAGTCCTCTTCTGTAACACAGAGTCCTCTTCTGTAACACAGAGTCCTCTTCTGTAACAAAGAGTCCTCTTCTGTAACATAGAGTCCTCTTCTGTACAAAGAGTCCTCTACTGCAACATAGAGTCCTCTTCTGTAACACAGAGTCCTCTTCTGTAACATAGAGTCCTCTTCTGTTACATAGAGTCCTCTTCTGTAACATAGAGTCCTCTTCTGTAACAAAGAGTCCTCTTCTGTAACATAGAGTCCTCTTCTGTAACATAGAGTCCTTTTCTGTTACATAGAGTCCTCTTCTGTAACAGAGTCCTCTTCTGTAACATAGAGTCCTCTTCTGTTACATAGAGTCCTCTTCTGTAACACAGAGTCCTCTTCTGTAACATAGAGTCCTCTTCTGTTACATAGAGTCCTCTTCTGTTACATATTCTGTCCTACATTCACATCACATGAAGGGATTCATTCATTTTTTTAATCCTCAGTAATGAGCATTACTTTATTCTTGGAAATCGAGAAATATTCATTCTAATGAGAACTTGTAGAGATAAATGAAAGGGAGAATTTTACATCCCTTGGGAGACAGGTTTGATAAAACATGAAATCTTGATCAATGTTTAGTGTATATAAGATACAGAAATGACACCCTGTAAAATCTCTTAAACATGCATTTTTTTTTTTTTTTTGGTCCTTTTTTTCTTTTCTTTTTTCCTCAAGGGTTTGATACTCCGCAGTTTATCATATGAAGCAAAATTGGAATTAACTGATGCAGCAAATGACTCTTAACAATCTCTGCTCATTATCAGTGGCTAATTAAACTACATGCCATCAAATTAATTAACTCTTGATAAAAGTGATATTATAACTACCAAAGAATGTGTACACGATGCCGAACACAAAGCACATGGCACATATAACAGCTGTCGGAATATTATAGTTTGTGTCGATGGTTTCACAGCTGTTCGCCTGGGTCCCTGGCATTTCCGTGGTAACATTCTGTGACACCAGGATCGTGTACAGGTCTGTGGTTACTGTGGAGATTTCCCCAGGGTCAGAGCCCTGCCCACTCGACGTATCCGACATGGTAACAAGATTTCTTTAATCCACTGCTTCAAGAGATATCAAGCCATGAGAATCACACCTGAAATATAAAAAAAAAAAGACAATAAATACCAGGGTTTTTTTTTCCTTTCTTTAAGTCAGTAAGCCATATTACCTCAGGCCCTTTTTCTAGGCATGTTGTAATACAAAATTAAACCTTTAATTGGAAAAATATCTTGCAAAAACATCCTGGAATGAAACGGTCATTTTTTTTTTTATATATGTATTTTGTTGGCAATGGGTCAAAATATCTGCCTCACATGGCACCTAGAAAAGGGACAGATTTGAGAAAAAAAGTGTTTCAAGCTACTAAGAAAAAAAGTTTGGTATTAAGAAGTTCAAAAGGAAAAAAAAATCTTCCAAAAGAAGCCTATGAATGTCCATAATTGCTTCTTCAAAATAACATCTAAAGCTATATCTTATGTGAGTTTATAAACACTTTTAACATATTACATGTAAGCTATGTTAAGATAAGAGAAAGCCATCTTTAGCAACTATATCCTTTTCTCTCCATCATATTACTAACTACTCTACTCTGAATTTCCTAAAAACAGTGTCGATAGATTCTGAGTTCCATTATAACAAAAAAAATCCAATATAACACGGCCCATATATTATAATGGACCCCAAGCCTATTGTTGTTTCATTATATTATTGTAGTATTGTAAATTTTGTTGATTTGTCTGATTGACTTCAGGTGTTATATTTAAATGAGATATAATACAGTCCAGTGCGATACAGTATTTCAACTTGAACCCCAAATACAGTGTTATAATGGAGCTGCACTGTTGCCTAGCCTTATAGACATACAAACACCTGGACAATATCACTTGCGTAAACCTAATCAGCCTGATGCTAACTTTATCATGGTATAGTCCCTAACTGTTCAAAACACACATCACTTAAGAATGGAGGTTACAGAAATAACCATTATAATCATATTAATCATTATAAGCCTAAAATACTTGCAAGCTCATCTACATATTGGAAAATGAAATTCTCAATGGGGGATTAGAGATACAGAAGTTTCCTATATTATATCCACCAGCTAATGCCATGTGATGGCACTTGTGCAATACGGATGAATGTGCTGATATTCATTGAACAAATACCAGTACTGGCATACAGTTCACCTCCCCACACAGCAGTGTATGACCTATATCAGTGTACAGTTCAGGTGTATGCTACTCGGATCAATTAGAAAATGAAACTAAATGTCAAGATTTCAAACCTTGATTCATTATACCAGACGTTTACATGATCATGTATCTCTCTGTCTCTGTCTGTCTCTTCTCTCTCTGTTTATTTCCTCTCTCTGATTCTCCCTCTTTCTCTCCTTCGATCTCCCTCTTTGTTATATGTTTCATCCATTTATACCTGTTTTCTCTTTTTCTCTTTCTCGCTTTCTCTCTCTCTCTGTTTATTTCCTCTTGCTGATTCTCCTTCTCTCTCCTCTTTTTTTCTCTTTTTTTCTAAGTTCCATCCATACTTATCTGGTATTCTCTCTCCCTCTCTCTCTCTCTCTCTGTAAATATATCTCCTCGGTATATCCGTACAAAAGACTACTTATCCATTCTTTTTTTCTATTTAAATACACAAAAATATCAAATATCAAACACAAGAGTATGCTGCTTATCTCATTATGCATCAATTTATTTATAAATCAAAAATTAAAAACCATTACAAAATTTCCCATCACATATACCAACATGAATTTCACTGCCTTTCTATAAAACAGGAAAATTTCACTGCCATCCACAAACAAGCAAAAATATTAAATGCACCATATCCGAAATTTCAAATATCATAAGTCAGTCTCCAAGCTTAACACTACCTCATATATTTTCATTTGATACCACTCTCTGTCACAGGGTCATGGGAAGATGTTGACAAAATCCAGATCTGACATTTACGATAAAGAAAGCGTGTTATCAAAATTTTCCATGAGACAAGACCTTATTTTTTTCCTACTTTTTTTAATGACAGATTTACCTAACTTCCATATGTGTATTTATGAACACAGAGCTAGCAGCAGATAATGCATTATAACATTGAACATGTCCGTTCATATATTGGTTATCTGCAAGATGCATTAAATCATTAATCCAGGGAGAAAAGGGAAGATAATATTTCTTCATTCACTGCTGGAAGAATTTGCCGATAATTCAAAAACGTTATCTAGTTCTAAATTTGGCAAAAATTTCATAGTTTCTTAAAATTTAGATACCAATTAATTTCACATATACTTTTATTTTTATAGCTTATTTAGGCAAGTAAAACCATGCAAAATATGCAAAATAAATTATATTATTAATTAATAAGATCATAAAACAAACTGACTTTCACTATATAATAATAAATAAGGAGACAATTGTATTCAATCAATGGTTCGGAATTCGGAGAATATGAACCCGACCTAGAAATCCTGAAGACAATTGAGCCAGCTGTTACATTGATCTTCTTAGCGCTGCCTCAGATTCCAGACAGCATGCCACTGTACCGCAAAAGACGTAATCGTTAAAAAAAATATGTACATGCGGCAAAGCTTTCCGGCAATACCTAGATGTATGTATCTGCTCTCATGCACTTACCTTAACTCTACCATCTCCCCTTCAAGCAGAAATCTAACATCTTCTGCACCAGAAATATGCACTATTCAATTTCAAATTTGCATGTTTTTCTCGCTTTCTTTCCGACACTCTATTTGCACACTTGCACTAAATTTTGCATTGTCTCTGCAGAGACATCCAACTCGAATGATCAATATCTTCCCAATTTTCTCTCCTACTGACACACTGCCACCATTTACAGTCAATGTCTTGTCTAATTCCTCACAAAATCCCCCACTTCCTCAATCCTCATCCCTTTCTCCAGCCATGGCCCCTTCAGTTGGTTTGATACTCAATGAGTGATTGCTACCAAATGTCAGACACTCAGTAGAGAGCAGATAGTTTAAAAGGAAACAGCTGACACAGTAGAAAGTGGTGTGTACAGTCTAGCTCTTTATCTCTCTCATCAATGATTATTGATTGACTGACAGCACACACAGTTATCTCCCTTTGCACTAAGAAAACTGAGAGGCACACTTAGAATAACCTCCCTTTGTTCAGACTGGTAGTCTCTAAGTGGGCAACATAAGGAATTTTATTGTGCACGCAGTCAAAGAGGAATCAAATAAATATTTCATACGGGAGTCGTAAAAGTACATCTGCAGACAAAGCCAATCAAAAGATTTCTGAAATATATTGCTGAACATCTGGGCGAAATTGGTTGAACAAATCTGGTTTTATTGCAGATTTGCTAAAACATGCAAGCCAGCATGTTCTCTTATATTTTTTTAGCAATTTGTAATAAATTGGTTCTTTGGTGAAACAGCTAGAACACTAAAAAAAAACCCGTCCCACTGATGAAAAAAAAAAAATTAAATTAAAGAACCATTTCAAAAGTAATTAACTTTTGTAGATATAATTTGATAAACGCCTAGTTCATACTGAATATTTCAAGCCCTGCAAAAAAAGAAATCAGCTTTAATGTTCCTGAAAATTGAACTTTGATATCTCCTGTTTTACCTTGTTTACTGACCTGGTTAATAAACTAGGATTTAACCAAGAAACCTAGACTGCTGTGGTATAACTTCCTTTATGAAAAAATTAATGAAGATACTGATAAATCATTAATTTTCATTGATTATGTACCTTAGGGAATTTCATATGTGCATTTATTTGTGGATCTATGTTCTAGAAAACATGAGGTCTTTATAAGAGACAAGTTTTCTCTTGGATTAATATTTGTGGATAAAACCCTCCATAAAATTGATGAAAATTAATGTCCCACGAAAATTAACGATTTCACAGTTAAGTCCCTTGGCTACCCAAAGCAGTGGTCACTGGCCATCCCTGTATAATCAAGCACAATAAAACAACTGCTGTAATCTGCTTATATCAGATATAAGGTATGTAAATACTTCACAGATGGATTATCTCCACCAAGGATCAACTACATATTACACCAGGAGGAACGATAACACACCACTGACATGGGCTAATAACCGATAAACCATACCGTGTTAACAACTGCCTTCAAACAACCCCTCGTATCTCTACATGAGATAGCCATCTGCCAAAGACTGGTCAGAAAATTACAAACATTTGAGGGTCTTAATCAGTAATTTTGATCTATAATCTCAAAATCTCCCTTCACCTCTGCCGCCACCAAAATTTCTTACTCAGTTTTAATCTGCTACTGATCGAGTTTCTTCAGTGAGTGTATCTAGTTTATATATATGGTAAGAGTTTAAATTAAGTGCAGTATGAAGCTAGCTCCCTGGTGCATATACTGATGTTATGCTCTTTTAGCTTGCTGCATATACAGTAGTTTTTCTTGTGGACTTTGAACCCAAATTTCTTCTGACTCATATTTCATGTTGTTGATGATGCACAGCAGATTATAGCAGATTTTCTGAGAGCTTGCTTGTCTGTCTCTGTTGTGACCTTGACCTTTTGAAAGATGAGGGGCAAGAAGGTCCCATTATTCATGTACATAAAGTCATGTACATGCATATATAATTGATACATTTAATGACCTTGTAACATGAACCTCACAACAGAAATAGTCCCAGATGTATAACCTCTGACCATTTTATTTATTCACAGACACAAAATAATGTAAGAATTTTACAGACTGCCATATTTTTGGCTATAAAAATGTGCACAATGACATATCAGTCTGGTAAACAATCAAATATTGACAATTCATGAGTTGGGTACTCTTTATATTCATTGGTTCTTAAAAGCCACAAATTAAACTAACTTCAAATGCGCAAAACTATTTGTAGATTTACTTAAACGTAAACAATATCTTTGACCTATGAAAAAAAAAAGACTGACTGACTGACTGACCAACCGACGGACCAACCGACCGACCAATTTTTTTTTTTAGTTTACCGTCGCTTCGACAGTATTTCAGTCATATAGTGACATCCAGCTAATTACAAGTGGAGGAAGACCCGGTATGCATATATGACTGAAATAATTCTCAGACTAAATGTGTGTTACAGTGACATCTTGTCTCCTTGTATACCATAAGTGTCCCATTCAGGTGATACACCGACAGTTACTTTAAGGATGATCAGGTTTCATACTGCTTGCACTAGTTAATCAACTGGATGCTTTTAACTGTGGGTAAACAATTTAAAAACATGAATGAAAAGAGATGGTCAGATGTAGACCTTAGAAAAGAAAGAAAGAAAGAAAGAAAGAAAGAGAAACTTGGATCAATGAATGAGCAGATGAAGAGAAATATAGATTGATTGATCAACTGATTAATCAGAGTAATCAATAAATCAATCATTCAATTTAATAAGTTTTGCATGTGGTCAGACATTAGAAAAATGGATGGGTAGTTGGTTGGAGAGAGAGAAAGAGAGAGAGAGATATGGTCTGGAAAGTCACATGATCAATTTGCTGCTTCATTCATACTCCTTATAAACTAATTCCTAATCAGTAACATGATGTTTCCAGAGTAACACCAAATAACCTTCCTTTGAAAGGTTCGGTTACCGCACCAGGGTTTGAACTCACAACCTTTGGATTCAAATCACTATACTCTATATTTATTTTTTGTACTATTCCCAGATATATTTGATGATGAATCAGTTATTCAACCAGGCTGCCTATTAGCAAAATTATTTCTACCCCAAAACTTTTATGACCCTTCTTATCACAACAAATTACCCTGATAGCGATACTGTGAACCAGTACTGAAGTTTACGAGTGTACTTGAGTGTACTTCATCTTGAATCAAACCTGTGGTACCCAGAATCATGTTATCATTAACAATGCAACATAACTATATAACAAAATATCTCATTAGTTGTTTTTAGATAATATGGTGCAGCAATATATCAGTTAATAAGCAACATCTGGCATCTACCTAATTACAGGGAGGAACTGCCCCTTCTCCACTCTGAACACTGCATCAGGGGAATGTGGGTAGAACCCCTGACCTACCACAAGCCAGCTGGAAGACCTCCTCACATAAAAAATTTGAATCGACCAAACCAGGACTCAAACCCACAGCTTTGAGGGGTCAAGTGCTTCTATAGATGATTGATTTTTTCAGTTTACCATCACTGCGACAGTATTTCAGTCATATAGCAACATCCAGCTAATTACAGATGGAGGAAGATCCTGAACCCTGGTTCTGGGTAGAACCACCAACCTACAGCAAGCCAGCTGGAAGGTTCCTCACAAGAAAATCTGAATGGCCCTGCTGGGACTCCACCCATGTGGTGAGGAGCTTAGTGAGTGTTAAAGTCAGTGACTTTACCCTATGGGCCATAGAGCGCCCCCCCTCACCCCAACTCCTGATTGTATAGATGAAGTTGATCAAAGCAAGCAGACAAAAATACAAATAAACAAGCAGGAACATAATACAGTGGTTTTAAAGAGAACCCATCAATGCCATATCAAACAATAACCAGCTGAAAAAAAAAGCATTATTTGCCCACAAACTTAACAAAGGTTTACTCATCACTATACATTTACTGAGATGTACATTTTTTTGAAATTGTATTATATATAACGCTAACCTGTAAACGAGAATTGTTATCCTAAAACCACACATTTTATTACTTTCCTTGTCTAAAATCAACAATCAGAAATCTTATTAAAATCTCATTGTGTGACTATATTTCATTTAGGCTTGTCATTGTTTATATTTTATGTCCTTTTTATTGGGTGTTTACTGATGAGTCACAATATGACCTAATTAACTATTGAGAACAATAGCGATGACTTAAATACCAGGAAATAATACTTGAAAACAAAAATCTATAAAAATAGGGATTGGCATAAACATCATGAAATACAATAGCAACATAGACAAAGCCTCTCTGATCTTCAGACTTTATTTTATAACCTACAATCATTACCATTAATGAGGTTAATTTGAATTACAAATCATCAAAACTAAAAATAAAAACATAATAAAACTTGCCTGTGATCCTGTTTTTTATCAACTTTTCTTTTCACCAATAAAACCTATAGCAAGATTCACTCATCCTGTATATACATGAAGTAACGCTGTTCGAAAATCCTATGAAAATTCAATACAGCGTTACGCTGCAGATGAAGTTAGTTCTACATGTATTCCTACACAGCTACTCCCCGTATGTTTCTGGCCCTCCTCTATGGGGATTAGTGAGCCATGCCACAGCTCATGCCTCATTTACCTACATTTTTAAGAATAACAAATGGATTTCTTTTCACACTTATGCGCTACCTGATAAAATCATTCACTGTTAACAGGATATTTTTTCACTATTATGCAGATAAGGGTACAGAGGTATTCCCAAAAAAATTAAGCTAGGAGAGGCCACCAGTATAATAAGATTGACACTTATATCACCAACAATATTTCATTCATAAGTAGACTTCTGATAAGTTAAACCTTTTACCAAATGGATAAATCTTTTAATAATTGGTTTTTCCCAGAGTGCCATGGTCCAGGGATAATGTACACGACTGCGGATTCAAAGGTTATGGATTCGAGCCCCTTTTGGGGAAAAAAAAATTCATGACCTTCCCATACATGAAGTACCGGTCCAACCCAGGAACTGTAAAGAGTGATTGGTATAAGTTTTAAGAATTTATATCCCATCTGTCATACTGGTACATGTCATACAGTACAACACAGAATATGGGATCCAAATATAATTGTCATGCTACATAAGACTGCCTTGCATCTATATCAGATACTTTATTCATAAATAAACATTATGAAATATAATCCTTCTATTCATTTGATCAGGGCTAACCCTGTTTTCAAAATATAAATCTTGTTATCAAATTATATATTTTTACATTCTTACCGGTATACATTCAAATAAGCCTAACTGAATTCGCCGGATATTAAATCCCTCGGTGTACCACAAGTGTGTTTTTAGTGTCATGTGGTTATTCATGCTGTATTGTAAGTTATAGATAAAATACATAGGAGTGGTCCTACCCAGCAGGATTTTTAAAGTTTGCCATTTTTAACGATCCCCTCCTTATATCTTGTCCAATTATTTTGAATGACTGTAAAAAAAAATTTTTATTTCAAATATTTTCTTTTTTTCACCTGCTGTCTTTTTACAAATTAATCTTGAGAAATATTAAACAGAAGATGTATATATAGACACTTAAAAGTTGAAAGGTGTCTTCTTCAGGCACTTAGCAAGCCTGAATCAGCCCCACTATAGCTTGAAATCTAATTGACACCTCAATCAATTTCAAAATCTATAACAATTCAGACAGTAATGTGTTCATATACATTGTCAATCAAAACCCAAGTATGATATGTGTTGTCTGAAGAGATAAAAAAAATCCATTTCAAAAACTTCAGATACAAATTAATTACAATGAAAAGGGGCATTACACACTGACTGTATTAAAGCAATTTGCATGTTACCCTTTCCCTCATAGAGGAAACCATGAAAAGACCTATGCGAACAGCATAAAACCAGATCAGCCTAACTCGCAGGCTGATCAGGTTTTATGCTGTTCGCTGCTCCTCAGTGGTCTGGAAATGAGGATTTTGTAATTAAATTTGGTAAGGTTTAACTGTGGTTTTCTGCAGATCAGGCTTTATGTGATACCTACTGAGTGTGTCAAAATGAGTATGAGGGAAAGGGTTAATCAGTCTTGATCCAGAAAATTAAGAATACAAACATTTTCACCAAAATTCTTGATTGCTGGATAATAGTTTAACACTTTACCTCATGAATATTCATGGACAAATATATGACTTGGTGAATATTCATTCAATGAACTTTAAATAGTATATGAGACAATGAAATTTCTTTTGCCTTGAAAACTGCATTGGATTTTGAGCTACAATATTGTATGAGCAAACTGATCAGACCCTGATCTGATAGCTCCTGGAAGGTACAGTGTGGATCCTGGAAGGAGTTGTCTGATCAGGGTCTGCTCTGTCTGCAGATGCATCAATACATGTCTAATTAGTGGACTTCAGGTGCAATGTCACATTGTTATAATCTGGTCCTATGTAGAGCAGAATCTAGACTTGGACCAGACCAAAATTAAAAATATGTTCGTTTGTAGTGTTTGATCGACCTTTCAAAATGGCCCCTACTCAAATTTTTTTTTAATGGTCTTTTTGACTTGTAAATTTTTATTTTGATCTTTTCATGTCCAAAAAAAAGAACTTTCAGCTATACTTTCATCATTTGAAATTTAAAAAAAATGCCTACCCACCCCTTGAATTCAGGGTCGGAGCACTACAAACAATTTGTTTAATGATGACCCTGAAAAGTATTGTGCAATAATAGGGTTGCACATTTATGAGAAGTCCAGACCCTCTCTCACGCTCTCTACACAAACACACATTACCGTTAATATTCTTAATATCTGCAAAACACTGATCTCCCCAATAACAACAGCCTCTGAGGTGTCCTTGAAGCCTTACCTGAACCCATAAGCCAACAGAAAAGCATCTGGTGCAACACTGGAAGACCTGGTTGGTAAACCCCCAAATCCAATACCTGACACAAAGCCTAATCAGCAAGCCATTATCTAGGAAAGGTATCTAAAACAAACATTTTATCACAGATAATAACACACTTACCTAGATTACAATCCACCTGAAGATGGCCCAAGAAATGATCACCTATTGCCCCACATCATTACACACGCCCGGCTATGTTGCCCCATAATGGTCTGACACAGTCAATCTGTCAGCGCTGATTGACAGCAACAACAAAAACACGTCAGTCTGTTTACTGTATTTTCAACATATACACCTGCATATTCTCTTTTTTTTCTTTTCTTTTTTTTTCATCCTCTTTTTTTGTGTTAACAACACACAGGCAACAGTATTATCTACCAAGAAGATCTGCCATATTACAAGCCTTCACACTTACAGATATTTTAACATGTCTTTTGCATAAAAAGTGAAAATGCCACTCTCATGCCAATCTAGTATTCTTGACATATGATTACACAGACTATTCATTGAAATAAGATACCAGTACTCTTATCACAAATATGAACTAAACATAAACATGAAAAAGGCAAACTTGATTATATTAAATCATTTAATGGATAAAGAAGATGGTGTGTGTTATATTGGATTTTGTGTTCAAATGAAATGTGTTGTATTGGATTTTGAGTTATAATGGAATGTGTTATATTGGATTATGTGTAATAATAGAATGTGTTATATTGGATTTTGGGTTATAATGGAATGTGTTATATTGGATTTTGGGTTATAATGGAATGTGTTATATGGGATTTGGGGTTATAATGTTATGTGTTATATTGGATTTTGTGTTATAATGGATTGTGTTATATTGGATTTTGTGTTATATTGGAGCATGTAATGAAGGCTCTTCACTGTATGTAACTGCAGCTGCTTCTGAGTTTATGCCCCAAAATTAAGCCCATAGCTATCAACAATGTTGTATAAGTTTTAGACAATGGTCACTTTGTCAGCAGGAGACACTTATCACCCAGCAACAGGTACCTCAAAATTTGCTAACAATGTTTCAAATACCATTAACCTTTGGGGACCTATACATTTATCTCCAACCATCCCAGCTTGAAGCCTGGACTAATGTGAAACAATGTCAAATATGTATTGATTGATGAAGTCTCCAGTAGTGGACACAATCAATTTATTTGAGATCGAATGGCAGTTTTATTGCTTGTCAGATCACACGTGTAATTACTGACAGATAATTACGGCATAATAACAGAGGATGAATGACGTCAATTAATGCCTCCAAGTGATGGAGACTCCTTCAGAGATTTTCCCGTAGACTTACAAAGAGATATACTGGTATATCGTCTACACAGAATACTACCAAGGGATGTTCTTATTTGACCTGCATGGTTTTTTGTTTGTTTGCTCAGAAGTTATGTTGCACTGACAGTATTTCAGTCATTGCCATGAGACATGTATACAGGAATGCCTCAATGCAATACACTGTATCATACTAGGGTAAAT
Source organism: Solen grandis (assembly GCA_021229015.1). Classification (NCBI taxonomy): domain Eukaryota; kingdom Metazoa; phylum Mollusca; class Bivalvia; order Adapedonta; family Solenidae; genus Solen; species Solen grandis. Next base: position 3,815,117 of record CM037789.1, read on the forward strand.
GACATGATACCACACCCCAGCCACCAGACCAAACATTCCTGGAACTACACTCATAGACTAAGCATCTACTACAACAATTCTGACTAACTTATCAGGTCTTTACATATACAAAACCTCATGTGTAACCATCAATTCTGAAAGAAATATGCATGGATGATTGTTAAAAATGACTGAGACTTATTTGTCAGCATTGTTGATCTGCATGCACCAATCAATAAGGTGGAGACTTTTACTTATATAATTTTGGACTATGAAACATTGGAAAATACTTCCAATGTTAGGCTTCCATGAAAACATGAATACTGTATGGTTTTTTTAGCTACCACTAAACTATCTTTAAACATATACATATTCTAAAAAATGATACATCTGATTTGTATGATACCAAAATAACTTTCAGGCTCACAAGGTCTTATACTTGTAACTAGTTATACTAATCCCTCTCAACATTTCCTGTGTTGGACTAGTGCTTTGAGCCTGGGAAAGATTTCACAAATTCTTGACCCAACCAGGGTTTGAGCTGACAACCTTTGGATCTTATACACCACCACTGTACCATGGTGCATTCACAGTGGAGTCACTAAAACTTTTGAGATGAGTAGAAAAGCTCTGTTACTTTTCTTCAAAATTAAAAACGATTTTCAGTTTAGTCTGGTTCTTTAAAGGTATGGTATAAATTGACAGACATATCCAAGAGGTAAACAGTATAGAGGCTTATAATACCTGTTAATGCAAAACATTCACATCGTAGCAATATTTACCAGTATTAAATTCTGATATTCAACCACAACTTTGCCATTAATTTAAGTCTGAGTTAACAAGATGTAGAGATAATGCAAGTGCCCCTGATTGAACGTTGTTCAAACCCACATTTTGCAATTCATCTGAATGATCATTTTTTCATGCTGAGAACACTAAAGTTTCATGGAGACATGTAGTACTTGATAGTTGATAAATATCTACTATTGCAGTATCCAGGTTACAAGGTATATCTGATTAGTGATACCATACCCCACCCAGGCAACTATCCTGGCACCATGCCGATTTGGGCTGAAACATCTTACAATTTTATCCCAAAATTTAAAAGAAATGAGCAACGGTCTTACTTAATGGATGTACTAAGTAGTCTCGTTTAAAACCCTGATATTTCTTCATCCATTATCTCAGAAGTATAATTCTTTAACAAATTCTTAAGTAAAGTGTATATCAGCATGTTATGGATATTGATTCATTCAAGGATGAAAGGTTAAGTCTAAGGACTGGATGCCGTTATATAAACAAGGTACCTGGAATGCTTGCCCGATTTTTCTCATTAAAATGATGATATGGGAGGGGGCTTAAATTGATCAGAAGGGGGCTTTTAAATGAGGTTATTCAGTACACTGACATAGTATTTGGAGACAATATATCACCATAACAACACAATCTTAACAGTTTAATCATCCTGTATTTAGTGTTGATTCATTACAACATGCTTCATTAACTGGGGTCATAACTCATGACCTTTAATATACTGACTGCAGGTCATGTCTTTGTTAGTTTCCATGACGTAACGATAAAAAAATTCTAATCAACTACTGAGTGAATCTATCTTCCTGGAATAATGATTTTCTTCTTATTCTGGTATTACAAAACAATCAAAAGAAGTACCGATAAGCTTCACCTATATACTTACCGACACTGATGCGATATGTCTAACAACAAATCAATGAAAAAAAAAGAGTGCAAAAACAAGGTGTTCATCCTCGTAAACAAAAGGAACAATGTGAACACAGGTCTATGTCCCTGCATCATTTAGAGTCAGCACCAGCGACTGGGAAATCAATTAGCACGACCTACTGAGTGATTCTGGTAACTTTGAACTATCCAACCATGGCTGCATGGCTACCTAATGAAAAGTTCTCCGATCTAGAACAGTTGGGGAAAAGCAATTTACTGAATGTAATATTCACAGATGACGTACATGCACAGTAAATAAGGTAGGAAAAAGCACCTTACATCATCTGAGGAATGGTTACGAGTGTTTTCCCATCATTACTATGTCTTATAGTCATTACTGGCAGCATTATGCCAGGATGATTATGTTTTATGTGATTAACTCTTTACACTTAGCGCTAAAATACTTTGAAATAAACTGAAGATTATCAACCAAGTTTAGATAATAATCCACTTTATGCTGTACTTATTTTTGATATTTCTCAGCAGAATTTGAAAAACTTAAAGATTAAAGCCAGCAATTATAATCTGAACATACATCTAGTCACTTATGTAAAAAACATAACAATATTGCATCAAAAAATACATGTATATCTGAATCCTAAAAAAGTGTTTGGGGACCAATAAATGATTCAGCTGAGTTAAAGACAACCTTAAATGGGATCAGTAAGTGACCCGTTAATTTAGGATCAGTCAAGAAAATTGTTCAACATCTAAAGTGGCCAGTAAGTGAATCTATATTGGGATCAGTAATTACAGAAATTCAGCAATATCAGCCAGTAAGTGATCTATATTGGGATCAGTAATTAGAGTTTTCAACATCAATAGGGACTAGTACGGTATCATTCGGAACACCTCGCCCATTTCTACAACCACCGACGGAAAGGCCGAGTAGTTACGATTGGTACCGGTATGTGAATCTATATTGGGATCAGTAATTAGAAAGTTTCAGAAGAAGCCTTTTTATATTATCATCATATCAAATCATTTGAGTGTTCTGATATGCAATGAACAATAACTGATCCCTTGCAAACTTTGAGTAGTACATGTATGAGTATTTGACTCGAGCATCTTTGCAAATCCTTGTTATAGACCCCATTTTCAAAATCCTGAGAACCCAAGAATCTGTAAACTAGAGGGATCAGTAACTTAGGAGTTTTAATTAGCATCAAAAGAGCTTGGCAGAATATTTAAATCCCTGATAATAAGTTGATGACTCAGCAATTTCTTACTTCCTGTAAGAAACCTGAGCTGGCATGCATTCAATGCTTTACAATTTGCACCTGCCATAGTAAAAGAGGTCAGGAAAGTTTGGAACAAGAAATATTTGTAAAATGCCTTGGAGAGATACAGAAATATGGTATGCAGTGAACACACATGAGTAGATTTCGATGAATGATATCTTTTTGAGTGCAAAGTATTCCGGTACGTTAATCTGGGAAGTTCCAATTGATATTTTAACTCCATGAAACAAGATGCATTTTACTTGTCAGGCTATTCTGGGGTGAAAGCCACAGCCTGCTCTTTCATATCTGATCTATCAGCCTATCAGGTAAATATTTGCTACGATGGGGTTATGATACCAAACAAGAAACAACACCTGGACATTAAATCGAGAAACCCTGAGTGTATATCATAGACTCAGACTTAAAAAGGGCAAATTTTCAGGTATTACATACTGGTAAGTTATAAACATATCTGCAACTATCAAGTTATCAATGGGAAATGATTTTCACATTCAAGGTCACTGCAACCTTGAACTTTGACCTAATGATTCCAAAATCAATAGAGGTCAACTACCGATACCAGACATTTGTATCAAAAATCCTCTTAAGTTTTGGAAAATGGGTTCAAGCATTCTCAAGATATCTTTTGGAAACAATTTTCAGTCTTGTTCAAGATTACAGCGACCTTGACTTTTGTCCTAGTGACCCCAAAATCAATGGAGATCATCTATGAATACTAGTCATGTGAAAACACTTTCTGTTTGAGGCATGTGGATTGAAGCTATATCAATGGGAATCAATTTTCACATTTAAGGTCACTGCAACCTAGACTTTTGGCCATGGACCAATCATCTCAAAGTCATGATCAAGTGTGGGTTGAAGTGTTCTCAAGTTATTGATTGGAAACAATTTTTTCATTCAAGGTCAAACTTGTGATACCAAAGTCAATAGGGGTCACATACTAGTCATGTTATCCCTTGGAAACAAAGTGGCCTACAAATATATAACCAGGAAATTGCCAATTAGGGCCCTGATGTATATTAATTGTTTGTTAGTTTCATGTTTCTACAATACAATTTCTGTCATGAACTACTGTTTATTTCACTACAAGTGGTAGTATACTAGCCACTCTGCTAAGCTATCAGCATAAATACAGGGCAGTCCCTGGACTCCGGTTAGCCCGATGTCAGGATAATGTGACAGGTGTGGTATCATACCACATGCCTATTGCAGCACTATATGTATGTCTCACTATCATGTTTTAACAAAGACTTAGACCCCCAGAAACAGTGTTATAATGGTTCTGCACTGTTTTCCTATTTACAATATAAATCAACAGGAGTAACACCAAGATAATCTATACAGTACAATGTGAACAATTCCAGTACTTATTATGTCAAAGTCAAGGATCAAACCACTGACCATAACACTCCAACCACTCAAACTATACACCTCGAATTCAATATTCCTGAACAGTCAAATTGGAAGTAATATTTCACCGACTTTATTATTTGTTCAACCAAATGTTGCTAGAAATTTGATCAGTCTGAAGGAATATTTGTCAGTCAAGGCAGGTGTACTGAAAACCATTGAATAGACTGGTATTCCTAATTTCAATACACAAGTTGACTTATATGTACTGCAATTGTATACATACTTGTCTTATATGTTGATTTTACTGAACAATGCTGCACATGAAATCCTGCACCAGTTTTAGAATCAAATCTTAAAACCTTCCATCATCTTGAATGGGAAAGGACAAAATCTACCAGTATTTCCTTGGTAACGCACTGTTCCAAAGAGAATCAATACAACAGAGCTTTGGAGAATGAGGTTCACCATTTTTCACATCAGCATGAGGTCTTTCTAACTATCCATCTGGCACTTGTACAGCCTCCTGAAGATCTTGTTTCAAGTTTCATATGTATGAACTCTCAAGTTCTGCTAACATGATACCTACGCAGTCTTGCCAAGAATATATTGATCATGAATTGATCATTTCATTGTCTCTATTTACATGTTAACATTCAGGTAGGCCACAATCTGACTAAATACCCAGACAGGGTTTCCCTTGATATTTTCAAATGGGGGACAAATGACCCCTTGATATACAGTTGAACCTGTATTAGCAGCCACCTCTATTAAAGCAGTCAACCTGCATTTAACGGTCAGATTTAATATCACCAAATTAGCATTTTGTTATACATTTAACCTTTGTTTAGTGGTCACCTCTAAAAAGCGGCCATTTTCCCTTGTTCCACTGACCGACCACTTAAAACAGGTTTGACTTTATAGACAAAGAGACAAATTTTAAAATATTTTGGATTCATTTAAGCAATTTAGGGTCAAATTGGGCAGTTTTGTGTGCCAGGGTCCTAATATATCTTAATATCCTTAGTCTGTGAATTCATTTTTTTAAGAGACATACCAGCTTCCATTAAGTCAAACAAAACATAATAACCAAGATTCAAGAAGCTGAAGTCATCCAACCTCCTATAAACAACATGACATTGTAATCATACAGGAAATCCTAAAATAGGAGTCCCTTTCCAAAAAAAAAAAAAAAAAAAAAAAAGATTCCAGGTCATCAAATTAGGAGATACTGAGAACCTTGACAACAATAAAAGCTATGATAACAGCAAGTTTGAGACTGATATTAGGCCCATTTCCCCTAGCCCCCCCAAAAAAAGTTCCGTTTCTGGTCTCCCGACCGACGCTCTTTTTAACAGCCAACCCTAAAGTTTCTTTTATCTTTCCGCCTTTATAAAAAAATATTTCCCTTTTTTAACTTTTGTTTCATGTAAAAAAAATATTAAAAAAATAAAATCACGACCTACTGACTCTCTTTTAAATTGTAAATTCACATATACGATGATTTATAATGACATCAAAAGACACTGCCAACTACACCCCCCCTAAAAAAAATAAACTGAAAAATTAGCTGAGTAAAAAGATATGTAAAATTTTCAGAGATACTTGCGGGCTGATTCAGTTTCAATCTGGTCATGCAGGTCATTACCTTGATCATTCCCATGTGGTAAAGGGTTGAATAATTTAGTAATCTCAAAATTGGCCAATGATATGTCTTACCCTTTACTGTCATTGTGGGTAATTTAAGGTAATTCTGGTGATTATGGTATCATTTTGCCACTAGAAACCATTTACAGTGGCATATACTTGTCTTTTGACCTATACTGGACTAAATCTTTTGAAGTGACAGGCAACTTTAAATGGCCCTTTGTACTTTTTTGGAACACATGTAACAGACCAGATAAAAGAATTTTATCTATGTTGTTCAACATTTTTGCGGAAAAGAAAATTTACCCTAATGATTTCATTTGACATTTCATCAGATAGTAAAACTGTAAATGTATATACTTTTCAGTTTTATATACAAAAAAGCTGACTTTTTATTATGGAATTAAATACATTTACTGCCTAAAATGTTTCATACATGCAGTTACAGCTCTATAAACATTTACATGTAAAGCAGCAGAAACATAAATTTTTAGTTTTTATCACAAAATCGTGAGGACTAGTTCATGCATTTTTAGTCCCCTACCGGTGTTCACACCGGAGGGGACTATAGGTTTGCCCTCCGTCTGTCCGTCCGTCTGTCCGTCCGTCTGTCCGTCCGTCCGTCTGTCCGTCTGTCTGTCCGCTCAAATCTGGATCCCGCGATAACTTAATAACTAAGCAAGCTAACTTGATGAAACTTGGTATATGACTAGATGGCAATGTGTAGATTATGCATGTCGTTTTACTTTTGTTCTTTGACTAAAATTGTGGTTGCTATGGTAACGGAAATAGTGAAAATATGGCAAAAATGGGATCCCGCGATAACTAAGCAAGCTAACTTGATGAAACTTGCTATATGACTAGATGGCAATGTGTAGATTATGCACATCATTTTATTTTGTTCTTCGACTAAAATTGTGGTTGCTATGGTAACGGAAATAGTGAAAATATGGCAAAAAATGGGATCCCGCGATAACTAAGCAAGCTAACTTGATGAAACTTGT
>CM037789.1:3822180-3855899 GCA_021229015.1 Solen grandis
AACATCACTTGTTATCTTTATTTACGTAATTTATTGAGATTGAGTAATTACGTAAATATGCAGTATCAGTTCCTCTCATTAGCAGTGTAAGTAACGAACAATGCTGGACCGAATGGTATTTATCTTTTCACATTGAAAAGTAATGTCAGAGTAAACGAACTCTGGTTTTTAACAGTTTTAATGTAATATGCTCAATTTCGATAATGGAAATTATAGAGAAAAACTGCGTATTTGTTCTTCTTTATTGAGTCATTACGTAAATATGCAGTCTATCTGTTCCTTTGATTATCAGTGTGAAAAGAATGATGGATTAAATGACATTTACCTTTTTACGAGTGAAAATGTTATCAGAAAATAATTCAGTTTTTAATTATTGGAAAAAAAATAACAAAATTCAAAACTGGAAATAAGGAATTCTTGTAAATCAGAAAAATAAACCAAAAAAAATGAAAAACACTATTTTGTGTATTTTTGGAATATTGTTACACTACGAGTATAATTCACCCATTGAAGACATTTTGTATTAGAATGATGTGCAGATAAACTCTAAAATTCTGCCATTACTTTGACGTTAAGGCTGATTTTGTAGCTGATATAACCTGATTTTATATAGTGGCCGAGTAGTTAAAGAGTCCCGCACCGTATGTTGTGGGTTTGAAACTCGGTCAGACATAACAAATTCGTCAAAAATGGCAATGGTTAGTTGTCCTTCTTTTGGGCGTTTAGAATATTAGGACTGGTTGGTCCGGTGTCAGGTTAAAGTGACTGGTAGTGGTATCATGCCACTTATCTACGGTGTAATATCGCAGTACATTGGACGTTTGTCTCAAGTAGGCAAAGTGATCAACTCACTGAACTACTGTTGGTGGGTATTAAACGAAAGCCAGCAAACAAACATTGTTATAAGGAAATCGTGTAATTTACATATTTAATATAAACGTGTGGCTTATATGTTAATCTTACCCATCTCGCTCAATATTGTATTCATATACATGTATTTACATATGTAATATATGTCACGATATTTGCAACATTCATTGTCACAATACAGTTTATACTTAGTTATATAATACAGATATTTAAGTTCAAACAATGTAAGCAATAAGAACACTATCACATACAAATTAATTAGTAGCCGTACGATAATCTCACAGACTCTCAAAATTTCTTAAACTAAAAATAAGACTCAGCGGAATGTTGTAGCGGTAAAAATACATGTATATGCATATGTCTTACGCTTCAATGCCTCATTCTCTCTCTCTCTCTCTCTCTCTCTCTCTCTTTGCCTGTCTCTTTTGTAGATTAGTAAAATGCCATTGTTATCATATTTCAATATTTTTGCAGTAAATGTTTTAAGAATTTTGATTTTTGTATATACATGTAGTTACCCAGAACTACAGTCCCGTCACTTTGGAGTCATTTCAGGAAATGACTTAAGTGGTACTTAAGTGGGTATTGACGTCATCAACGTCACGCGGTGATGCGTCATACGTTAAGCGGTCACGCGGCGATGCATCATACGTTAAGTGTATAGGGTCGAGTACCGACGCCGATTCAAAACTGACGGTTACGTTTTGAAACGAACTCCAGTGTAGCAAATTTTGGATTGAATACATCAGCAACGCCATTGATATTTTAACTGTTAATAAACTGCGTTATTTCGACGTCACGTTTGCGCGTGTGTGGTGAAGGAATTACAAGAAGGAAAATACAAATATTTTGTTAATAAAATTGGTTCAACGTATTTTTGAACGATTTGTTTACTGTCCAAAGATGTACACTCATTTACGTTTAAAGTTGCCTTAGGAACACTCCACTTTTACTTTTCTTCAAACGGGAAATGATCTGAGGACTGATACCGCCAGACCGGAATTGTACAATACAGAGCACTCGTATAAACATTCACCAATAGAGTATTATACAACATCAGCCACCCCATTCAAAATTAAGTTTGTCCGAATTCAAAATAAAGTTTTAACCTTTTTTCACCCTAGTTTTAAGTTTTTTTCTATATATACCTAATCAAGTGATACTATTCTATTTTTTTAAATAGAAAAAAAGTACCTGTCTGTGAACACACATCCGCTGTATTAAGCGATTCTTGTATTACTCTCAGTCTGTGAGACTCCGAGATCATATGATTTAAGAACAGAAATATATTAATCCCAGATATAAATAGAGAAAATGTTTTAAGACAAATTAATTATAACATTATAGCTTTGTGTTTAAGCAATAAATAAAAGTATATGGAGAAGCTTCACTGACTGTAGGCGTGTCCATATTCGCATGTTTCCACTTATTTTGTTTTATTTTATTGTAATATTTGTTCTCTATATAAAGCTAAAAAAATTTTTTTTTTACATATTTTTAACGATTGTTGATGCCCAAAGATGTACACTTTTTAGGTTTAAAGTAGCCTTAAGTACTCCTCACTTTGATTTTCTACAAACGGGAAATGATCTGAGGACTTATACCGCCAGAACGGAAACATATAATACTGAGTACTTGATTGTGTATATCATAACAACTCTAATAATTTTTAAGGTAAAAATCGCAACACAGCTGATTGATAACGGTTTATTGAACTATATACTCAACATCAAATTACAATGTTTATAGCAAAACTATATGGTAAATATTATAATTATAAAGTAGGCTACAATTTGTAATTGAAAAATTACATATAAACAACAAAGACATTCATAAATCGAAGTTGCAGTAACAATTCATTTTCACTGGTCTGTATCCTCTAATCACTCAAGTAGACTTTAAACTAAATACGAGGTAAGAGTCTATTCCGCCAGAACGGAAATATAATTAAGTAGACCGTAATACTGTATTATCGACGTACTTAATGTTTTTGAGGAATTGCAATATTCACATGATTCTTTAGCAGAAATAATCTTAACAATGATTCACAAAATTCTTTTTACTATAAATTGACATGTAACATAATACTTATTGAATGTTTATTTATTCTGTTTCACGTTTGGTATAACTATTGTGATCGCCTGCCACAACAAAATTACTGTGAATTATATTTGCAGCGAGAAAATATTGAATGAATAGAGTAGAAAAGTGGTTGGTTTTGTAAATATTTTTATATTTTGATAAAATATGTTCAAATAAATGTAACTTGAATTCGGCAAAACATCGTAGTGTAACATAGAGCTATCATTTATTATGATTATTAAACAACTTTTAAGCTGAAATATGGCGCCAATATTAGAAAATCACCCGATTTTACAATACGTCGATAATAAAGTTACGTCAATAACAATACACATTTATAAAACGACCAATGTCAAAACTGTCAGTCATCCCAGCATGAATTTTACAAAATGTTGTACAGAATGTACACAAGTAAAAATAAATGCAACAGATATACCTTTTTTTTTTCAACAGAACAAAACATAAGAAATTGATCATTATATATGTTGTTGTTTTTTTTGTTGTTGTTAAATTTCTATATGACCCTGTATTTTGTCAAGAGTCAACCACCAGGGAGATTTCTGACCCTTAGTATATCACTTTGTACTTGTTAATACATACGGACTTGCGATGTTTAAATGTATGGCTGAATGGTTAACTTTACACCCAATATTACCTCGTATTTGTTGACACAGGACCATGTCAGTTATCACGAAGATGAAAGAAGACATCCTCGGTACGATATTCTATTCTGGTTCAATGTCAATCAAGTTCAGGTCACTTTCTGCATGTCCTTCAACAAATCATGTCTCTTTTTTTTCTTTTTTTTTTCTTCTAGATAAAAGTATGATTTAAGTATTTAACATTTATAAATATTACGAGCTATTGTGAAGATGATTCGTTTTTTTCCCCCTAAGAATATTTAATATGTTATTTTTCAATTAAGATTAAATGTGACATCATATACATAAGTATTGTTTGTCGACCTCTCTTTAAGCTACCGAAAGGCTAAAATTAATAGATTGCAAATATTTAATAATCTCACTCTAAACTTAATTTAAACAAACTTTATTTCAATGTTACAATGATTTTAAAATTAATTCAGAGATCCTATATTTCTTCAAACGAATATTGAAATTGTATAAATGTATCATTGATTCCATTCAGTTCTAATCGATGTTCGAATATGAGTTTGAATTGATTTTTCTTGTAATGATGATTGCAATTATATATAAACTAGTAATTCGCCTTGTAGGTTTCAGAAGAGTATAAAAGAAACTCGAGAATGTTAACGCTGTTATTTTAAAAAAAAGATGTCACGATTTTGTTCAAGAAAATAAATAGAGGAAACATATTACTATGTTGCAAGCTTGCTTGATGAAGAAACTTAGGGCTCAACGATGAACATGACACGTCGCCGCATGTATACTTACATAACACGCCGCCGCCGCATGTATACTTACATGACACGCCGCCCCCGCCGCCGCCCCGCATGTATATACATGACACCCGCCGCCGCCCCGCATGTAATTACATGACACGCCGCCGCCGCCGCCGCATGTAAGTATACATGACACGCCGCCGCCGCCGCCGCATGTAAGTATACATGACACGCCGCCGCCGCCGCATGTAAGTATACATGCGGCGGCGGCGGCGGCGGCGTGTCATGTAAGTATACATGCGGCGGCGGCGGCGTGTCATGTAAGTATACATGCGGCGGCGGCGGCGGCGGCGTGTCATGTAAGTATACATGCGGCGGCGGCGGCGGCGTGTCATGTAAGTATGCATGCGGTGGCGGCGGCGGTGTGTCATGTATACTTACATGCGGCGGTGGCGGCGGCAGCGTGTCATGTAAGTATACATGCGGCGGCGGCGGCGGCGTGTCATGTAAGTATACATGCGGCGGCGGCGTGTCATGTAAGTATACATGCGGCGGCGGCGGCGGCGGTGGCGTGTCATGTAAGTTTACATGCGGCGGCGGCGGCGTGTCATGTAAGTATACATGCGGCGACGTGTCATGTTCATCGTTGAGCCCTAAGTTTCTTCATCAAGCAAGCTTTCCAACATTGTAATATGTTTCCTCTATTTATATTCTTGAACAAAATATTTTATGCAAATCTACTGAATGCGATTTCCGAACTGTATCTTAACAGCGTTAACATTCTCGAGTTTCTTTTATACTCTTCTGAAACCTACAAGGCGAATTACTAGTTTATATATAATTGCAATCATCATTACAAGAAAAATCAATTCAAACTCATATTCGAACATCGATTAGAACTGAATGGAATCAATGATACATTTATACAATTTCAATATTCGTTTGAAGAAATATAGGATCTCTGAATTAATTTTAAAATCATTGTAACATTGAAATAAAGTTTGTTTAAATTAAGTTTAGAGTGAGATTATTAAATATTTGCAATCTATTAATTTTAGCCTTTCGGTAGCTTAAAGAGAGGTCGACAAACAATACTTATGTATATGATGTCACATTTAATCTTAATTGAAAAATAACATATTAAATATTCTTAGGGGAAAAAAAAACGAATCATCTTCACAATAGCTCGTAATATTTATAAATGTTAAATACTTAAATCATACTTTTATCTAGAAGAAGAAAAAAAGAAAAGAAAAAGAGACATGATTTGTTGAAGGACATGCAGAAAGTGACCTGAACTTGATTGACATTGAACCAGAATAGAATATCGTACCGAGGATGTCTTCTTTCATCTTCGTGATAACTGACATGGTCCTGTGTCAACAAATACGAGGTAATATTGGGTGTAAAGTTAACCATGCAGCCATACATTTAAACATCGCAAGTCCGTATGTATTAACAAGTACAAAGTGATATACTAAGGGTCAGAAATCTCCCTGGTGGTTGACTCTTGACAAAATACAGGGTCATATAGAAATTAAATAACAAAAAAAAAACAACAAAAAACATATATAATGATTAATTTCTTATGTTTTGTTCTGTTGAAAAAAAAAAGGTATGTCTGTTGCATTTTATTTTTACTTGTGTACATTCTGTACAACATTTTGTAAAATTCATGCTGGGATGACTGACAGTTTTGACATTGGTCGTTTTATAATATGTTTTAAATGTGTATTGTTATTGACGTAACTTTATTATCGACGTATTGTAAAATCGGGTGATTTTCTAATATTGGTGCCATATTTCAGCTTAAAAGTTGTTTAATAAATAAAAATTTTGAATTTTTAAATTATAAAATATTTACAAAACCAACCACTTTTCTACTCTATTCATTCAATATTTTCTCGCTGCAAATATAATTCACAGTAATTTTGTTGTGGCAGACGATCACAATAGTTATACCAAACGTGAAACAGAATAAATAAACATTCAATAAGTATTATGTTACATGTCAATTTATAGTAAAAAGAATTTTGTGAATCATTGTTAAGATTATTTCTGCTAAAGAATCATGTGAATATTGCAATTCCTCAAAAACATTAAGTACGTCGATAATACAGTATTACGGTCTACTTAATTATATTTCCGTTCTGGCGGAATAGACTCTTACCTCGTATTTAGTTCAAAAGTCTACTTGAGTGATTACAGGATACAGACCAGTGAAAATGAATTGTTACTGCAACTTCGATTTATGAATGCCTTTGTTGTTTATATGTAATTTTTCAATTACAAATTGTAGCCTACTTTATAATTATAATATTTACCATATAGTTTTGCTATAAACATTGTAATTTGATGTTGAGTATATAGTTCAATAAACCGTTATCAATAAGCTGTGTTGCGATTTTTACCTTAAAAATTATTAGAGTTGTTATGATATACACAATCAAGTACTCAGTATTATATGTTTCCGTTCTGGCGGTATAAGTCCTCAGATCATTTCCCGTTTGTAGAAAATCAAAGTGAGGAGTACTTAAGGCTACTTTAAACCTAAAAAGTGTACATCTTTGGACAGTAAACAAATCGTTCAAAAATACGTTGAACCAATTTTATTAACAAAATATTTGTATTTTCCTTCTTGTAATTCCTTCACCACACACGCGCAAACGTGACGTCGAAATAACGCAGTTTATTAACAGTTAAAATATCAATGGCGTTGCTGATGTATTCAATCCAAAATTTGGTACACTGGAGTTCGTTTCAAAACGTAACCGTCAGTTTTGAATCGGCGTCGGTACTCGACCCTATACACTTAACGTATGACGCATCGCCGCGTGACCGCTTAACGTATGACGCATCGCCGCGTGACGTTGATGACGTCAATACCCACTTATGTACCACTTAAGTCATTTCCTGAAATGACTCCAAAGTGACGGGACTGTAGTCCCAGAGCTGTTCCATTTATGTATTGGATTTAGTTTCATATTTTCACAATTATTTCTTCATGGTTTTATGCAAATTTCTTTAGTTAACTTGATTTGTACAAAGGGGTCTGGCACGAAAAATGGGTCATATTTCACTATAGTGATATTTGATTCACCTTTCGTGCCAAACCCCTTTCGATTTGTATTCCTATATTATTGTTTTCTGGATTGTAAAGTGATATCGGTCAGTAAATTATTTCATGTTTTAAGCATTTAGGAATATCTTGCTTATATTGATGCAATATCCGACACATTTAATATCTTCACTGACCATGTATATTAGGTCAACAGTTTGCAGGTCTCTGACAGTGATACTTTCTCTTGCGTTGTGATTGGTAACTTGTTTATTTATATGATCATGTTTCAATTTGCGGATTTTAATTGAAGACATTCGTCCTGTGCAGATACCTGTCAGGACATTCAACGTACTTGAATATTAATATCGTTATATACAGAATGGTGTACATGTATATATCCTTTTGTAATTGATTATATGATTCTTTTTATCACATTACTCTAAATGCCCAGATTAAACGGAATAACAATGCTTCGACGTTTCCAATTGTGACGTTATTATATTGCATATTACATATAATTATTGTTATATTACACCGGAAGCAGGGAAAGTCATATGATAAATTTGTATATCCTATTGTAAATAAATATATGGCTTTCTTTTGAAATATATCTCTTAAACAACAAAGAGACTTGTGTATTTCATAAACGTTTAATCACTGGACACATAATTAGTTCTCTTTTTATTTCTTAGCGGCCTTCTTTTTTTTCTAATGGCTAGAAATAAATTTCTGATTATTATGGTCCTATTAAGACCTTGCGGTCAAGAATTACCCACGTATAGGTTTTGTTTTTGCTGAAGAGACACATCATCAGAAGAGATAGTGGTTAAATACAAGCGAGTCTGGGTGCGATACCCTAGCTCATTTTGAAAATAGACCCCTTGGTTCTTTTACGTTCCCAGTGTATAGCACCGATGCACGAGAGACAAAATCCTTTGTATAACCAGTACTAAATACTCCGGAGTTCCAATAGCAACTGCCAAGAAAATGTGCACCTGGCATGGTACCAATTTTATAAGTCTTTGGTTTGATGCGGTCACCGGAGAAAGTGCCCAGATTCGAACTCCAGACCTTTCGAACGCAAAGCGGACACTCTAACATTAAGCTATTGCGCCAGTTTCGATGAGTTTATAATCTATCTAAATATAAACAGTAAGGTTACAAATATAAAACATCTTTATTGAAAATACAAAATATCGTAAGTGTTTATAGCACTGGTCAAAACTATAAATGAAAGCGCTCTAACATACACAAGAATATAGGAATGAAACTGAGTAGAGAAATACAAATATGTAACATATATAGACATATATTTATATTACTTTATTGCAAATATCATACATAATGTAACAAAAACATACTTTAAATATCATTTAAACATTTTAAATGCACCATCTAACATTTACCAGTGTATAGGTGAGATAAAGCCTAAATCATTATAACTTCTTTACTTCTTTCACCGATAATAACACCAAGTCATGCGAATGTATACGTATAAAATTTAATGTTTGAATTAATAAATTTGGGTATAAATTTAAACCAAAATAAACTTTGTGATCATCATGCTTAATAAAAGGCTAGCTTGTAAATAATATAAACAGTGTCAGCCTGATTATTATACAGAGAATCTGACAACAAAGAAATGTTATACATTTACAAGTACATGAATTTCCAATTTTCAAATTTAAACTACAGTGAAAATCTCATTTGAAAAGCTTTGAATCTGAAAATAGTAAGATATTACAAAGCAGTTTCATTTCCATTATTGATCAATAATATCATTTTAAAATAAAGCAAAACATATTCTATAATATCAAGTTTTGCATTTTTTTTTATTTTTTTTTATCAAGATCACATTCTAGCAAATTTTAATAAAATCATGACGTTCAGTTATTGGAATAGGGCTCGGTTTTCACCATTTGACGGATTCAATGCCTTACCTATGTGAGTAAACTTTATTATTCCCCGGCCGCTACATACCAAAGTCTTAACAATGGCACTGTTATAGATCTCTTGCTTGGCGATTAGCATATACGCTTAGTTGCAGAACTGGTTGGCCCGGTGTTAGGATAATGTGAATGGGTGTGTTATCATTCCACATGTCTACGGCGTGATACTGCAGTGTGGCGGCACTATATCTGTCTCAAGTAGACATCGTCTCCAAATGACTAAAATATTGTCGGTGGGACGTTAAACCCAAAACAAACAAACAAACATAAATATGAATGAAATTTTAATGATGCTTGTTTGTTGTTGTAAAATACAGTCCTTATAGAACTTAGTATTCCCCTGTTCAAGTTTTGAATAAATTATTTCTATCACCAGCACATAATATCAAGAAATATATCAAAAAATCCCATATATCCCTGATAAGCCATCATTAATAATATCCTTAGAGAACACACGAAAAACAAAACTGGCATTGTCTCCCGCCTATAGAATAACTGAGCATAGCTCGTACTTATTTCATTTTTTGTGAAGTGATTAATTTTCCTGGGACACTTATTATCGTCGATTTCATGGTGGGTTTTATCCAAGAATATAAATCACCCTGAAAGCATTTCTCTAAAATAGACCTCACGTTTTCTAGAACATAAATTCACG
The DNA here is from genome assembly GCA_021229015.1 of Solen grandis. NCBI lineage: Eukaryota > Metazoa > Mollusca > Bivalvia > Adapedonta > Solenidae > Solen > Solen grandis. The sequence continues at coordinate 3,832,158 of CM037789.1, forward strand.
AATAAATGTACCCATGAAATTCCCTTAGGTACATAATCAATGAATAATGTATCCATGAAATTCCCTTAGGTACATAATCAATGAATAATGTATCCATGAAATTCCCTTAGGTACATAATCAATGAAATTATATGTCAACGAAAATTAATGATTTTACAGTAGTGTTTCAAACTTCATTTACATGCATTATACATCGATTTAATCATATTTGAAATAGTGCTTGATTAATTTAGACCAAGGATTACCTTTCTTTATAGAACGGAATATTTTCGTGTAGCCATTATAAGAACACTACACACGTTTTCCATTAATTAACATAAAGCAAAGATATGTATATATGAACGTGAGTTTCACACCTTACACACAAGCTTTATTGCTAACTACTTTGCAAGCTATTTTTATCGAGAATAGAAATCTATATAAAGTTTTTTTTATTTTTTAAACTGTTGCATTTCTATTCTTTCAATTTGAAGTTGAGTTTACATGTAACAGATCTTATAATATAAATCATTTATAGTAGTACATGTATTACATAACATAACCAGTCATAATATGACAGAACAAATGACAAACATACCGTAGCAAATTAACGTCTATATAACAACCAACACCAAGCAAATAATACCATAACATAAATTGATACTGCAAATTAGAGATTTTAACAGGAAGACTTGCCCAGTATATTTGAGCCAGGCTATACAAAGCATTTGTTGCTTAACCAAATATAATCAACATGTACCGTCGACTGGACTTACCGGTAAAGTTTGCAATTGTTGGCACATGCTTGCAAGTGTTGTACAATACTCTGTGTCATATATGTACAGATTGCATCAATAATTCTTCTATAGATTTTTTCAAAAAGTGGGGGAGGGAACCGAATTCTTTTCTGCAACTTTTGTTTTCCTTAATTACTGATACATCCAGAGATGTTTTCTGATTCGCCGCTAAACCTTGATACTTATACACCACCACCAAGAACATCAACAACAATAACACAAAACAACAGCAGCACAATGGTTTCCTGATATTTCTCCATTATCAGGGCTTAGATTCCATATATAGTGCATCTACTGAATATATTGAATAACAAACCTGGTTTTACGGAAAAACAAGGAAACGGTTCGAATGTTTACGTACTTTCATCAAGTGCAACCTTCTCTCGTTCGTTCAATCGTGTAATTGCAACGTACCACAACGCAAGGATTCGCTTGAATACTTGAAAACAATATTGAACCGGTTTTGTCTTCTTGAAACATTTTGAATTTTATTAATAGTCGATTTTAATGAAATAAAAGGTTGTCAGCACGAAAATTAATCAGTTGAAAAAAGGCTTGTGAGGAAATATTAATGATCTGGTCGTTTTTTACACGTTTGTGTTAGACTGTCGAGCATGGCTGTTTGACCGTCGTTATATACCATTTCCTTTATAATACATAATAAAAAAATATATAACAATCAGTCTGTCAAGTACCTGTGGACGCAACTCAACATATAAGGGTAGTTCCAGGACTGGTTGGCCCGGTGTCAGGATAATGTGAATGGGTGTGGTATCATGCCACATGTCTACGGCGTGATACTGCAGTGTGGTAGCACTATATCTGTCTCAAGTAGACATTGTCTCCAAATGACTGAAATACTGTCGGTGGGACGTTAAACCCAACAAACAAACAAACTTGTGGACGCAAAGGTTGACATTAGGCGACCTTTCACGAGGAGTTGTCAGATCTTCGTAGCGTAGAGTATCTGAGTGAAAACGAAGCACTGATTTAATGAGATATACAAATGGCATGAAACCATACCTAGACACATTGACCTGACACCTGGTTAACCAGTCCTGGGACTTCTCTAATTATCTTCGTTGTCTTCATTAAAATCTAAGTCCAAATTAACGTTTAATTCATGTAACCTTCGGGCAATTTCGATTCAATTTTGATTACATGACAAGGATCCAAATTGTTTACTTTTATTTGTTTGCACTGGAGAATGATCGTAGTAAAACAAACCACGCCTTATGTATTCTTCCGCCAAATGAAAGTTTACATGGATCACGAGATAGGCTAGTGTGTAGTTACATTTGTCACATATTAGAGCATCATTAAAATATGCAGTTGAGACGTAAATATACACTTTTAAAATTCAATTTCGCATAGTTAATGGCAACATAAAGACGTGTGTTTGTTTGTTGGGTTTAACGTCCCACCAGGTACTTTTGTGCAAGTTTCAGAAAACAATTATCAACGACAACAATAACATACACACATATTCCGGAAGAAAGCCTGGGGTGGATAAATGAGAAGGAAACAGGTGTGCGTTTTTATATTTCATAATTTATTTTTAAACAATGTATACAACAAAAGGTAATGTACATGTCCACGTTGAGTAAATCTTTTTATATTTGTCACATCCATTCGTCTGAATGTAGCCCTTCCTTCAGCATGCGGACATATTTAATGCTCTAAAACATTTTTTCACTAGGCTCCTGATTTTAAGTATTTTGTTCATTTATAGCAAAATCACTCAATATTTATATGGAGTAAGTCCCTTAGCCAGTCAGAGTTAAGTCCCTTGAGCAGTAATAATTACTTCTGGTTCCCAATCCCACAGTTTGGTACGCCGGTCATAACAGTAGCCTGAACCTGTCCTGGCTGGACAGACACCACTTGGCCTCTCTGGAAAATATATATTGATTTACATGTGTCTTAAATACGTCATTGAAATTATCTCATAATTTTAGAAAATAATACAAAAATAAATAAATAAATAAATAAATAAATAAATAAATAAATTGTTAATTTACATGGAATAAGCACACAATACCTATTTCCTACGCAATGGAATGCCGCCACGTTAAAGAAATATCATTAAAATGTTTCAGAATAATATTTTATTGAAAAGATTTCATAATGTTATACTATAATTGTTTTTTGTTTGTTTGCCTGTTGTTTTCTTTTTGGAATATAATTATGATTTTGTTTCGGCATTTTTGAATGTCTACAAGGAGGAAGATATTTGATGATATTAATGTTTGTTGAATTATCTCAATTTAATTTTATTTCAAACATAGTGGAAAGATATATACAGTGTGACCATACCACGTGGTATGTGACGTCATTATAAGCTGTTGCAAGCAGCATCTTTTGTCTAAAGTCGGAGGAGAAATCTACTGTAAGTATTTTATTTCTTCATAAATTTTAATAAATAAAGCACATGCGAAGCGGAAATTTGTGCCATATACACTGGTCATGGTGGTTCATTTCGATACATGTACATTTTTAAATTGTCTCTGTATATACGTCATAGCTTTCAATTTTTTTTAATTTTTTAATATAATCAACCGGCAAGGAAATATATACATAATTATTCCGACCGCTCGGACACGTTACACTACTCTTCTTTTAAATGTTTTGTCGACTTTCAATCGATCTAAAGTTACTCGACGAAACACTAGTGTTTGAAACAGTAAAATTTTCAAAATAGTAAAGAAAATATTTGTGAATATTTTGAGCGTTTCATCATCTGGTTTAGCTGCCCCAAGGACAACTTGTATTAAACAACCAACCTTTTTTAAGCAGGTATCTGTCTTCACATGGTAGCTTCATCATATGACGTCAAATAGCAATCAGAATGTGACGTTATATAGTAACTAGATCTCAGATACCATCTATTGCGTCTGACGTCACAGTGCAGACGATATTAGCCGTCTGTTTCAAGCAAGTTTTAATGTTTTAGACTTTTAGTGTTTCAAGAGCATGTACGTCAGGCTCGATTTTAATAAACACCTACGTCAAAGAGTTCGACCATTCTGTATCTTACAGTGATAATGAGATTGATGAGACACCCCACCCGCCCTGGATGTAGACTTTTAGTTACTTTTAGCGGAAGTCCAACACAAGGCGAGGCTACCGGACGTTGCACTTACAGTCTAATTTTCGCAATATTTAAGAGACGAGCGAATTTAGGACTACGCGAAGGAAACACTTAAGCACGAAATTATCACATGTGTTAGGAAATTTGATTGTGATTTTAATTTAGCACGGAATGTTGTCAGTACGTAAGCCATAAGAATATCCCTTCAATTTTCACATGGCACAAATGCCGCTCCATGCACGAGGTCACGTGTTTATTATGTGTCATACCTGAGTCAACCGACAGTTCCGGTTGCAGTAGATGATAAACACAATGGCAGCGGTGATTGTGAGTGCGAACACCGCGCTGGCAGAGATCCCAGCTATGGCCCAGCCCGACAATTTGCAGTCGGAGTTGTCCCCGCACGGGTTGAAGCCGCCACAATTAATATCATCGTCTATACATCGTCCGTTGTCACACTCGTACTCGTAACTAAAGCAGTACCCTGAAAAAACAGCATGTACGTACTTGTATTTGTTGTAATGTCCTAATATCAAATGAAACTCGTGTCTGAAATGTTCAGTGACAATAGACTATACATGTAATTGAAGCAGTTTCGAAAATGATTATTATTGAATACTGGTGACTGTAGCAATGTAACTATCGTATCGTAACTATAGCACTAGTGCTGACACAGGAAAATACTCGTAACTATATCAGTAGTACTGACAATATTACAAACTCGTAACTATAACAGTCGTGATGACACCGATTAATACTCTTAACTGTAGCAGTGTAATGACAATAGAACAAACTCGTAACTGTAATAGTGTGCTGTAAATATATATGTAACATACTCGTAACTATAACAGTGGTGGTGAGTGGTGATGACAACGATTATTACTCGTAACTATAGCGATGTGCTGTTCGTATAACATACTCGTAACTCTAAAAGTGTGCTGACAAAAATACTCGTAACTGTAACACTGTGCTGACGATAAAACATACTCGTAATAGTAACAGTAGTACTGACAATAAATCATACTCGTAAATGTAGAGGTGTCACAAAACATTTTCGTAATTGTAACGGTGGACTAGAACGTGCTCGTAACTTTAGTAGAAAGTACACCGACAAAATTGAAAATATATTCAAGTGTAATTAAATCAAAATTTATGTCTCGCTTAATTTTGAAATTATCCGAATGCAATGTGAATCCTAAATGCGAAGCTTGATAACCATGTTATATATACGATATCATTGTGTCAAGTAGATTCTATAATAACATGCGATATTCCGCAGTGATACCCACGTTACATGCCTGTTGGCACATTTGTGATATTTGATACGAGTCTGGCATGTGTGTCTGCCATGCCCAAAGCACGTAGCATGAAGGGTCCTGACTAGAGCGGACTTAAATCTATTTAGTGGGGACCTGAAATGGGTTGGGGGACCTGAAATGGATTGTGGGGACCTGAATCCATGTAATGGGGACTTAGATCTTTCCAGCAGGGACCGTGGGGAAATAAATCCGAATTCATGTAGTGGGGACTTGGCTGGGATCTGAATCTATCTAGTCAGGACCTGTCATGCAATGTGCATTGAAAATGGCAGACACACATGCCAGACTCGTAGCAAACATCACAGATGTGCCAACAGGCATGCAACATGGGTATCAAATCTTAGAGGTAATACGGAATTTCGCTTGTTATGATAGAATCGACATGACACAATGGTATCATATATATATATATATAACATGAATATCAAGTGCCCTCTAGTCGCATTCAGGTACTCGGGTAAAACTGTCTAAGAGAAAACCTTACGTAAATAATTAAAGTATATGTGATACATTGGTGATAAATCTTATCTGTGTGATAAATCTTATCTGTGTGATAAATCTTACCTGTGTGATATGCCGTAAAGACAATGGAGAAATTAGCTTTTAGATCCGGGTTTGTATTCCTGTATCGAAAAGTGACGTAACGAGACCTTGGCGAAAACCCGCCCGTTTGCGTGGGTACTTCTGTTCCACACCGTTTGTTTAGTCCTGAAAAATACAAAAATCATAAAACATACCCATTTCTCCTCTTCCCACCCCGATGTCGCATCATGGCCTCACGAGAAGGATCCAGGTCTCAGGTCTCCACTGTACAAACGAGTTCTGCATCGTTTGTTCAATCACAAAATTTAAGCTATTCATATTACTTAAAGAATGTGTTAATTACTTTACTATGAGTCACCATATTATGTTAAAAAAAAACTCACAACACTCTTCGATTTTGTTAAAGTCGTAGACAAATACATTTATTTTATGCTAACTGATAAAATACTATGTTCTGTCAGTGAGATAAAATCTATGTCTCACAGTGTTTACACCAAACCAGAGTCAATCCGAAACTCTGGCACCGACAAATAAATAAATATCGTATGTGTGTTCCGAATGAGCAGACATAGTGGATGATCGAATAGATGATCGATAGACGGACAGACAGAAGGTGGACTGATAAACAGATAAATACCAACCATACATGATAGGAGCATATTGCGGGTCTTGGCCATCGTAGGCGGTCAGGAATTGATCCTGGCATCCCCGGAAGAGTGGAAACGGGAGGTTGAAGTTCTCAAAGTAGAACATTAGTTTGTTGGAGGTGTACCATGTTTCTATTGTAACGTTACAGTCCCCGACATACGGGCCCTCCAGGACAAGCTTGCCTTGGTTGATGTCATCATTTATCATACTGATCTCTCCCCCGCATTGTGCATCCATATAATCTGATCAAATAACATACGATTAATGTCAATCGACAATCTCCGGTGTTTGTCGTGAATATGTTCGGAAATAATCAATGTAAAGTGTCCATCAATTCATTTTCTAATGGAAACGTTTCATTTTCGTACTTACGGAATCTTTTTCGTAAAAACGAATATTTTTTCATAAACACGACCAAGGCTGTTAAAAATAACTTCACAGAATGCAAATAATTATGCAAATAATAATAATAATACGATCGCGTATTGCAATGTTAATAAAAAATAGCAATCACTGGGTCTTTGAAATTCAGGGGGACATAACACTTCTTTGGATCTATGACTTGACTCATGTAAATTGTGGGGATCATTGTGGCCTTAATCATTTCATCTTTTTATTATTTAAATATTAATTTAATTTAATTTATTATTCTATTTATTTACTTAAGGTCAATGAAATCGACCATGCGAAGATAAGGCGAAGGTACCAACGCCAAACGTGAAGTATAAAAATGTATATTGTACTATTATTTACACTAAATGTTCAAGTGTGTTATTCACGAAAATTAAAATTAAACCTTCTCTTTTATTTATCTAATTTTGTGTCAAGAGTATCAAGTTTATGTTTTATGAATATCATATAGGAGAAATACTTCAGAGGTCGGTCAGAAAAAGAAACCCCCCAAAACAACAACAAAAAAAACACGTTTTCAGACTTTCTTTATACATAACGTTCCCCGGGTGTACATGTTCACCTGATCTACATAGACAGTTATACGATATTAACAATGCATAATTCTTATTACCAGATAATACCAAACAGAAAACATCCAGTTTAAATGGAAATTTATATTCTACAGCAGCATGATTTCTCAATGAAATAATCCATACAGACAACTGTATAAAATGTTCGCTTAAAAAAACACAATTTGATACAAATCTTCAATAAATTATAGCAGGTAGTGCTACTCGTATGACCAAAACATGAACAAGATACATACATGTTTCTATTGCCGATGAGAATCCAACACCAATAAACAACAAAAATATAAAAGTATTCATTTTCATAACCAGTAAGAAAGTAATCATTTGAAACTGAAATTAAAATATGTCAATTAGATAATTATGTTCGGTGTATATATGTACTGGCTAAAATGTCTGATAAGATACGAATATTAACGATTTAAAGGGGGCACTATTGCACAATCGTGGCATCTAATGAGGGGCATAACTTGTATACAGTGATGTTTTCACCGACGTGAGACCTGAGTTCAGAGGTACGTGTCCAGTAGAAAAAATGCCGAAGTCATCAGGTCCTCTAATGTATATATAAATAATAATGACAACAACGATAACAATAGTGATAAATAATGTTGATGGAAATGATGGTGATGATGATGATGTGATGATGATGATGATGATGATGATGATGATGGAAACATAAATAGAAATAATAAGGACGACGAAAATGGAGGAATCATTGCTCCTTAAATTACATAAAAACAATGATGATGATGATGATGATGATGATGATGGCGAGGATGATAATGACATCGACGATGATGATGTTAGTGATGATGATAAATTTGCATATGGATTTTCATAAGTTAATTAAGTTATTGTAATGGCAGTTTTTCGACCGACTATCGACTCACTCGACGACGATGATGGTAACGTGAATTACACGTGGAGTTAAACCAGACATTAAAGAGAAAGACTGGGTACCAAGCCTGCGGATGTACGTGAATTACACGTGGAGTTAAACCAGACATTAAAGAGAAAGACTGGGTACCAAGCCTGCGGATGTACGTGAACCCTGGAGTGTAGACTGACAGTTATGACAACATTTCATTCTTATTTGTCACTGTCACAAGTTACTATCTCATCCCGAGATAATGTTATCAAAAAATGTTCCCTTTTAACAGTGACTGTGCGTAACTACGTTGTATGTGGCCCGTGTTAATTCGCCTGTCTCCGGAATACTTTTCGGAAATAAACAGTTCCACCCAAGGGCCAAGGGGGCAAATCGTGCTAAATTTTCTATAAAAATGAAACAAATATCAGAGTGCAAAACTGGAAAAAGTAAAAGGAAATGTTTTTTTTTTATAGTTTAAGTGTCATGCCATGTGCATGCTAAGCGACTTTGACATTCGAAAGAATGGATAAAGGTAACATTAACTATAACAGCAACTGAGTTGTTGGATGAATTAGTATTTTACAACACATGTGCAGCAAAACTGCTATTCATTTAGCTTATTATTACTACATAGCTATCGGGTAAATTATGTCTCCAACACATTTTCTCTGTTGACATACCCAATAGCCTGGTGATGTAGTGTTGCTTGCTGGTTCACTGGTGACAGAAACTGAAAATAAAACATGTTAATTATAAATAACATGTAACCTTCCATATTTCAAATACAGTGCCATATATTAATTAATATGTAAGTAGCCTACATCTGTTTATAAAATGGCACATTTCAGTATTGTTTGGGGCCTTTGTCTCCACGAGAAAAATAAAGTGCTGCCTTACTTTGGCATCACGCCGTTTGCAAGTGTCGTAATACAAAACCTGGTTATATTATCCTGACGCAGGGCCTATCAGTCCTGGAACTTTCCTTATGTTCTTAGCGCAAAACACTAGTGAAATATACCAGTACCATTTTAAAAACCTTTATTTCACGATCGGAGATCGAAATCACGACCTACGGTTACTCGGTCACCGGCAATCAGTGATGTGATTTCTGTGTTTCATTTTTTAAAATGCTACAGGATAATATTTGTAGTGTTCATCAACTTGAAGTCTAATGAGCTTGTATGTGGCTGTACCATGATTAAAGTTAACGCTTAAAATGTAATTGTAATGATGTCATAAAACTTAGTTCGAACCCCATTTCAGGCTAGAAGTTTTCGTGTTCTTTCCAGCTGCAAAGTAATGGAACTCTGTCCAGCGTGACAAAAGGAAATCTTGCTTTTAACGATATCTGTTAAATCTAATTAAAATTAAAGCTGGAGAAAGATCATCAAGTGGAACCGATCTGGAAGATCCAATGCTACTTGGCGCTTTGTGCTAGCTAGTACTTTTATCTCTTCAGCAGTTTATTTAGCAGGTCCAGACTCTCATCTGCCATTTCCGTTGTTACTGTATCGTCTGATGTAGTCTGCAAGAGAGAGAGGCAGTGAGAGAGTGTGTGTGTGAGAGAGAGATAGAGAGAGAGAGAGAGAGAGAGGGGGGGGGGGGGGGAGTAGATTTATACATGTTGTAAACTGACAACTATTCTTAAAGTAGGTAATCAACGATTATTTTTGTATTCTTATTATTATAATTGTCATCATTATAATACAATGTTTAATGAAATCCATAGCCATTATCGCCCATAGGGCTTGCCACTCAGTGTGGTCGTCTTGATAAGTGAATCTATTTGAGAAGCGGATATTAGTATTTCAAGACACGAACATTTGCTGCCTGGATTTAATATTTACTCTGACTTTTTTACATTATACAATGCACTGAATGCAAAAAAAAATATGACAAATAATAGACAGTTACTTTAACTAGTCATTATTTATAGATAAAACGGTCAAAGGGAGGTAACATGGATATTTCAATATGTTTACTTATTCAGTAGGATATTACAATGAATGTACATCGATTTACATGACACCCGATCCACTCAATCGGTTCGATAACAGACACCTTGCTAATAAAATCAAGAATTTAAGTTATATAAAATAATTGAAAAGGATATACATGTGTGTTTAAACTTAATACCTATATTTAAAATTATAAAACCTATATTTAGAATTTCCATATTCTTTAACATGAATGATTACATTTACTCTTCGCAAATGCACTCACTTCTAAGGCTGAAAAAATTTAAAAGTACTTACGAACTGACAAATCCCTTGCACGCACTTAGCAAAAGAATCACTGCCGTCACAAATGTCACGTGATGATTGTAGGCTTACAAAATGGCGAAGGTTTATTATTTATAGATCTACTGGAACGGAAAAACATTTTTTAACTGATTTTTTTTTCCACAAGGCGATAATTGATGTTTATGTAAGGAAACATACTTATGGAAATGCCACTCGGTGTTGCAGTAGAAAATACTCTTATATATATTATTCATATGAATTTATATTTATTTGTTATCATTTTTATATATTTCATCGTAATCAATATTATAAGAACGAGAGAAAAATAAACTGATACATAGAAACAATATTTTTAACAATTTTATAAAAAATATTGTATATCTGCTACTGCTCATGATGGCAGAGATTTATACCGAAGAATGAAGGGGAGATCACTGCGTGTAGATTGACGAATTGACATGACTGGTGAAGGCGCCCTTGCAACTCCCTTACACTAGCCCTAACCCCTACGATTCGAGCAACACGTACGTTTGTGCTTGACGAACTATAATATACACTCAATACAGCGGTACACCATTTAACATCCAGGTATGATTGCACTACGGTGCACCAAGCGGACTGGTCGAGGACATGAACTAAACTATAGGTTAACTGGGTAGACGATTCGTAAAGTGTAATACACCACGGAGAAAATAGAAAAAATGCGGTATTAGTGAAATTATCACCTCAAAGTAAAAGAACTTATTCCTAATATGACCAAACTTATAGTTATTAAGATCATTTCTCATAATTTTACTAAAAAGGGGAGATAACTGCACAAGAACTGGCAATGTTATTTTGCTGGATTTTTCATTTAAATTTAGCCATTCTGCGAATCAAGTGACTTTCAGAAGAAAAAGACGTTTTGATTGGCTATTTCTACCTCTACAACCAATCGCATTTCATAGTTAAATGAATGATCACGTGATTTCGCAAAATGGCTCTTAATTGAAATGAAATTAGGCCAACGGTTGAAATTGGCAATATATACTAAATTTTTCGCGGAAGGTATGAATCCAGGTCGATCTGGATTAGTATCCCTTGTTTTATATATAATGATTTATGACCCCCTTTCGTGTCAAACCCCTTTGTAGCAGATGCCTCAATATTTTCCTTTGTGATGCTGATTTTTTTTTCTCACATCAACTCTTTTTCTATAAAAAATCTTTATTTAGTTAATTACTTAACTGGGATCAAGGAAGTGTCATGGCTTCTTATTATAACCATAGCTATTTCATTGTGTTAATCCTCTCTCAGGGCATTGTGCGCTTTGAGTTAAGTACGGAACGACACGCATTATACTTGCTCCTCGTTTTTATTTCCTCTCTCTGTGTCTTTCTTGTATGTATTTGTATAATCATCCATTTTTTTTCTTAATCCAAGTATTTCCGTTTATATACACAATATTTCAAAATAGAACTTGTTCAGGATCTTGTATACTGACTCAGTATAAATATCGGTTAAAAGTATGGATACTAACACTATACCGATGTCAGTCCGTGTTAAGGTTCCATCAACACAACCTGTAGTCTTATGCCGATCACGAAGTGTATGTTGACTTATAATAGGTGTTATGCCTATAATAAGTTAATATGTAAAACATGAACTCTCTATTAATGTGGTCATGTGGTTAGACCGCCCACCTCAGTCTGAAATATGTCGTGAGTTCGATCTCCGATCGTGACAAGATGGTATTGGTATTACTCCTTTGCTTGACTGGTTGGCCCGGTGTCAAGATAATGTGACTGGGTGTGGTATCATGCCACATGTGTACGACGTGATACTACAGTGTGGCATTTCTATATCTGTCACAAGTAGACGTTGTCTCCAAATGACTGAAATACTGTCGGTTGGACGTTAAACTCAACAAACAAATAAAAATGACTACATGTACCGCTCTCCTTCTCGCACGTGTAATACATAAACATACTTGACATTCATAAAGACTTGAAAATGAAACATGAACCAATGAATTACATGTATTTAGTGTCATTATGGACACTGACTTAGAAGGGCTGCGTCACTGTCGACATCATATACATTTATCTGCACCTTGTCAGAGATATGGAACACCTCAACTGTCTTAGATTACATTAAGTCAATTTGTTGGAACATAATGTTATAACCTCAATATATGTAGATATAACCCTAAAAATAAAATAATCTTATATGCAGGTAAAACTATATTTGGTAAATTAAATATACAAGAAAAATCATTGATGCAAAGCATCAAAGGTCGCCGCAAAAGGAATGTCTTCTCTGCGTCCAATCAATACCGCTATTTCTATCATGTGACTTAAAAAGCGCGGTATTTACATCACGTGAGAACTATTTTAGGTTATGACTCACTTTCCGTAGACTGGTTTCAAACATTTTATCAGTCAAAATAGACATTAAGCACTTGAAATCGTGCATCACATATCAAAGATTCTTTTTTATAAAAACACAATAATAATAATAAAAAATAATATTACAAATTCTTTTCCTGTAAAACTTTATTGTCAACGGATCAAATAAAATTATTAAATCTAGTGAATGAAAATAAATTTAAAAAAAATAAGTCACGTGCCCCTCCATGGACAAAAAAAAATCCCATTCCATACAGTACGCCGCACTTCAGTGCGGCGACAATAATATTATTATATAAAGGTATTAATTAACTTCATAAAGATATACTACCGATATATAAACATAAAATAATCTGCAGACAGAACTATACATGATAAAGATAAACTATTATTTTATTATTAAAGGTATAATTACTTCATAAAAAAAATAAAAAAACATGTAATGAAAAAATTTATTATATAAATAATTAACCTATCATTATATAAAGTACTTATTGCGGCCCGCTGCACTATTTAATACGGGGTTGGAAAGTCGCTATGGAGAATTTGGCAGACTGCTTTACATTGGTTCACATTTTGTACTAAAAGTCATGTAATTGACGACTAAAATAAATTAAAATCGGACACAGTCTACCTTTTTGCTAGACTGCTTTAATTGTTATTATGACGGTAGTTTCGTATCTGTTTATATGTAAAACTTTAGACGCAGTCTAAATATTTCTTAATTATTTCAAATCATTCAACAAAAATATAATTGGGGTTTAATAAATTTTGAGTTGGTAGAAAAGAAAACAAAACATCGATGTTAAACAGAGCGAAACATGGTAAATATTATGATATTTTTGTTGAAGATTTAACCTATATTGAAAGCTTAAACTGCATGTACATGAATAGGTTAAAATTGAAGGCATTCCTAGCGGAAGCATGTTGAGATATCCGTTATCTTCATAGGTAGGTAGACCTTGATGAGAGAAAATGCAGTGCACAAGAACCATAACTCTGCATGTATTTTGAAAGGAGTTATTGCCCTTTGTCATTTTTAATCTTTTGATTTTGTCTGGAGCATAACTCCAATACTAAAGTAGCTAGGTTGATGAAACTTCATATGTTGATTGATCTTGATGAGAGGAAGTGCAGTGCACAAGAACCATAACTCTGCATGTATTTTGAAAGAAGTTATTGCCCTTTGTCATTTTTAATCTTTTGATTTTGTCCGGAGCATAACTCCAATACTAAAGTAGCTAGGTTGATGAAACTTCATATGTAGATTGATCTTGATGAGAGGAAGTGCAGTGCACAAATACCATAACTCTGCATGTATTTTGAAAGGAGTTATTGCCCTTCGTCATTTTTAATCTTTTGATTTTGTCTGGAGCATAACTCCAATACTAAAGTAGCTAGGTTGATGAAACTTCATATGTAGATTGATCTTGAAGAGAGGAAGTGCAGTGCACAAAACCAAACTCCATGTTTTTTAAAGGAGTTATTCCCCTTTGTTATTTTTTGTCTTTTGATTTTGTCCGGAGCATTTCTCCAAAACTACTGTACTTATGTTGATCAAACTTCATATGTAGATAGACCTCATATGTAGATAGACCTTCATTGCTCACACTAACTTTAAACGTTACATACATGTAGTCTTTCACTCACGCAAACTTTTGAAACTGTAATCCTACACATGACAGACTTCCGGTGTGGGTATTGATCACCTTTAGTGATAATATTTTTTTTGGTATGCTTAAAAGCCCAAATCCTATGTGTGAACATTCGTTTTATGTGTCATGTGAATACATCCTGTGTCAAAGATGGGGGTGGGGTATGAATCACCTTCAGTGATAGTTCTAGTTTAAAGAAGTTAACATATTACGCGTCATTCAAAGTGTTTACTTCTCATTCATCATCCAAAAAATTATAATATGCTCATGTGTCATTCAAAGCAGTTCTCATATATGTCATTTAATGTTCATTTACTAGCTTATCATTGCAAAGTACTTAGTACTCACTTGTGCTTAAAAAACAATTGACAAACTTATTACTCAAAGGTGCTAACATATTTACTTGCCATTTAAACATGTTCATATTTTAATTTACTCACAAGTCCTTTGTTAATCAAGTGGGAGAGATACTCAGTTGTGTTTTGTTTAATGTTCATATTCCTTATAATTTTTTTTATATATTTCTGTGTAAAATATGTTACAAATTTCATTTATGTATCATTTCTTTCTCATCACACTCAACTTAAATATACATTACAGTACAATTGCAACATACTGAACAAAGTAATAAAACTCTTCAAACACCAGTCATTATCCTGCACTAAAAGATCAATTGAGCATTTCCAAAATAATGTTCGACATAATGACTAATACTCAATTACATTTCCATTATATTTTATCTATGTAAATACTGTTCTTCTCTTTTAAAACACACACTTCATTTTTTTTTTTTGCATTAAATTTTAAAGGTAATTTACTTTAAAATTTCCATCTACTTTCATTCAGATATATGCTACCTTATCATCCAATGATGGTTACATGTGCACACATCATTCAGTGTAAATATGTTAATATGTTGACATACTTCCTCCATGTTGAAAGGTTGTGAAATATGCACTTGTTACTTGTTAATGTGTTCATTTCTTTTATATTTTTAGTGTGTTTTTTTTTTCATGTGTAATATATTGGTTGTTAATTTGTTCTTTCTTCATTGTTTTTTTTTTTTTTTTTGGTATTTCAGTACCATTGAAACATATTGAACTTAGTAATGCATCTACTTTATATAGATTATACTCAAAAACTTAATTCTATATTATTTAAAAAAAAACAAAAAAACTTAAACTTCTTAAATGTAACAAAACAAAAGCTTTACTTTTAAAAAAAAAATCTGTGTACGCACAATCATGTAAATGCTTTCGCAGTATCCTATATTTTTATTGAACATGTGCCTTGTTAAATGTTTGAAAGAATAAACATTATTTTTTTCCATATAAAATGATTATTAATACATTTATATATTTGCTTCTACTAACAATTCATAACATAATATATACATCTTCCTAGTCTATTTTTCATACAGGGAACATTTTTGTGGTAACATTATATTCAAGAATTCATAGAACTGAACAGAACATTCCCTAATAGATTGAGATTATTTTTGCTGTAAATATTGTAGAACATGTAAAATAAGTGTCTAAATATGTTTTCTTTTAAAAGTCTACTTGTAAAACTGTTCTTGCATCAATCTTTGGAAATATTTCTGTTTCTAATTTGAGAAAAATTACCAGATTCTTGCTGTTTTGAAACTGTGTTCCTTCTTAGATTTAAAATTTTTATATCATTTGCTCTATGCTTTTTTGAAATGTGCATTAATTGCAAAATATGTTTCAGTTCCTTCTTTTCCCAGTTTAATATTATTTCAATTAAACACAACACCCCTCATTACATTATTCACATGTACTTTCATACGTTCTCACTTGCTCTTGTACATATCTTCTTGCACATTGCTATTTAAAGAAAATATCTTCATTTGTTACATTTTATTCCAGTTGATCTCTTGTTTTTATTACTTAGCATTTCATTTCTTAACTGAAACTTTTCCAAAAACATTTTTGTTCAATATTAAAAACATCTCTAACACTTTCATTTCAACATTTCATGTTTTAACATTCCTTCTTTAAACTTATGTGGTAACATAATAAATGTCTTACACATAGAATCAGTAAAAAATAATAATGTTTTACACATAGAATCAGTATTATTTTATATAAAAGACAATTTGATAAAAAACAGTTTTTTAATAAACAAACTATGAAACAAAATGTGTGTTATTTTCTTTATTTGAAATAAATGACGTATTAAAATATTTGAAACATATGATTTATCAATACATCCACAGTTTACATTCTTAACAATGTTGTAATACTTCAATTCTTGCTATAATAATTTTTAAAGTAATTTTAAAAAATTTAGGGTCTAAAGTGCGGAAGAGGCCCTATCCGCGGAACGGCCATATATGTTTGACAAAAAGGGCCTCTAAGTTCATTTTGTTATATATATATAATCACTTAATAATAACATTAATTGTGGTCCGCATGCAAAATAAGTCAGAAGATCATTTTCATTGATGAAGATTTTATTACAATATTATGATATTTCTACGGAAATAGGCCCACGGAAAGGACCTGATAGTGGCAAAAAGGGCCTCTAATTTCTTTTTTGTTTTTTTCTCTATAAAATAACTTATGGAAAATTTAAGAAATGGCACTCATTCACTTGTAAATTAACATTTCTACAAAAGTAAAGAGAGAGATGGAGAGAGAGAGAGAGTAACATAGTTTATTTTCCATATAAATTCAAACAAATAAAACAACAACTTTTATACAAAATAATAACAAAATCAGTTTCAAAAATTATTTAAAAACACATAGAACTTCCAATTGGGTATTTTGAAGTCCAGATTTTTGAGAATTTGTCGGACACTGCCTTTATATAAAAAGATGATATAATAACATTATATCTTTATCCTTTAGGATTATATCTACATATATTGAGATTATAACATTATGTTCCAACAAATTGACTTAATATAGTCAAATCTGTTAATATAAGACAGTTGAGGCATTCCATACTATGGAGCGTTCAGCTACCAAGAAAGACATTTTCTCATATAGAGGATTGCGTTATATAGTGCTTATCATTTTTCTCTATAAAACGATCTTAAACCTCGCGAGCGCACCACACAACACTATACAGCACTCCACAGCAAATGTGCTATATGACAAAATAATAACATCATTGTAATTATATTACTACTTTGTTATAAAGAAATAGTTAAAGCATTTGGTCAAATTATACTGAATATTCTCCAGAGTAATTAGTTAATAAATTCAAATACATGTAATAAAATGCCCATTATTTTCTAAAAGCAGTGTATATTTTTCGGACAGCAAAGTGTGTGCTACAGATTTGTTACTAGATGCATTCTGTACAAATTCGTTGGCGACAGCAGATATTTGCACATTAGCCTATGTACCATTTGTGTTAGATATCATTTTTATCATATGGCATAATGCTTAAACAGCTGTTTCAGGTTTCGTATAACCATCACGTATTTTATTTAACACGTTACATAAAGCTTTTAGGCCGGATAACATCACTCCGCGTCATGCGCGTGTATTCTTAATATGCACATTGTATAGAACCCAAACAGCTGCATCGAATGTGTTTGATGCAACTTACTTCGATTGAAATGATGCATTATTAAAAAATACTCACGATAAATCGGTATTTTTAGGTATCATTTGAAACTATTTTCTTGGTGTAAGATTGTAAATAAAGATTGTAAATTATTAAGCTCGCCTATTCCTATATATATTTTTTTCTTTTTCATGAAAAATGTCATGTTTGGTTAAAGTTGTTCATGCAATTACAATGATGTTTACAAAATTGAATATGGCTGATATCGGTCAATTTCATCAGGGGTTCTGCCCCTTCTTATGTTAAAAAATGCTAGATTTCACCTTGTTTGCACTCTAGAATCTTTTTTTTTCTTAAGCAATAATTTCTGGTAATGTTAATAGCCATAATCTCTAGGTCAAGTTTGACTATGGCTGATATCGGATAAAAATAAGACAGGAGTTTTCGCCCTTAATTAATGATAATGCCAAATTTCACTTTTTACATTCTAGCATCTTCCTTTCTTAAGCAATCATTTTAAAGTTTCACTGACAATGTTTATAGTCACAATCATTCAATCCAGATTGACATCAAAATTTGACAACAGGTACTGTTTAGTTTGTGGAATTGAATTTATCTCATGGATTATGTATTTTTTACAACTATGCTATTATTTAGTTACTTGTACAGGCAATGAAGGAAAATTTCCTCAGGTGAGCGTCTTTAGGGCCAGACTGACCTTAAAAAATTCTTTGTTTGGAGTTACCCGACCCACATTTTTTAGGTGGGCAGGTAGGTAGGTTTTTTTTTATCTGACAATTATTATGGAGAAGTATACAACTAAAGTGAACATACCACATGATTAAACAAATACTTGGTATATTAAAAAAATACCATTGAAACTCGCCTATAAGACGGGACCCTGGTTTTTGAAATAAAGGTCAGGGGTAAAACTGACTGGGTTGGCCAGACCCCTTTGTGACCCCTTGGGGACACGAAAGAAGTACCATTCAATCTCATCATGAGGAACAAGAATATATATGGTTTAGGAGTAGGGATCTGAACAGTTTTTGAGATATAAGATCATAAGTAAAATTCAGGGGGTGGGGCCTGACCCCTTGGTGACCCATGTGAACATTAAAAGAAGTACCATTTAATCCATTTTATCATGAGGAACAAGAATATATGTGGTTTTGGGATGGGGATCTGAACAGGTTTTGAGATATAAGGTCATAAGTAAAATTGAAGGGATGGGGCCAGACCCCTGGGTGACCTCAGAGGACACCAAAGTAGTACTTTGCCATTCTTCTCATTATGAGGAACAAAAAAAAAGAAATGATTTAAGGTTGAAAATTTGATATATTTAACCAAAATACATTTTTTATGCAAAAAAAAACAACATCTTTGAGAGGGTGAGGCCTGACCCCCAGTACCCCCCCCCCCCCCGCAATTACAAGAATCTGGGGGGCACCACTACACATTGAGGACTATAATCATATGAAGTTTTGTAAATATATGTTGTGCGGGCTCCGAGATATAGCCCATACAAAGTTGCCGGTGTGAGAAAGAAGAAGAAACGGAGTAAAACAATAAGTCAGTTTGTTTGTGTGTTTCTTACCAGTTTCTTGTACTTATTTCATTCCAGAGTTGTTTTCAGTCATAATCCAAAAACATCTGTCACCTGCATTGGGGAAACAGAGGGCTATGGTGTCACATATTCTTATCAGCACATAAACTAAACCTCAGTAAGGTTCAATATGATTCAGGTAAAGGGGAAAAGCAGTGTCACGAGGATGAGTAGATTTGTAGAAGTTTGTGTATTAATTATGGGGTGAGAAGCCGTCAATTATCCTGAAAGGAATGCTTGCAAAAGTGTCACCAAACGCACCCCTCTGTGCCTCCTCCACTGATTTCAATTTCACCTTGTGTGACATCCACTCTACACACTGGAAGAAATTAACATACTGCAGTGCTCATTAAAGCTCAAAGGATGTGAAACTGACACAAGCCAATGTGCGGTTTCCTTTTGAACTCTGGGACAGCTTCTTTGATATGCCGCTTATCAAAACTTAAAAGAGTTTTATGTTAGCGGTTGTTTGAGTTTGGATTTATAGCAGCTATATACACCTGGACATTGCCTGTGGTGACTTCATGTGTAGGATAGAAATACGAATGATCGAGCCCCCCACCCCCCAAAACAAAAAATCAGACACCTGAAAGGCCAAAAAAAAGTTGAGTCGCGGCGATTTTCGTGAGTCGGTCGGGTAACTCCAAACAAAAAAGATTTAAGGTCAACCCCATCTAAGATCATTTCATATCTTTATGAAACTAGGTATATATATATATATATATATATATATATATATATATATATATATATATATACCATGGTATGATTATTCAATACTTATGCTGATTTATGACTTTGACCTATATTTCACGGTTGGATGAACATTGTAAAATTCAGGTTTACCTTTACATTATAGGCTTTTTACCTTAGATGACCGCAAATCTTCATGAAACTAGGTACATATCTACATCATGATATGATCTATTTCAAATTAATGCTGATTTATGGCTGTGACCTATATTTTACGGTTGGATGAACATGGAATAATTGGTTTTTCTCCATTTGCCTTAAAGCTTTTATTTTCCTATGAAGATGGTATCTTCCTGACATTTTGAATACATGTACATCATGATATGATTATTACCGGTAGATTTTTTAATTTTATGGTTGTGACTTGATAAAATTGGTTATTCTGCCCCAGGTTAGCTTCTTTTCTTTTAAGGTAACTTCACATCTTTATGAAACTTTGCAAATGTACATATTATATAATTTTTTAAAATAAAAAATATTTGGTGACCATATCCTGGCGGCATTAGTTTCTCATAGACACATTTTCTTGTCCTGCATAAAATCTTAAATCTTGGTCATGTGAGGTCAGAATGTAGGTCACCAAGGCAATTCTTAGATAAGTCTTGTGAACATGTAAAATACTGCAAATTTTGCTCAATATTCATTAAGCTGGTAACATAAAACCATCATTTATTATATTTAACATCAATTTTATTCAGGTGAGTGGCACAGGGCCATCTTCACCCATGCGTGAAGATGTCATAGCTCACCATGTCAAATTTATGCCGATGACACTCAGATAAGTAACAGTGACATCGTGTCTCTTTTGTTTGAACATGTCCTAAAACTTTTATCAGTAAATGACTTGAAAGAAGAAACATCTGAAAAAAGAAATGAGGAGCTTGTCTTGAAGGAAAGGTTGTTAACATCATTAAGCGACCATCTTCTGACAACGGGACAGACATAGAAATGGTTCTTCACCCAAAAAAACAAAGTGAGCTTGAATATATGAGAGAATGTGAAACATCTGGAAAATTGAACGAAAGTTTTCGGAAAATGGAGGGAGAGTTCAAGAAACAATTGAATCTGAAGGACATCACAATAAATTCCAAGTTAAGAGTACAGGAGACAAGAGGTAAGTGACATTTTAATATACATCGAAGAACTTCTTTAAATAATATCTTTTCAGTATTGATAGTCAGATTTAAGTAAATAACTACATTAGTTAAACATTAATGATCCATATGTGACCAGAATGTGTCTTTTTGATCAATCAATAATTGGGATCACCTTGTAAATATTCTTTATTTAGGCTTATTTGATTCAGGTGAGCATTTTAGGACCATTTTGCTTAATATGTGATGAGTCATGGCTCTTGAATAAATCAAATATAGTTTCGTCGCACATTCTCCAAAAGTGTTAAATCCAAAGTCACAAAACATTGCAGGTATATTCACTAGCAATAAAAAAAGACACATGATTGTTGTTCACGTTATATGTGAACAATTATGGCACTTGAGTCACATTTAAGTGATTGTTTTGTTGGTAATATTTACATGAGTTCGTATGAGCCAGAGTCACAAAACATGAAAGGATTGATCAGTATTCAAAGTTAGGTACATGAGATTTTCTTTTATGTTTCATATTGGTATTGAAAGATGGCCTTATCTGTCATAGAGTTCTTTCAAAATGTCATGTATTCTGTTTAAAAATATTTTAGATCAAATGAGTATACCATCTACATCAGGAGACTACAACCGCCGACCATTGAAGGCTGTACCTCACCTAGAGACCCAGATAAGGGACCAGACCTATCTTAACTGGGTCAGGGCGGGTTTGGGCCTCAAATATACTAAGGAAGGAATAGAATCATTCATTGACAATGAAGCTAGAGAGTTTCATTCATCACTATTATATCAACTTGGCCAACCACCACGGAACTGAGGCCAATGTACAGTAGCTAACTTGCTGCCTCATCATCAATCATCATGTTTAAGAAGGACGAACTGCATTTGTTCCATAGGACCAAGGAACAGGCGAAGATTCTGTCCCACCAGTGTATGTGGGACTTTATTTGACGCTTTAGTGTCAGAACACAGGTTTATGGGACCCTCCTGGAAAAAAAATCAGACATCTGTGGGTAACAAACCACTGGGAGGTGTCGAAAAACTTTTTGCCCAACACAGGAGGGTACAAAAATGTTAAATCTGCCACAGACACAGACCTGAGTGAACTGCTGAACATTGGGATTAATATGGAGAACATTACACACAGACACAACTTAACAGTCAGCAGTGTTGATGGTCCAGATTATTTCATAAAGGTAATCAAGATATGCATTTAAAGTTAAATGTTTTCAGGGTTTCGTCAATAACCACTGCAAAGTCTGATCCAAGATTTTGTTTAGGTTTTAACTGATGTCCAATTATTTTGTCCATTGGTGTAGGTATTGCAGAGCATCAGTGTGCATATCAGTAAGTATATTTGTATTTTCTGGTTTGAGGACACAGGAATGCTGTGACATTCTTATTATATCCCATATGAAAAACTTGTGGGAGTTGCTTATTATGTTATTGTCGGATATCCCTGGCTGACTTATTCTGTTTCACTACATGACATCATGCTGTAGGGAAATAGACAAGCAAACAGTTGTAATAAAGTAGCTATAAATAAAGTTATCAACCATTAAAGAAGCTGACCTCATAAATGTAATACTCTTTGGCATGGAGGCTTGAAAGTCACATAACAGTAAAAAGAAATGGCTGCATCCGGCAGCCGTATGCATCAGCCTCTATGACTGGTTTTTAGAACATGATGCGACCAATGAAATTGCGAAATTGACACACCCTAAAACAGCAACATCCATTTGTAACAAAATGACCAAGGGCTGACAACTCTCTAAGGTAGAATAAATGCCAAACAACTTTTCTTTAAAATTATATTTAATATATACAATGAGGATATTAGAAAAGAATATGGAAAAAAACTGCCGGCTAACTGTCTCTTTACCTGATGGTACAATAATAACTGCACTGAAAGTTCTGTTATCACTGTATGACCGCATATCAATCTACATAATGGCTTACTGTTATGAACGTACTTCAATGTGCCACATTCAAAAAACGATTCCTAAATTCACAGTACTCATAAACTATATCACGTCTCTTATCGATGAACACTGGACCGACTTCCTGTCGTCGCTGTCCCTTCAGTAAATGTGATCTACTTAGTCCACCGTAGACACCCTGTCGTCCATATGACGCATACGTAGATTCTCCCGTCCTTGCGACGTAGTCTACCAATGGGGTCCCGTATCGACTGTACCACCCGACTACTTAGTCCACCGGC
>CM037789.1:3855999-3895875 GCA_021229015.1 Solen grandis
CTGTGGATATTTCAATACAACATTGAGAAAATGGACAAAATCAAAAGTGAAGAAGTGACATTTGCTATTAACCAGGAAGAAAACGTACAAAACAAATCTGAGAGGGACAACTTTGAAGAAGTGACATTTGCTAGTGACCCTACAAATACCATCCTTGCAAGTGAAGGTGGTATAAGAGCAGCTGTGCAAAAGATTATTGTATTTTGCAATACAAATAATGTGTCAAACCCGACTGATGTTTTGAAGCTCTTTCAGAAAGAAGTGGTCACTGGTAGACCATAAGAAATAACTGAAGAAACATTAGGCATATATGGTGAAACTAACTTGATATGTGTTGAGAGAGTAGACCTGATATAACGGCAATCGAAGAAGTAATTACATTAACTAAAATGAGGCAATGCCTTGAAGTACAGTTTTATGGAGAGGTAAATACATTAAATGCTATGCAGCCTATGCCTCAGGGTTTGTAGTGGATGATAGGGGTTACCGGAATAAGGTGATGTTGTATTCTTTTAAGTTATAGGATATATTTATCATTGCAAGGTAGTTCAAGTCAACATCGATGCTATGTAACTCTTAGCAACGGAAGTGAACAGTCCTATGATGCAACAATAGATGCATAATATGTTGTTTTGCCCCCCCCCCCTTCAGAAAGAAGTGGAGGTATATTGCTCTGCAGATATCAGTCTGTCTGTCTGTCGGTAGACCAAATAATTTCCGATCGATAACTCATACAATTCTCTTATTTGGTAAGAAGGTTGGTCATGGTAAGGAGATGACCCATATTGATTTTGTGGTTAGTAGGTCAAAGGACAAGGGCACAGTGACCTGGCATATGAGGGGGAGGGGCATATATGTTTCATAAACATGTCTTGTTAATCAGTACTTAAAGATTGGTCAACAGATACTTTTTACAATTTTATGACTCGATACTATCAACTAAACACTAAAGTAAAACCTGACTTAAAGAACAAGCAAGGAAATATTACTTAGAAGAAGACTTAGGCATATTTACCAATATCCTGGTAACCAAATCCTAGGGTAAAGCGATATTACAGATTTCCCCACCTGTTGTTTGGTCACATTGTTAATATCGCAAATAGTCATCATATTAGCAAAAATCACAATGATTGTGCAATCACCAGTGTTGTACAATACGTTAAATAGTACATGTATTCATTTTGCAGTTGACATACAGGTATAAATATTTTAAAAGGCACCACGTGACATATTAGCGCGATGTTATGGATCTGCCCACAGGTGTGTTTGGCGTTGGTATAATAGTCCTTAAACGTACTCCTTGTGTATAAAAGTGGGAAATCAACCGCAAATTTCGAATTTTACTCGATGTTTCGACGATAATCACCTCAAATGGATTTGGCTACCGTTAATAATATAATTCCCCAAGACACGCTCACACATTTGTTTCTCTCTCTCTTTCTCTCTCTGTCTCTTACAGTCACACATTTTAATTGTAGTTGTACCTTTAATGATAACTTCTTTTCATTCTTTATATTCTTTCAAAAGTAATTACTGTAGTTAAAATTCAACTGAAATGCTTCTAGCTGACATAGCAGTTTTTAGACTTCGAAGCCTCAGTAAAATCATAATTGCTGACTCCATTATCATAAGGCACGATAACATGATGTTGAGATAGACACACACATTCAGTTTACTGATTTATGCATTACACATCTAGAAAGTCGCATGACGTGCATTTCGTCATATTAGAATGTAGGTTTTATCCTGAGTAAGTTAGAACATTAAGGGAAATCTTAATAGATAAGAAGGAGCTCGCTCGCTCTGTCATTAAGAGTTTACGTAATATGTTCTTACTATTGCATATGTATTTTACCCAGTTAAATATGACATTTGCAGATGTACAACAAAAATAAATAAAAAAATCTTACCCTTTTATGACATTACATATATGGCGTTCTATGTTACGAGATGACAAAGGTCTGTTTTATAATTTTCTGGAATACAAAGTAATCACGTCTCGGTATGAAAGATCGAAAAAAAAACATATATGATATATGTTTGAAATCAAAAGTTTGACTTAATTAAATCCCTAACATCAATAGTATTGCACCTTACACTTTCTTACCCCAAATGGGATGCCTTAAGTCTTACCTCCTATCTTCTTGAGGTGCGTTAGTAAATAAAAGTGATACGTTGAAAAAACTATGTTTACTAGTAATACAAGACAGTCCTTGTTGCAGTTGGACTCTTGTTTGTTCGAGATGATCTCTCTCTCTCTCTCTCTTCTGTCAGCGCATTGTTTTCAGCAGGAAACATAAGAGGAATATGTAAACACATCAGTAGATGTTCAATATTATGTCACTTATTAATCTCTTCACAGTTGAGGCGCCACTGAAAAAGGCAATCGCATGACCACGTGAACCAAACGGCGATGAAGATACGGTGTACCTGAAAACGCAGTGGCTGCAGAAAATCCAACCATCTGCCCATGCATTACAGGACATACATAAAAAACATTTCTAAAATATTTTCAAATTCATCCGCCACATCCTATGATAAGGTATTTCTGAACTAATATATTTTCAGTTGTAGTAATTGTAAGCGATTCCTAGGTGCCACACCGTATGGTACCAGAATCTGTTTTGATTGAGATAAAATGTCTTAAAATCTAACCTTAGCAATGACCTATCAGTGGGCAAAATTGCTAGTCATTCTCATTGTTACATGCTAGTACCAGGATCAAGGACAGTTGCTTTTTCAGGAGGAAGTTGTGACCTTTTTACTCACGTAGAGCCAGATTATCATCTCTTTAATTTATGGGGGTTCAATACTGGCGGTTTAAAGTAGTACAGGTAGGCGACAACACGGGTTTTCAAGTTTGTTTTTGTGTGTGTATATGTTTTTTTATTATTATTATTAAATTTTATCAGCTGGTATGATAAAGAGGAATTATTAAAAAAAACGGTTAGATTTGGATTTGAGGGCGCTTGGCAGAATACAAATCTCATTAAGGTATAAACGCCTTGTGATGTTTAATATTTCTCGGGGGAAAAATAACAAACAACTTGAATGATCAGTATGTCACTAACGGAATTGGAGTACATATATAGTATATAAAACTTATCCATTTTTTTTCGTCGATTTGGGAAACAAGTTCTTTAAATTTATAATTATCCCCCTTAGTTGGACCAGTATTGTGAGCCTTGAAAATATACTTATATCTAACAGGATTTGAACCAATTATCTCTGTATTCATCTGATACGTTATCACAGGACCACAACTGCCATACGAAATTCGAGTAGAGATGACAGCATTTATCTGTTAACTTTTCCCGTGGGTATTGTGTGTTTGATGTTTATAATATTGAAACGTTTATGGACATAAATGTAACTATGTAGATTTCCGATGATTCGATATTAAAAGCACCTCTGTATAAGATAGGTTTCATTATATACTGTGGACGGGTCAAAGTCTAGTGATCACGTGTATAGACCTAAACAGAAGGCTACGGGTTCATCTCGGGAATCCCTATGGCCTTCCCACAGCAAGATCTGTTGGTTGTGGATATTTTGACATTCTCATTCACAGTCTGTCGTGTTTTTTTACATCGGATAAAATGTATATATGTTGACAAAATGTAAAAGAACCAACTCTTGCAACGTGAATAGGCTGAACATTGATATCAACATATTTATTGTATTGTACATTAAGATACCTGTGTGTTTACATATTCGATATAAACGGTTGGAAGTACTCTCAGTTTCATACCGACGTAAACGTAATACTGTAAAATCATTTATTTTCGTTGACATGAAAGTTCGTGGAATCTGTTCTAGAAAACACGAGGTCTATGAAATAAACAGTTTTCGCGGGGATAAATATTCGTGGATAAAGTCATCCACGAAATCAACGAAAATAAGCTTCCCACGAAAATTAATGATTCATCAGTAATGGATACGCAAGTGCGCAATAAGCCGAAATTTCGACAAAACATTGACAAGGATATATAATTTCAATATCAAGACATGGATGAGGACGAACAGTTTCAAAATATTCTTAAAACAACCATTGATATACTTGGTTACAGTAAGAGATCAATAGCTAACAGAAGGGATTTTGTTAATGTACATAATCAAGCCTTGACACAGTTATCTGAGCCGGATATATCTTGTCACATAGTCGGAAGTAAAGCCGAAGGAAAGACATTATACCAAGAAAATGATTTTGATACTATGCATGTCTTAAATGATGTAAAGAGAAAAACCAGGGAAATTCCAATTGTACTGTAGTGTTTGAAATAGCTACGGTATAATACTTCCCAGGATATTGTAAACTTAAACTGAAGAAGACGGGAAATGATATTCCTTTAATTTCGGAGACGTTGTTTCATAATGATACGGGAGCTACGTATATATCTAGTGACTTTTTCATTTATAGCATTCAAAACACTTTAAAGCAGGTATATCATTATAGAAACATTGTATGTCGCGAGCTGGTTCATCAAGCCCACAACTTTTACATACATTGGAGGGCAGCTTTTCATGTGACATAGTTTTTTGTTTCCGCTGCAAATGTCCAACTCTCCTAAGAAGATGGAGACATATCAAGAGATACCAGAAATGGCCAACACAAGATATGATTGCCCATGTCAAAAAACTTGACGCCCATATTGTACCAGTTGGAGTAAAAGGGCACATTCAACAGTTTGCTCAGTGGAGAATTTGCTTCACACTAGGAGAGATTTATCTTGTCAACACTCTGAACGAGAATATGTTACAGATGTATGCCATCCTTAGGAACTTGATTTCCGGAGTCATTAAACCTGTCTGCAAGGAAATAACATCGTACATAGCAAAGAATATTGTTCTTTGGATTGCGGAAACACTTCCAACTGACAATTTAGATTTAGTTCCGTTGTTACTGAAAGCTATCCTGCTGTTGAAGATGGCTGTTTACGATGAGTACCTACCAAGTTACATGATTCCAGAGAGGAACTTACTTCAAAACAGACTTTCATTGCAACATAAAATGCAGCTTGAAATCTTACTGTCGGAAATGCTTGAGGAGAAGGGTGCGATGGTTTTAAGGAGCCCTCGACTTGGACGTGAGATGTGTTTTGTTTACAGTCAGCCTGAACGCCTTGAAGAACGACGGAAAATATATGAAATATTCACGACGTACCCAGCTGTGTTTAACGACACAATACATAAGCTTAAATTAAACTATATTCTCGATATTCTCGATAAATTACCTGCAAATGAAGAACTGAGCTCTATGGATTTAGAAATGAGCTCTATGGATTTCTATGCAAAGAACCCAAAGGCCTTACGGGAGCTATTACATCAGTGTCCTGAATATATGAATTTCTCTAAACAATTTGCGGATTCATTCCTACAACAGTTCATTTGCGATTCAGATAATAGTAACACTGAAGACGTAGATAATGATGAGAGCTTAATGAGACTATCCGTTCAATCCTATTTCAAGTTAATGAACGACTGCTTTGGAATGCAGCTTTATAGCTTAGACATACCACCTGGCGTCACCTTTGGGGATGTCTTCTCTGATGGAGATGATGGAGAATTGGCTCAATGTTTAATGGAAAATATTTCAGAGAATGAAAGTATGCTCGATTTCTCGAGTATGTCACAAGGTTTTTGTAAATTTATATCAGAAAATGTCGGTGCTGATACAGATAACGGAAAATTTGTAGAATGGCTACTGACAGAAGCACAAAATTCTGCGTTAAACTGTACATTAAGTCATTATTTAAGAGGACAATAAGGCCATCTTATCTAAAATGCAATATGCATTCGAATATTTTAATTCAATTTGTAAATTTCTGTAACTTCTTTTGAGTTACAACGCTGATTGGCGCGTTATGACAATAATTCTTGTTTAAATACTTCTGGTTATGTACATGTAAACATGTATTATGTAGATAGAAAATGTTTATATTTGTACTGTAAATATTGGATGACTTTCACTGTTTGCTCCATGTAACGAAGGGCATGCTAGGAGAGAGAAATGCTTATTAACTTTATCTTCCTTCAAGAAAGCAAATAAAACGGGGTTACAGCCCAATTTCATTGTAAAGGGGTAATTCTTCTTTGGGGTTTGCATTTAATTTGGAATAGTCTGGAATTCCTGGTTGACTTATTCTGTATCACTAAATGCCACCAAGCCAAACAAAACGTCGTTTCACAGCAATCGTTGACTTAAATATCGACAAATGAAAGCGTACCTTATTGGGTCACATTATTTAGGCAAAATCGCGAAGGGCATTCGAAACGGCGTGAGATGGCGTGGGTATCCGACGATTGTATCTAATATATCTGTATCTGGTAAATCCCCGCAAATTGACATAAAAATTGACTCCGAGTTTTATATTACTGCAGTCATATACGGCTAACATCAAAGTTAGTAAAATCTTGAATGTAGCTACTACTGCGAGGTTAATACCATATTTTTGTACCCTATGTTTTCTTTTTTCTTTTCCCTTCAGGATATTTTAATTATTGATAAAGTTTAACGAAATTCTTATCTCTGCTACAATAATGATAGTGCTTACTTCTTTTCAAAACAGGGTCTTGAGATTTGTATGTATCAATTTGAAAACAAATGCATGGAGCATGTTATTCCAGGCCGGCAAGAGCCGGCACGGTTCAAGATACAGTTTTTAATTGCCGAACAGTGTTGTGCGTTTCACCATGCCCGTCTTCACTTGTAATTTTGTAAAAAAAAAAAGGGCGATATATATATATATATATATATATATATATATCCTTTTCTTGAAATTGCTTTTGATAGTGATTATTAAAGATGTTATGTTTTCCGATATTTAAAATCTGTGGAATGTTTTATTGTAATTACGCAAAATCAAGTACATTATACACGTACTTGCTGTTTTCATACTTAAACGTTTCCTGCTTATAATAATAACAACATTTGAGTATGGGGACACAGGTTGTAAAACAGGTTACACAACATTATCATATAAACATTTTTGTATTACAAGTTAACTACTAGAAATGTAAGTCTTCGATTTAGTCCTGTTGTATTATACTGAAATCACCTTCACCAGCCAGTACGAACCCACTTACAGGGGCCATCTTATGCAGTCTTTTTACATGCTGGTTCCCAGTGTATTACTTCGTATTAAAGGAGCAAGTACCGGTAGAGCAGCGAAAAGAATATTACATCCCAAAATGGCGGAGGCTCACGCCAACAAAAATAATCATTCGGCCCGACTCTTTGACGCTTGCGTCCAATGTTTTCTTATTATATTATATGAAATATTATTAAACTTGATATATTTCATGAACATTTGATCATGTATCAACAAGCTTTGTTTTACGCAAGTGTAAAATGGCTGAGGAAACAAATGTAACAATTGCAAATTCATATTAGTATTCAATCTCCATCAACCCATTGGACCAGAAGGTCCGATATTTAGGTACAGATCCCGGGAGTCACAAACCATACGCTCGAAAAGAATAGTCATGCAACAACGATTGGATAAAAATCAAAGTTTACATAAAATTTATTCTTTATAAATTTTCATTTTGAGTAAATTTATTTTCATTATATTACTTTTTGACAACATGCGATAAAATGTCTAAACCGGTGTTTTTTTTTATATGCTGAAACATTGTTGACGTGGGATCAAAGTAATGCAGTAACATATAGGACACTGATTAATATAAGACTAAGAAATAATAAAAATAGCTCAATGTGAATGCTGTAAATGTACTGACCATCAAATAGTATTTCAGAATTTTTCATTTATTTCAATTTTGGTTCTTGGGACCAGTAACTTACTGCTTTACTTCTTGTAGAAAAAAAGTGCTTATTTGGAAGTCGCGAAGGCATTCCATAAATAATGCTTTAATGGACTTTCCAGCTTTTGAAGTAAATGTTAAGCCCATAAATAATCCATTCTATTTTAACATGCTTTATTCAAAGGTCCACAAGCAGCCACGTTGTATTTAATGTAAAAATAACTGCCATTGATCCAATATTTGTAAAACATAGCTACAGCAAATGAGTGTAAATTCTTCGTTTCATTCTTTCATATTATCGAATGGCTCAATAAAATATCTGAATCGAATCGCAATATTCAAGTTTCGTTTTCATAAACCTTAGATACGCATTAATAAAATCAATTTAAGTGATAACAAGGTATCATCAAATCTAAATAAATATTTTAACATCAATTTTTCACATGAATGACTTTGTGTGCATTAAGCTATGTGGGACAATGCAGGTATTTCAAACTCGATTTGTGTCTTATAAGTTATATCAACGATTTACCGTAATTATTTGTGCGTATACAACTCACAAATTATTCATTGTTCGAATTGTTTTCCTCGTTTCATAATAAAAATATACATGTGTATATGATCATGAATTTTAGAATACACAGCCATTTTGTTATTTCAGTTTACTTATTTCCGTGTGTTATAAATTCAAACACCTGTTACATGCGATACCACTGATTCAGTTACAATTATTTGTCATTCGTTAACTTGTAAGATATATGCCATGTACAATATAGTATGGGGTGTCCTCGACCCTCGCATACTATTCGAAGATAAAGTGTATTTAAAAAATGTTTGCCGTTTTCGCTTTATACTGAACTGTTATCCTAGCAACTGAATTTAAATGAAATAGTAAATGATTCCGTAGGAAGACAGTGTCCAACGCAGTTGCGGTGGTTTAATTTCAACAAAATAAAATAATTTTACTACAACTGGTAAGTTTAACACATTTTTTTTGTGAAAAAATACTCGATCTTCATTTCGTGTATATCAAATATCACGTTTATTGTTCAATTTCTTTAATCGCTCAGGCAGATCGGTATACGTATCCCTATTGCTTTTGACAACCCCTTTACTGGTTCCCTTGAAATCGTAGCTGAATAGTGAGTGAATACTACAACCACCTACATCTTTAGCACAATTGTGTAAGGAAACTCTCTCTTTCTTCCCATACTCTCTCTCTCTCTCTCTCCCCTCTCTCTCTAGCGTATCTTTCACTTTTAGTATGCAGGTGTCATGTCCATATACAGAGCGCTAGAGATTGAAGAATGTGACACTGATTTGAGAAATTGAGCGATAAAAGTATATATTATCATTGGTATAACGTTAGTAGTAGATGAATACAGTGTGCGAAAATAAGATACAGATCACCGAAAATAGCACGGATGACCTTACATAAGAGAGAGAGAGAGAGATAGAGAGAGAGAGAGAGAGAGAGAGAGGGACACTAAGAAGTTATTCATAATGTCTCATTTCAAATGCTGGCCAAATTTGGTCCTGACCAGAATTATGTTAGCAACCGTTTCAAGTTATAACCTATAAGATGGGTTTAGGAGATAAGCAAATTCATGCACGAAATATTTTAGTGAAAAGGGATAAGACTGGTTAAAACTAATGAAAGCTACATCTTAAACTGAATTGTGAACGGGGCCTAAGTTAATAAATCAACGCAGCTAAGATGTGAAAAAGTAGGAATTCTGTTTTTCAAAACTTACATAAATAGAAAAAAAAAACAGTAAATGAATAATAAAAGAGTATCCTAACACTGTGTATAGACTGTAATTTAATGCAAGATCGATTATACGTCGCATACAAGTACAGTAAAACCTCGTTAGTCCGGACGCTTTGGTCTTTGGGTAAATTTCAGGATTAATGAATTTTCCGCATTAATGAATCAACCTTTCATCTCTCTTCTTTTGTTTTCTTTCTTTCTTCCATATACTTTCTCATTGTATTCTCTGTGTGTATGTATGTTTATTACATTTGTATTCCATTAATAATAAGAATATTTTAAATAAAATGCTTAGGACTATATATGATTATGCATTTAAATTGATGTTTACAGATGATGCATCTGTTTGAATTAATTTTAATCCATCCTTGACATCAGCATACTTTAGGAGAAGAAAACGACACATTTAGTATGCGACAGATACCCATTCTTGTACTGCATTCATGAGCAAACTGAATTGGATTCAATTTAATTATAATAAATAAATAATAAATGTAGGCACTGAAAAAAGAACATGAACAAAAATGATCTAAAGGACGGTTGGCTTTTATGTCTTTTTTAACAGCATACGTATGCAGTTGTGTCCGGATCCGGAACACGAAATTCCGTAATATCGAAGCATTTTTACGTTGTGGAAATCCGTTCCAAGAGAAAAGTGTCCGGATGGCGAGGTTTCCGGAACAATGGAATCCGGACTAACGAGGTTTCACTGTATTAGCATTGCAAAAAATGCTTAAAATCGCCGTTAGCCAAGTGAACATCAAGTTGCATTGTTACGTAAAGGGAAATTATATGTCAATGTACTTGCAGTTGAAGGAGAGGTCCATAGCATATTTGGTTCAGCATTGATCAAGGGGCGTACTTCAATCAAAAATACCCAGTTATGCGCCTACCAGTCTAGCAACATGTACTTCCGGTAGCCTATAAACCAGTCAAGATTTCACAGCATTCAAAACAGTTTCTCAAAGCTTGTTCCCGATCATTTGATGTGTTAATCTTTTTGCGACCGACTGAGAAGGAACCTGTTTCACTATTACGTCAGCGGCGCGGGAGTAAAATGTTTCTTTCTTGCTCGATAGTATAATATCGCCACCTAGGGCCGGCAATAATAAACATGTCGTATTCGTATTGATATAGGTAAAATCAAGCGCTGAAGGCACTGAAGTTGTGTGTGTCTCAAGTTGAAGAGGGTTTGTCGAGCTGTAGATATGCAGTGTAACTTAGTTTTTGCCAAATATCAAACTTATATTAAAATAATAAACGATTATTAATTGTAGGCTACAGAAATAGGAAGAGTAAGAGTGGCGATGAGTCTTATTAAACAAATGGCGCATTCATCTTTAATTTTGTGTAATGACCATGTTAACTCAAC
The DNA here is from genome assembly GCA_021229015.1 of Solen grandis. Classification (NCBI taxonomy): domain Eukaryota; kingdom Metazoa; phylum Mollusca; class Bivalvia; order Adapedonta; family Solenidae; genus Solen; species Solen grandis. The sequence continues at coordinate 3,866,907 of CM037789.1, forward strand.
GTTAAAGCGGGGTTATTGGCTTTGCGCGAAAATTTGATCCCCGTTTATTAAAATGACTTTGACAACCAAAAGAAATGCGACAATACTGCTCTCTTAGCACTATCAGGGCTTTGATTTGTACTACCGAGCGATGGCACAGTTTCTATTTATAGATGCAAATCAGTGGCCCCATACTGTGTCCTTTAGTAACTTCTGATAGCAGACATAAACAGGTATCAGTCATTCCATAGAGCAACAAATAACCCCAGGAGGTATCTCGATGTATCTGAGATAGCTTGATGGCTGTGATTATTAGTAAGTTACGCGGATTTTTATCGAAATTCAAGCTTTCGATTATTCTATATGGACTATTGTAAATTTGTAACACCATTTAATAACCAAAACCTGCACATCTACCTTCCAAATTCAGGCACCAGCCACATTTGCATCGAAAGAAACTATACTCCTCCGCATGGTAAAGTGAAAGTTACGCAACATCACACATCTACGTCACACACAACTAATCAGTGAATTGTTTGCGCTTTTCTTTTTCGGTGTTTATATTTTATTTATTCATTCTGTGATAATTCAAACACACACAAATAAAATTTAAACATTCGAGATCTTGTTTTTTTTACTTACAAATAAAATGAAAACATTCGAGATTTATGATATAATCGGTTTACACAACCCATCATGTTGAAAAAGTGTGTTGTTGCAGAGTGATGTCCTTTAAAAACCGTTCTGTTTACACAACATGAATCAACATAAGGATAAACATATTCATGTAACTGATTGAAAGGTTGTTGGTTTCATTTAAGGCCAAATAGTCTTCCTAAGAATAAGAAGGGAATATTGAGATAGGGAGTGAACGGGAGAAAACAAAATAAAATAATATATATATATATATATATATATATATATATATATATATATATAGATCAAGCTTACATTTTTAGATTTTATTTTCTTACATATAGTTATTATGAAACGTGTTATAATTTCCCTAAATTATCGCTTTTTTTCAGTTCCTTTATCGTTTCATAATGTTGTTCTTTTTCTAATCCATTATTTTTATTCAAAATCTTACAGCTTTAAAAAACGGTAATGTTTTCAACGTTCAAATATGGTGAATATCTTAACGCCGCTCGCTTTACCAATCTTTATACAATCCGCACTCATTCAACTGCGACAACAATGCTTATATGTGGATGGATGCCCAACTTTTCGTGTTTAAAGATAACCGAGAAAACGGGTTATTTCAAAATTCGATCTTGAATCTTTTCACTTTTACTTATTTTTAGTCGGAACGAGGAAAATAAGCTATCAAATTCCAGTAGTAATACCCTGCCAAAGAAATGCATAAGTCAACAAAGAATAAGTTGTTTGATTTCACTAACATCTCGAAAATCTAGGGTCGGTAGGTCTGCAAACTTTCTTTTTTATTTCTAACTTTTTATTTCTGTATTACCTTCTTCGTTTGAAGGTTGTGACGAAAACAAAATTTAATGCAGAAAAAAAGGATAGGGTCCGTAAGTCGGTCGGAAATTTCCTATTAAGCCAAATGTATGATAGAGTAGATATTTGCTTCCTATGTAAAACTAAAAAGTCATTTTATTCTCTCAAGTTCGAGTAAAATATGAGAATAAGGAAGCACAGTCTAACATAGTAATTATTTTTTATGAAAGACTCGTATCTGTGACCACCGCTATACAGCGGCCTTGATTCGACGCTTGGATGTGACTGATTCCTCTAGAGCCCGACATCACATTTGAGTTGCGGGATATGTTCATGTCATTAGATAATGTAAATGTACGTTCCACTGTTTGAAAGCATGCAGGTAGGGCCCCTGTCTTACATAAACTGAGTTATCCTGTTCTTATTCAAAACTTCTAAAGTATAACGTACTAAAATGAACGATCATGCGATTAACACCTTCAATACAAGCTAAAAATCGGTCAAGCCACTTGTGTCACATCTAACACTGGGTATTTGCCTATCCCGTCATCAAGATAACCATATCAGTTGATTAAACGCGGAATAAGGTGTGTTTTATTTACACACAGATATACGCAGGGAAGATAAGTAAAAGGGCACTGGGTGAATTATGATGAAGAGCACGGACTTATAAATAGTTCCAAGTACATTGTATATAAATTTAAGAGACTGAACCTGATTTTTGTCAATCTTAAGTATTCAACAGAACATCTAGGAGAAAAAAGAAAACCTATGTATTACTGTTTCTCTCTGGGATAACTAAGACATAAAAGTAGAACATGTTTATAAGGGTGTAACTGATCATTAATATCCATCTCTAGACATATGTCAACTTATATTTCTCTAATTTTAATATCCAACACTACATTTTGAATTCAGCTACATAATTTAATTCTTATTTACTTAAACCTATTTTTTTCTAAATTGATTGTGAAGCAAGTTCTTAAAAATAATTCTTATCCTTCTCGACGGTTGGTTGGATCAGTACCTGTGCGACTGGGAAAGTCAGTTCGAGCTCACAATCTCCGGTTCTGCTGTTATGTCCGTTATCCATGGTTCTCTCAATTATTTTGATTTGTTAGTATAATATATCAAACTAACATAATTTGTTAATTTAATTCCCAGGATATTCGTCCATGAAAGTAATATATAAGGATCGTAATATCAACATTCATAACCCTGTTTTGAAACAACACACTAGTAATTCGGATAACCCTAAACTTTTCTAAAATAATCTATTGACATTCTTGGCTATAACACCATTTCCCATTTCAATAGAAAATATGCGGAGACATGTAAATCAAATAACCAAAATTGTCGCAAAACAATTTGAACCAGACATGACTATTCACTGTGCCGGTAGCAAGGCAGAAGTAATGACATTGGCTTTAGAAAATGACGCCGATATAATGTATGTGTTAAATGACGTAGTTTGTCAAGAAAACTACGATGCGAAATCCAGAAAGCCATCGTCTTTGAGATGGTATTAGATAATTACGTTCCAGGATACACTAAACTCGAACTTAAGAAAAAAAAAGTTCATATGTTACGGAAGCATTGTTTGATTATTACACTTGAGTTACATTCATATCTATTGAATTCTTTGTATGTTGTGTTGAAAATAAACTGAAACTAGATGTCATTCGTCTAAACGAATGATAGGACTTTCTGCAACCTGTGTTAATGCAAAAAGCAGGAGATAGAAGTTTCACGTAATGACTCACCTCTGGTAGTATTTCATGTTCATGCTGAACAATTGACATTATATTCCGCAAAAAAATAAGTGTTTAGTTACGAAGAAAAACAATAAGTAGTAGTAGTAGTAGTATGCTTATGACGTCATATGACGTCAAGACTCAAAATATATTAAAAAATTATGCAGAACTGCAAACTGTGTAAGTTTCAACTTTCTATCTCATCCCGAAGTTCTTTAACCCTAAAATGAAATTTTTAGATTGAAGTAATTGTTATTATTTCTCGATATTTTCACTGGTGAGACCAAGTGAATGAATCCTATTTCTTCACTAGGAGCAGTGCTAGTGTGTTTCCTTTTGATTGGTGTGGCCATGATCGCATATGACGTTTCCAGAAAAAGCGCGCCAAATGTGGTGGCCGCTTTTGCTAAATTCAAAATGCGGGGGTGAAAAATAAGTAAACTGAAATATGAAAAACAATATAATTTATTGTCATATTATTCATATTTCTTTAATAGTCGATACTAAGCTAGTACAATCGATGATATTCTAATTTATTTTTACAAAAGGAAACCTTGTATTTTTCATATGAAAATTACGACCGTGCGTTTTTCACGTAACACCGACATTTTTACATCCGTTATGAACGCACGGAGTTTTAGTTACTTCATAAATCATAATTTTCGAAGTGATACTTTTATAATTTAGTGTAAATTTACTCTATAGTTGATGGTAATTATGTACTTATGTTCTCCAGGTCTGTATATGTCTATTTTTTAAAAAAAAAAAATAAACGTTAACCCTTTCCTTCGACCTTAATGGGTCAAAAAGTTGTTTTTTTTCCCCACTGAATTTTCTTCTTCTCTTTCGCTCCCACTCTCTCTGTTAATTCTGCCAAATATTCATCATGTCCTTTTGAAATTGAACTTCTGGAAACTTGAGTGTACTACATTTGCTTATCTGTGAAATAATGCCATTGTACTGTACAAATTAAGTTTGGTTTACAACTATACAACGCCACCTACATTAATCTGTATGCTTATTATTGTTCAAACTCGAAGTATTTCCATATTATAATGATCTGATATCAGGACAATGGGACTTTGTGTACTGTCACTTTTTTATTATATTCTTTAATGGGTCAAGCAAACAAAGTCTAAAATTTTCAAAACATGCAACAGTCAATTTCAAGTGGCAATATTACCCAAAATCATTAAATACAGAAAATAAAGCAAAAATATGCAAATTCAATTTTCTTGTGATGATATGCAAAATATTGCCTATGGGTGTCAAAAGGTTAGCCGATTGACTAGGAAGTTAAATCCTTTACCTCTTGAAGTTTTCCCAAATATTTTATACACAAAAGATTGCCGTAATCTATCTAGCTGTGTCACATAATCAGGTTGGCTAGTGGTCATGCATATTTATAAGCATAAATGTTATTAAACAAACAAGTGTCTGGCGAATGTCCCCAGGTTTAACCTGTGCATATAACAGATTCCCTTGTGAAAGTTGAGGTCATCTTTATCTTATATTATGTGCCAGGCACCTGTTGCTTAAAAAATCCCACCACATAAAAAGTTCTTAAGAGAAAATCAATTGTTGCATTACATTTGTTTTTCATCGTAGAAATATTTCTATAAAGTTGAGCAATACTCCATGATAGGTGGTGCATGCACTTCTATTTTTAGATGACTTGTATCTATATTTATGTAAATTAGGCAATTACTGTGAATTGTTAGAAAGAGACGGAATAAATGCATGGCCATGAAATTTGGTACCTATTGATGCAAATACGGTATTTTAGATAATCTGTAGTAAATATAAAGGATTAGGCGAGTTTTTATGAACATTTCCTTTACAGAGGATCTACATAGATGATTAATTGAGATTAATTTGTTACAAACTGAGGATTTAAAAATATTTTAACTAAACGTGTATAAGTGCAATTCAAACAGTATATTTACAAAGTATATTTACAAAGTATATTTACAGTATGCAAATGTCTTGATGTGTGATGTACATGGCCTCCTTCAATACTGGCAGTTTGGGAATAAGGGGAGTGCTGACTCTATTAAAAAGAGAAGGTTTGTATTATTATAATCTTTTAATATTTTATAAATTCATATATGACTACAATGAAGAACATATTAAGTGCAAATTAAGCTTCATTATTTATAATGATTTAAAACCTTGATCTATTTTTGTTTTCATCATACATTCCTGTATTACAACAATTAAGAACCTTTTGACTGCTTTTTTGATAGCTTTCATAGTATACTCATATTTATTTTCTTAATTGTTTCATTTAAATGTGCATGTAGCCTGTGCAAAAAGCATGGACTTGCAAACTTGGTCTTACAGGAATGCATTTTCATACATTGGTGATTGCATTTGACTGCATAGTAAAATTTTGTATTCTGACAGTACGGATTAATAAAGGAGCTTTTAATGTCTTAAAAAATGCACAAGCAGGCATAAATAAAGGTCCTGCTACTATTATCCCCAAATGTCATATTATTTGGTGTTTTCATATTACGGTGACATCATACAGTTCTAAGAATTAGTGGGGGTGGGGAACTGAATATGTATTTTTATGCAGCATGGTGATAATTTGTTTTAAACAGATGGTGCATTATGTGTCCCTTGTTTAAATCAGAATTTTTTAAAGATATATTTACAGCCTGCAAATTTTGTTACTATGTGATGTGCAAGGCCTCTTTCACTTCTGGTATTCTGACAACTGGGAAATAGCAGATATCACTACGAAGAAAAGGTTTGTTATTATTCAGCAAGTGCCTTACTTTCATTCATGTAAGAACAAAGTTTTGCAGAGGAAATTATTTGCACTTGGTATGATACAAACTGCGCAGTGTTTATTTGAAATATTGGATCTGACAGTATTTTAAGACAGACAGCTGATTATTGAGATGATAAGCAGGTGTGCCCAATTTTTAGCTCGACTATTCGAAGAATATGAGAGCTATTGTAGTCGCCCTGGCGTCGGCGTCGGCAATGGCGTTGCAGCTTTTGGTTAAAATTTTGCATGCAAGTTACTATCAACCTTATATCTCAATAACCATTTATGGTATTGACTTGAAAGTTTATAAATGTGTTCAGAGGCATTAGACAACCAAGGTAGATAACTCTTGACTGAATTTGATATGAATTATGGCCCTTTTTTAACTTAGAAATTTTGGTTAAAGTTTTGCATGCAGTAGAAAATTTGTTTAAAGTTTTGGGTGCAAGCTACTATCTAGTTTGTATCTCAATAGCCATTCATGGTATTGACTTGAAAGTTTATGAATATGTTTAGGGGCATCAAACAACCAAGGTAGATTACTCTTGATGAAATGTATTACAAATTATGGCCCCTTTTTAACTTAGAAATTTTGGTTAAAGTTTTGCATGCAAGATACTCTCATGCTTATATCTCAGTATCCAGGCATGCGATTGATTTGAAAATTCTTTAATACGTTTAGGGGTATCATGCTTTTATGGTAGATAACTCTTGATGGAATATGTTACAAATTATTGCCCTTTTTAACTTAGAAATTTTGGTTAAAGTTTTGCATGCAAGGTACTTTAATGCTTATATCTCAGAGTCCAGGCCTGGGATTGATTTGAAACATCTTTAATATGTTTAGGGGTAACATACTATCAAGGTAGATCAATTTTGGTGGAATATTTTGCAAGTTATGGCCCTTTTTAGCTCACCTGAGCACAACGTGCTCATGGTGAGCTTTTGTGATCGCCTTTTGTCCGTCGTCCGTGCGTGCGTCTGTCGTCAACAATTTGCTTTAAACAACATCTCCTCATGAACCGCTGAAGGGATTTTGACCAAACTTCACAGGAATCATCCTTATGATGCCCTCTATCAAAGTTGTACAAATTATTCAGATTGGTTAAAAAAGTAGGTCACAGGAGCTAAAAATAGATTTTAAAAATGCAAACTTTGAAAATCTTCTTCTGCAAAACTGCAAGGCCTAGAGCTTAGATAATTGGTATGTAGCATCATCTTATGGGCCATTACCAAGATTGTATAAATCATAGCCCTACGGTGATAAATGCCCCCGCACCAGGGGTCACTTGTTTTACATAGAGTTATATAGGAAAATCTTTAAATCTTCTTCTATGAATCCATAGGCCTAGAGTTAGATATTTGGTATGTAGCATCATCTATGGTTCATTACCAAGATTGTTCAAATCATAGCCCTACGGTGATAAATGCCCCCGCACCAGGGGTCACTTGTTTTACATAGAGTTATATAGGAAAATCTTTAAAAATCTTCTTCTATGAATCCATAAGGCCTAGAGATTAGATATTTGGTATGTAGCATCATCTTATGGTTCATTATCAAGATTTTCAAAATGGTGGCCCTTTGGAGATAAATGACCCGGGGTCCCCGCACTAAGTCTTCTCCTCTAAAACCATTAGGCCCAGTGCTTATATATTTGGTATGTAGTATTGTCAGGGCTAAAATATTTAAGATTGAGTTATATCAGAATTCTTGTCTGTTTAAAAACCTTGTAATCAGTTGTAGCAATGGTACTCAGGTGAGGGTTTCAGGGCCATCATGGCCCTCTTGTTTAACTTAGAAATTTTGGTTAAAGTTTTGCATGCACGTTACTTTCATGCTTATATCTCCGAGTCCAGGCATGGGATTGATTTAAAACATCTTTAATATGTTTAGGGGTATCATACTGTAAAGGAAGATAACACTTGATTGAAAATATTAAAAATTATGACCCCCTTTTAACTTAGAATTTGGTTAAATTTTTGCATTCAAGCTACTATCCAGCTTATATCTCAGAAATTGCTTGTGGAATTGACTAGAAAATTAAGGAGTGTCTTCAGTGGCATCAGAAAACCAAGGAGGATCACTTTTGGACTGAATCTTATGCAAATTATGGCCCTTTTCTAACTCGGATTTTTGGTTAAAGTTTTGCATGCACAGTGTTATTGTGCTTATGTCTCAGTAACTAGGCATGGTATTGATTTTAGAGATCATAATATCTAATATGTAATAATTATGTCCAGGGTATGTGAAGAGCAAGAATTGAATTAGATTTCATTTGATTTACCAACAAGCATTTTGAATAGTCGAGCGTGCTGTCCTCTCACAGCTCTTGTTTGATATGGAATTTATTTTTACATACTATTTCTATAAATTGTAATGTGTATCCTATTCATTGCATTAAAATTTTGAAATGATTTCTGCTCACACGTGGATACTAAGGAAGTTGAAATGTTGTGCAAACATAGAATATATAAAGTATTGGCATGAAAAGAAAAGTGATCGCCCTGGAATGACACCCAGGCTGATAGCATCTGACTAAGTTAACCTGTGTAGCACATTATGAAATTGTTGTTTTCATACTTATGATAGTTACAAATGTAGGATTTGCCCTTAAGAGATGAAAATATTTAAGTGTTTAGAAAATTAATATAAAGCTACAGCAATTGTACATGTATTTTTTAACAACCTTTCTATGTCAAATACTAGCTCTTCTTTTGTAGCTTATTTTGCATTATGTTTTGTGTGTGTGTGTGTGTGTGTGTGTGTGTGTGTGTGTGTGTTTTGGAGAATGATGTTTTTAGCTCACCTGAGCACAACATGCTCATGGTGAGCTTTTGTGATGGTCCGTCGTGTGTCGTCAACTTTTTAATTCAAACGACTTCTCCTCCTAAACTACTGGGCAGATTTCAATGAAACTTTACACAAATGACCCTTGGGTGACCCTCTTTCAAGTTTGTTCAAATGGTTCCAGTCTGTTGAATAACTAGGGTCACAGGAGCTAAAAATAGACAAAAAATTTGCAATCTTTAAAAATCTTCTTCTCTGAAGACAAAAGGCACAGAGCTTTGATAATTGGTATGTAGCATCATCTTATGGTCCTCTACCAAGTTTGTTCAAATTATGGCCCTGGGGTCGAAATTGGCCCCGCCCCCGGGGTCACTTTATTTACATAGGCTTATATAGGGAAAACTTAGAAAAATCTTCTTCTCCGAAACCGCATGGCCTAGAGCTAAGATATTTGGCATGAAGCATTGTCTAGTGGATCTCTACCAAGATTGTTCAAATCATGGCCCTGGGGTCAAAATTGGCCCCGCCCCGGGGGTCACTTTATTTAACATAGGCTTATATAGGGAAAACTTAGAAAAATCTTCTTCTCCGAAACCGTATGGCCTAGAGCTAAGATATTTGGCATGAAGCATTGTCTAGTGGATCTCTACCAAGTTGTTCAAATATGGCCCTGGGGTCAAAATTGGCCCCCCCTGGGGGTCACTTTCTTTAACATAGGCTAATATGGAAAATCAGAAAAATTTCTTCTCTGAACCTATGGCCGGCTTGATATTTGGCATGTAGCATTGTCTAGTGGATCTCTACCAAGTTTGTTCAAATTATGGCCCTGGGGTCAAAATTGGCCCCACCCTGGGGGTCACTTTCTTTAACATAGGCTAATATAGGAATATATCTAGAAAAATTTTCTTCTCTGGAACCTTATGGCCGGGGGCTTTGATATTTGGCATGTAGCATTGTTTAATGATCTCTACCAAGTTTGATCAAATAATGGCCCTGGGGTCAAAATTGGCCCCGCCCAGGGGGTTACTTTCTTCAACATAGGCTAATATTAGCAACTGTTTATCAGATCTGAATGATACTGTGCACAATTACTCATCTTAACATTTACATCACATATCAACAAAAAGGAATTGCTTTGTACATTTAGATAATTTTTCAACCATTAAAAAAACACCTTGTTACCTTAATCTTTAACCTATCTTTTGTAACTTTATGGTGGGACATTTTATCTTTACTCAGGTGAGCGGATTAGAGCCCTCGGGCTCTTGTTATTGTTATTGTAACTTAGCAAACAACTTATTATAATTTAGCAAACAATTTTTTCCACAGTTCAGTAACCCAGATCTGTAATGACTGACAGTGAAGCAGGCCTTGGACATCATGATGAAAAAACAAAAATATTTGTATGTATTTTAAAAATAAAAGGTATTTGTATGTATTTTAAAAATAAAAGGTAAGATATAAAATATACCTGAAAAGACATCTGCTTCTGTATTTCAAAACAACAATCTTTTTATTTAAAAACAAGAAGGAAATTGGATAATGGTTCGAATTCATAATTTCTATTAAGCTGCTTGTGTTTCTGATTCTGAATGGCAAAAAAAAAATATATATATATATTGACTGTCTCAGTAGTCAAGTGGTTAGAGCATCCGCCTAATAATAAGAGGCTCTGGGTTTGATAACCAGACACAATGTAGCAAATTTGTAAAATATATCTTCTTTGTGCCTGATTTTTAGTATGTAAGGGTAGTTCCAGAACTTTGGTTCAGTTAAAGGATAATGTCACTGTTTGTGGTGTCATGATACATGTCTACAGTGTGATGGCAAAGTGAGGCAGCACTATATTCCTTTCAGAAATATTTGAAACAACTGAAATACTATCAGTTGGATATTCAAGCAATCAAAGAGAAATATGTTAAATAAAATAATGTTAATCTCAGTAAATATCTGTGACTTAGTATGACAAGACTATAGATATTCCACATTGAAGAAGAAACATTTTCATAGTTTCCTATTTTGAAGTTTTTGTGTTTGCAATTGTTTCATATAATGGTCTGTTTAAACAATTTTTTTTGTCTCATTCAGGATCATTTTTTAGCAGGGGTGGCTTGGATTTTTCAAATGAGGAATCCTTTCAGCTGGTTTGCAGTTGGTTGATACTTCTACCCAAATGCCGATCTTTCTCTGCTTGTTATTAGCTGGATGTCAGTCTACGATTGAAATACTTAGCAATGATGGCTAACTTAAACACATAAACTTAAAGTGGCAGACTGGTAAGAAAGATCATGCCCATTAACATTTTAAAGGCCACACTTGTAGATCTAGAAGTACTGCCTCTTCAGATTTTTGTGTTTCAGCTTTTGTTTAGTTGTTATTATGCTCCGCTTTAAAGAAGAGGGGGCATGTCCTTGCAAATATTTGTTTGTTGGTTTACCAGACCTTGTCCAAGTAACAACTTAAGTAATAGTTGACCCTTTAAACTTTGTATGGTTGTTGATTATGAGAAGTGAGAAGCAGAAGTGGGTTAGTACCCCAAAGGTCAAGGTCATTTCTGTTAATACTTCAACTTTTTATATATTCCCCACAAACTTAAGAGTCACTATGTTGGTCGGTCTGTAACTTTTTTGCCAACTGGGTCGATGGTCAAGGTTACTTTGTCATTGAATTTGAAAATCATTTCCACTTGACAACTTGATAATGCTTCAGTGCAAATTTCTTAAACTTGATAGGGGTTTGGTTATTACAAGCAGATAACCTCTATTTATTTTGGGGTCAGTGGGTCAAAGATCAAGGTCACAGTGACCTCAAATGTGAAAATCATTTCCAATGGTTATTATGGCATATGAGGGGTGGGGGCATATATGTTTTACAAATATGTCTTATACTTTCAGAGACCATGGCAAGAGGAGATAGGGGAAAGAGGGAAGCAGCCAGGGAGCGGGCCAGGAAGAGGAGAGCTGCAGCAGCTGGGCAAGGAGACGACATGACTCAAGGAGTTGGCCTTGTTAAAAACAACTCGATGGACATTGACATGACTGGAGGAGTTGGCTTCGTTAAAAACAATGCTATGAAAAAATAGATTACAGAAAAAATGCAATGATATAAGCATATCAGAGAGAAATGTTGATTCTCCATTATCAGCAGAAAATCCATTAACAGCTGATCAGTTGGCAGCTGAAATGCACAAAAAAGAAAATGCAACAGATATACAGAAAAGAAAACAATTCAGCTTTATGGCTGAACAAATTAAACTGCCTTCCATAGTATTGGATGAAAGTAATGAAGGTAGCAACTCAAAAATTGAACATCAGATGATGAAATGTAAATCAGAATTACATTTTAAGCCACTAAGTGCCATTGATAGAAAGTTCTTAGCAAAAAATATAAAATGTCCACTTGTGCTAGACAAAACTGACATATTTCAGAATAAAAGTACAAGATTGGGAAAACCTCTGTTAACAAAAAACATTGAGCCTGATGGAAATTGTTTTTTTAGGGCTTTATCATTTGCTATATTCCATACTGAAGAAAATCATAAGGAAATAAGAAAAGTCATAGTAGCGTATTTGCTTGAAAATAAAGAAAATTTCATGTCGTATTTACGCCCTGGTTACAAGTCAGTGGATGAGTACATATGTAGAGAAAAAATGTTTGATAATGGTACATGGGCAACTGAAGTAGAGATATTTGCAGCAGCAGAATGTCTTAAAGCTGATATTTTTATTTTTGAGGATGTGAGAGAAGTTTGGAACAAGTTTATTTTTTAATAAAGTACCAGAAAGAGCAGAGGATGTCATCCGGAGAATTTATTTAAAACACTGCTATAGTAGTCATTATGAAGTTGTTTTGTCTGTGACAAATGAAGACATTCAAAATTTTTCCAGTGAAAATTGTACATTAATTGATTTAACAGCTTCCTTAAAGCTCTCAATTTGTGGAAATTACCATCAAGGAAATGAAATATTTGGAAACAATGCTGGAAAGCAGTGTGTGATGAACTGCGTGTCTGCTGTAATGTTTAGTCAGTCTAAGAGTTTGACATCATGGGATCCAAGTGATCTAGATCTTGTGCTACAGACAGGAAATCAATTATACCAACATGTTAGGTTGACATCAAATAGTACAGAATCATTTATATCTATAGCAGAAATTCCTACTAAAATTAGTTGTTATGGAAAAATATTTGACTTAAATTTTAGCGAGTCATTATGTGGACCTGTCTTAAGAAATACTTGCATTGATTTAGATGAATTCCAAATGTTCACAATGGAAGAAGCTTTAAGTATTTCTTTATCAGAAACTCCAGAAGTCTGTGGATGTTTTGTGACATTCAAAAGTAGCACATTTGTTGTTATCAAAGATGTAACCTCTTTTTTTGCATTTGACCCTCATTCAAGAAATGATCATGGCCTTCAAGTTGCTGATGGATCAAGTGTCCTCATTGAATGTTCTGACATTACAGATGTTACATGTCATTGTTTAAATCTGGCACAGTCTATGAATGCAACCGACACTGATCAATTTGAAATTACGTCAATTTACATCAAATCAGAAAGCATATGTGGAGACAAATATAATCAAAATACTGATAACATTTCCAGCTTAGATAACTCTCTATCATCTGAGATAAAGATACATAAAGATATCAAAACTGAAAAAGAATGGAAAACAAGTGAAAAGAAACGCCTGTCATGTAAAAGGAAGTATCTGAAGATGAAATTCCCAAGTTGAACAAACAAACATTGAAAACAGAATTAAAAGAATTAACCACAGAAGGCAAAGAAAAAAATTAAAGCATCTGCTGAAAAATATTCCTCAAATGAAGCACACAGAGAGGCAAAGAAAAAAGCATCTGCTGAAAAATATTCCTCGAATGAAGCGCACAGAGAGGCAAAGAAAAAAGTATCTGCTGAAAAATATTCCTCGAATGAAGCACACAGAGAGGCAAAGAAAAAAGATCTGCTGAAAAATATTCCTAATGAAGCCACGAGAGCAAAAAAAAAAAAAAAAAAAAAAAAAAAAATCTTTAAATTCAGCTCACAGAGAGGCTGTCAAACAAGCATCAATTGAAAAAAAAATTGGTAGATGAAACCCACAAACAAATTGTTTCAAAGGCAATCAAAGAAAAGTATTCAGGCAGTATCTCATTTAGAGAAGCAGTTAAAGCAAATGTATATAAAAACAGACAACAAACAAAACAACTATTGAAGCATAAAAACACAGTTTTTGAGAAATTTTGTTCAGACAATTTGGATTATCCAGACCATGTTTGCTGTGTTTGTTCAAAACTACTTTTCTTTCATCAGGTTAAAGAATGTAAGACTGACACATATCAAAACAAAGGAAGAGGAATTGCTTCTTTAGCAACAAGATGTATCAGCACAAAATACTTAAAACCATGCATTGGAAATAATAGTCATCGGTGTACTAGCAGATGCAAACTCTGGATTTGTTATACTTGCCATAGGAAAATTCTCAGTGGGACCATGCCAGTAGAAGCTAGCATAAATAATATGGAGCTATGTCCTGTCCCATCAGAACTTGCAATATTAAACTCAATAGAATCCCATTTATTAGCAAGGGTCATACCATTCATGAAAGTAATTGCTTTACCAAAAGGAGGCCAAAATGGTTTTTTGGGACCAGCTGTCTGTGTACCAACTGATATGCAAAAATGCTTCTCTAGTTTGCCCAGTTCTGAAAATGACAATGAATTGATACCAGTAAAGCTCAAACGTAAATTGTCTTACAAAGGTCATGAACAGTATCAGTTTGTCAATAGAACAAAAATTGAAAGAGGTCTGAAGGTTTTGATAGAAAACAATGCTTTGTATAAGGATGTTAATGTAGAAGAACTGACATTCAAACCTACACAAGTGTTAGCAAAAAACAGTTCAGTAGACTTGACAGAAAATGAATTGGATGCAGGAAATGGAAATGTACCTGTCTGTGAAACGAAAGAGAGTAATGAAAACTTGAACGAAGTACAGGAGGACAAAATTGATGAAAGAAATGAATCTGTCTCAGGGCCAGTTCTAGATACATGTTTGCAACCAGTTGACCTAGGACAAGAGGTGCTGGATCAGTTTTATGATAAGATATTTTGTATTGCACCTAGTGAAGGAAACAACCCTATTAGAATTCTTATGGAAAAACGGATAGAAGCACTCGCATTTCCAACTTTGTTCCCAGATGGAAAAAATACTTTTGGTGATGATCGAGAGGTTCGAATAACATTATGTAGGTATTTGCACAATCGTTTGATGAATGTTGACAATAGATTTGCTATAAACACTGATTACATTTTTTTTGCTCAGTACATGTTGGAACTACAACAAATAATTTCAAATGTGTCTTTAGCATTAAGAAGAACAACAGAAAACGGCCGTTTAACTGAAAAAATTACAACCAAATTTCTTAAGGACAGCGAATATGTTAAGAATATTTTTAAGAATGATGAAGGTTATAAATTTCTAAAACCTATCAGAGGAACACCACCATACTGGCAACAAGCACAAAAAGACCTCATGGCAATGCTAAGGCAACTTGGGATACCTACATGGTTCTGTTCCTTTTCATCAGCTGAAATGAGGTGGCCAGAAGTTATTCAAGCAGTTACAAATCAGCAATCAAAGAAAACAGTTTTTGATGAAAAAGACTGGAAATCAAAATGTAAAATTCTGTGAAGTAATCCTGTCACTGTTGCCCGTATGTTTGATCACAGGTTTAATTTGTTTCTACAAAATGTCATTTTGTCCCCAGCAGAACCCATTGGCAAAATAAAAGACTATTTCTATAGAGTCGAGTTTCAACAAAGAGGCTCCCCTCATGTACATTGCTTATTTTGGGTTGAAAATGCACCAAAACTTGGAACTGACTCTGAATCAGAAATAACAGACTTTGTAGACAGATATGTTTCATGTGAGAAGCCATCAGAAGACTCAGATATATTTGAGGTGGTAAACAGTGTTCAGCAGCACAGCAAAAATCACTCTAAGTCTTGCAGAAAATCAGGAAAAGAATGTAGGTTCAATTTTCCAAGACCACCTAGTATGAGGACATTTGTTTCCCAACCACCTAATGAGCTTGATGATATTCAAACCATGACACAGGATATGGATATTGAAGAACAAGAAAAGATTATTGAACACAATATGAAACAAAACCGTTTGAATATGTCACATGCCAAAAGAATTTTAGAAAAAGTATGGCAAGCAGTAGCAGCTAATGCAAATGTAGAAACAAATGATTTGTTTCAAGATTTAGGTTTATCTCAAGAGCTCTTTGAAAAGGCATTCAATGCAGCCACTAAAGGTAAAAAGATAATTATGAAAAGATCATGTTCAGATCTTTGGACATTCTTACTGAAATGCTGGAATGCAAATATGGATAAACAGTATGTGACAGATGCCTATGCCTGTATTGTTTATATAGTATCTTACATATCCAAAGCAGAAAGAGAAATGAGTCTTGTTTTAGAACATACACAAGCTGAGGCCAAAAAAGGTAATGTGGAAGCAAAAGAAGCCTTGAAAAAAATTGGATCAGCCTATTTGCACAACAGAGAAGTAAGTGCTCAAGAAGCAGTATACAGAGCTTGTGGTTTGAAAATGAAAGAATGTTCCAGAAAAGTACAATTCATTCCTGTTGGAGAAAACCCAGTTCGAATGAGCTTGCCTCTAGAAGTAATACAACATAGACACTCAGACGATGACAACTCAGTGTGGATGTCAAACATCATTGATAAGTACCTTGCACGACCGTCTTCTGCAGTGTTTAATAGCATGCCATTAGCAGTTTTTTGTTCTGAGTACAGAGTAATGGCTTCATCAGAAGTAGCAAACAGGTCAAAGAAAAATGAGAATGTTTTCAAACTACAGAATGAGCTTGGATATGTATGTAAGCGAACAAGATCAGAAAATGCAGTAATCAGGTATCCTCGATTTTCAGTAACGCGTGATGCTGAAAAATATTTTCATTCGGTTTTACAGTTATATTTGCCGTACAGACAGATTGAAGATTTAAAACCTCCAGGTTATCAGTCTTACTTAGATTTTTATGCTCATGGAACTGTTACCTTTGAGGGTGAAACAGAAGTAAGGACAGTGAAACCCTTTATTGAAAACATGCGTAAGTGTTTTGAAGTTAATGTTGATGAAATAGATGTTGCAGAAGAAGTTTTAGAAACTTCAGAGCCACAAGAAGATGCATGGGCACAATTGTGTTCTGAAACTGAAAAAAACAGAATTGAATGCCTTGAAGAAAAGGAACAAACTTCCTCCAATGATGAAAATGTTCATATCCCTGATTTATTGCAAAACCGTAAAGATAATCCCTCTTCATCAGAAATATGCCAGACTGTTCTGTCAAGAGAGGAGGGTTTGCAGCTGTTGCGATCAATGAATAACAAACAACAACAATGTTTCTATTTTGTTCGTAAATGGTGTCTAGAGGTAGTTAGTGGAAAGACAAAAGAACCGTTCCATATATTTATTACTGGTGGGGCTGGATGTGGCAAAAGTCATCTGATAAAAAGCATATATTATGAAGCAACAAAGCAGTTATCTTCAATTCTTACTAACCCATCAGAAATTTCTGTTCTGTTAACAGCCCCTACTGGGGTTGCCGCATTCAATATTTGTGGATTAACAGTTCATAATGCTTTTTCAATACCAATTGAGGCATCTTTACCTTACCAACCACTAGGCAAAGACAAAATAAATTCTCTGCGCACAAAATTAGGACAGTTGAAAATACTTGTCATAGATGAAATCTCCATGGTTGATAAAAAACTACTAACATATATCCATGGTCGCTTGAGACAAATAAAAAAAACTGGTGATCAGTATCCGTTTGGCGGTGTAAGTAGTTATAGAATTGAGCGTGCCTGGGCCACCCCCCCCCCCAACTCCTCCAAACCCAGGCACGCTCAATTCTATAACTACTACCCATAAAAAAAAATCAAAAAAATCACACTAATGTAAAATTTAAAAAAACACATGTGTAAACTTTTAAAAAAAACAATGAAAAAAAAAAAAAATTTATGCTTGTGTTTAAATGTTTTTTCCTGAACCCCTTTTTACATTTTTTTTAACTCATTTAAAGCCTGGGCCTTACCTTCCTCAATAAGTTTTTTTTCTCTCTGTCTTACTCAATCTTGTTTGTTTTGAACGCATATTCTCTTTTAGTTTATTATTCATGTGTATTGATTTGATAAGTCACCCATGAAGTGTATTGATCAAAAGCAAATAGACAGCGTAGGATGAATAGACTAAATCGATTAACGTTGCCAGGACGTTGTCATCACATGTTCATTAGTTACCTGTAAACATAGAGCAGACTGGTGCGGTCTTTCGTTTCAAATTAACAGTGGTGAGAAGATGTTTTTACCTCGCCTCTTGACTTCTAAAAAAGGCAAATCAAAAGCTAAACCATGTAAGTACTGCATTTTATTTAATATTTTGTGTTTTGTTAAGATTAGAATGCAATTGCTTTCTAGAACGTATTTACAATTATATGTCTACACCGTTAAGTTTCATAACGGTGTCACAGTACTTAAGAGAATAATTTTCACCACCACCGTTAAGAAAAATAACGGTGTTACAGTATATTAATACCCTGGAAGTTAGGAAATTATTTAAATTAACACCGTTATCTTTCTTAACGGTGTTACAGTATATTAATACAGTTGATTATATTCTATTTTCAGGGACAACTTCGAGTAGACTTACAAGCACTCACAAATGAAGACTACAACATAACAGATGTATATTTTAAGTGTGCTACTGTGGTTTTATTAAAAGATCTAAAACTCAGTAATTTGTAATTCTTGTTCATAAAAACTACCTTTAATTTCTTCACCTTTTAAATCTTTTATTTTATAAGTAACAGGATTTGTATTTAAAACTTTTTCAATTACAAATATTTCTCTCGTCCAACGAGTAGTATACCCCTTTTCAAATTTACCTTTCTTTTTTGTTATTCTTACTCTATCTCCAACTTTGAATTTAGGTTTTTTAATTTCCTTTTCTTTTTCTGGATATAAATTTTCATACACTGTTAATTCATTTTCTAATTTACTTGCTTCAACAGGTGTCATTTTAATAGAAGAATGAACTGTATTGTTATAATTTTTAACTAAATCATCTAATATATCATAATATTTAGTAGTTTCATTAGCAGTAAAATATTTATACATATGTTGTTTCATTGTTCCTATCCATCGTTCTACCACACTAGATTTTTCTTCATTCTCAGTTGAATATAACTTTATGTTATTATCTTTTAACAATTTTCTCCTGTTTTATTTTTTAAAGGAATTAACCAGCCATATTTACTAAAAACATCTATAACTGCCAATAAATATTTAAATTTTTTTGTTTTGAATATTGTTGCATATCTACCAAATCAACAGCCCATATTTTATCTATTGAATCAACAAAAACACGTCTTTTAGGAAAGGATTTTATAACTCTATGATGCAATTCATCAGCTAATTTATTCGTTAGACCACCTATAAATCTATTTTTTTTAGATCCACACTCAGAACATTTACCTTTTAACATTTGTCTATTGTTGGTTGTTGTTACTTGTTCTACTGAATTATTTTCAGTATTCTTTTTACAACGTAAACAATATATTTTTGGGTGATCCATTTTTAATGATAAAAAAATGGTAGAAAGAAAAATCTGTAAAAAATGTGGTGAATATAAAACATATAATAATTATTACAAAGAATCTAAAGCCCCGGGAAAAAAAATGCAAAAAATGTTTATATTTTGTTAAAAGAGATCATCGAGAAAGAAACAAAGAAAAATATAAACAATCTTATCAAGAGTTTATGGAAAGAAATCCAGATTATCAAAGTAATTATTATTTTAGAAATAAATAATTCGTAATAATTAAAAATGTATTCTATAAAAATGGTCGACAAAAAATTTAAAGATCTTATTACTGAAACATTTATTGATGATATAGATGAAGAAGATATAATTAAATATATTAAATTATTAAGAAAAAGAATAGTTATTAATCAGTTTCCTTTGAAAATAAAAATAATAATAACAAGTGAATTTTCAACCCCTTTGGCACTTGATATAATAGAAAGTCATTACTCTCACCCTGTTCAAGTTATTCAAACACAAAATAATATGTCTACATTCTATAATAGTTTGATAGATAAATTTGAAGCTTGGGTAGATAAATTTCAAGAAAGAGGATCTGGGTATGTTTTTAGAAATATTAAAAGTGTAGAAGTAAAACAATATAAATATGATTATCAGAAAGCTTCATCTTATATACCTCTTCAATTTAAATCAAGTAATATTATTAATGTTCAAAATAAAGATGATAACAAATGTTTTTTATGGTCTATATTGGCAAAGTTTTATCCCGCTAATACATACAAACAAAGAGTATCTAAATATA
Source organism: Solen grandis (assembly GCA_021229015.1). Taxonomy (NCBI): domain Eukaryota; kingdom Metazoa; phylum Mollusca; class Bivalvia; order Adapedonta; family Solenidae; genus Solen; species Solen grandis. The sequence continues at coordinate 3,887,095 of CM037789.1, forward strand.
GAGAATATGAACATAAACTTAATATGAAAGGAATTGAATATCCTGTATCTATAAAAGATATTCCAAAAGTAGAGAGACAAAATAATTTAAGTATAAATGTATTTGCATTAGAATATCAATCTAATAAACAATCTTTATATCCGGTTTATGTTTCAAACAATGTTTCACAGCTGGAACAAAGTTCCATAGAAAGTGAAAATGTAGTTGATCTCTTATACATTGAAAGTAATGAAAATACCCATTATTGTTTAATTAAAAAATTAGATAGTTTCAAGTATGATAAGAATAATCATAAATCATTTACATGTAGAAATTGTTTACAAGGATTTCAAAGAGAAAAAACACTAATTAATCATAAAGAAATATGTTATGATAATGAATTAAAGCCGTAATGCCTAACCAGGAAAAAATATTCTTAAATTTAAAAATTACCATTTTAAAAATAAATTTAATAATATTCCATTATCTACTACTCAACCAAATCCTAAAGAATCTTACACAAATAAAATATTTAAACAAGAAGTAAATAGTTATGGAATATATGTTCAGTCAGATTATCCAGAAATATATAAATCACAATACTTTTCTTATGTTGGAAATAATGCAATAGAAAAATATGTAGAAAAAGTAATGAAGATATTTAAAGAAATAAATTATAAGATCTACCTTAATGAACAGAAAAAACCAATATTAAATAAGTATGAAGAAGACGAATTTTAAGAAGCAACTGAATGTTATATTTGTGAAAAAGGATTTGAATGTTGTGATGATAAAGTAAGAGAACATAATCATCTTTCGGGGGAATATAGAGGAGCAGCATGTCAATCATGTAATACAAAAGAAGGTAAAGTAACAAAATTAATAATTAAATTTCATTAATAAAATTTTTTTTTTTAAAAGATATAGCTAAATCAATAGATGAATTTCCTATTTTAGAAAAAGAGTTTAATGGAGATATTTCACTACTAAAACAAAAAGGATTCTATCCATATGAATATATTGATTCCATAAAAAAATTAAATGATAAACAATTGCCAAATATTGAAGAATTTTATTCAACATTATCCCAATCGGGAATAAGTGATAATGATTATAAACATGCTCAGAATGTTTGGGAACATTATAATTGTAAAACATTATTAGATTACCATAAATTATATCTTAAAACAGATGTTTTGATCTTAGCTGATACGTTTGAAAATTTTAGAAGTTTTTTCTTAAAACACCACAATATAGACCCTTGTTATTGTTATTCTGCTCCAGGATTAACATGGCAATGTGGTTTAAAATATACAGGGGTAGAATTAGAATTATTAACTGATATAGATATGCTGCAAATGTTTGAGAAAGGTATTAGAGGCGGTTTCTCTGGGGTTCTAGGTCCTAGACATGTAAAAGCTTATAATAAATATACTCCTAATTATGATGAAGATTTTAGAATTATAGATGAATATGAAAAGGAGGAAGCGTTAGAAATAATTAAAAATGGAGGAAACTTAAATAAGTTCTTTGAAGAAAAATACTTACTATACTTAGACGCTAATAATCTCTATGGTTGGGCAATGTCTAAGAAATTACCTACTAAAGATTTTAAATGGGAAACAGATCCTAATTATTATAAAGATATTCCAGAAGGTAGAGGTTGTTTAATAGAATGTGATTTAAAGTATACGAACGAATGTAAAAAGAAAACGTATAAATATCCTTTAGCTCCTGAAAAGATGAAAATAAATAAAGAACAATTATCTAATTATCAATTAAATTTATTAGGAGATAAACCATTAGGTAAAGAAGAAAAACTATTCTTAACATTATTTGATAAAAAGAAATATATTGTTCATCATTCAATATTAAAAGATTATATAAAATTAGGATTAAAATTAAGGTTGAAGTTAATGAATAATTCTTTTTATGGAAAGACTTTAGAAAATATAAGAGGAAGAAATGAGATTAAACTACTTACTAATAGAGAAGTAAGAAAATATATAAATAAACCTAATTTTAAAGATTCAGTTATATTCAATGATAACCTTGTTGCAATCGTAAATAATGTAACTTCTGTTACATTTAATAAACCTATTTATTTAGGGCAAGCAATTTTAGACTATTCTAAATTATTAATGTATCAAAAATATTATAATACTTTTAATGAACTATGGAAAAATCATGAATTGATTGCTTCAGATACGGATAGTATCTTCTTATCAATAATAACAAAAGATGTTTATGAAGATTTAAAACAAATACAGGATCATCTAGATACTTCAAATTATCCTAAAGATCATCCACTTCAATCACAAAAAAATAAAAAAAAAATTGGAAAATTTAAAGATGAGTTAAATGGAAAAGATATTACAGAAATGGTTTATATAAAAAGTAAAGCATATTCTTTTACTTTAATAGATTTACAGGACTGTGAAACACTACGGACAGAGTCCGGCTGCGTAGCACTAAAGGAAATCAAGAAATTAAAAGGAATTGGGAAAATAACAATAAAGAAAGATATTCGATTTGATAATTATAAAAAATGTTTATTTAATGTTAAAACTAAAATGAATAAAATGTATACATTAAAATCTGATAAACACGAAATGTTTATTAATGAAGTAAATAAAAAAAGTATGTCTCCATTTGATGATAAAAGGCATATATGTGATAATGGAATAGATACTAAACCTCATGGCCTAGCTACGGACTTTGTCCGGCTGTGAAACACGTAGCTTCCATGCAACAAATCCAGTTAATACCATTCCACCAATAATAAATGCAATCTCTCTATTTTTCTGGTCTCCTGACGGAGTATAAAAATCACTTAATGTAGGTTCAGGTGGTAAAGCTGGTAATTGTTTACCAGTAATATAATAATAATTCTTCATTGCTGTATCAGCATTATCAAATTCATCTATAGCATGATGTTCCTTTTTCAGTTGTTCATTAATAAAATCTAATCTTTGTGTTCTTTTTTCATTCCATCTAGTTGTTGCTGCTTCTAATTGTTCCATTGCCTTATCATGTCTTTTTCTCTCTTCATCACTATTTCTACCCATATGCGAAAACAAATAATTACTACCCGAAAAGGCTAACGCATTCACTGCTGCTCCACCAACCATCATCGCTATTGAAACTTGCCATTTTTTATCTTTCAAAAATAAAAAAATAAACTACGCTAGTTACGAAGTTCTACTTCATAATATCAGCGTGTATAATACCTTGTTTAACTAACATATCTCTTGTATAAGTAGCTAGAAGAATATCAAGAGTTAACATTGAAAAATCATTAAAATTTAAATCTGCTCTAGGAGCTGGTTTTCTTAAAACCTTTTTAATTATTTCTGCATAACCAATTGTTAAAACAGAAATTACTCCAGCATGATAAGCTGTATTAACAAGTTGTTTTTCATCCGCCATTTTTTAGAAAACAAAATTACATCGTTCCGATGGCTGCGTAGTGTTTCACAGCCGGACTTTGTCCGTAGCATTAAAGATCAAATGAATCATATTCAACTTTTTCTTGTGGTTCAACTTTTTCTTGTGGTTTAATTTCTTTCTTAGGCTGCATGGGGTTTACTTGTTTAGACATATATATAATCCCAGAATTATACATATATAATCCTAATCCAAAAACTCCGACTAAACATAAAGGTATATAATTTTTGTATATATTTATACGGACAAATCCGGTTGTGAAACAATACGTTGAACTTCTTTAACTTCATCATCCTCTTTTGTAATGCTACGGACAAAGTCCGGCTGTGAAACACTACGCAGCCGGTTTTCATCCGTAATAGATTTTAATTGAATGTTTTCTTTCTTCATTGCTTCCATTTCTTTTCTTTTTAATTCGGCTTTTATTTTTTTTGCTTCTGCACCTTTTTTACCAGCAGATACTCGTTTTGGATTTTTTATTTTTATTTTAACTTCGGTAGAACTAGTGTAGCCTTCGGCGGTTTCTTCACTCATTTTTATTGGTGGTATTTTCACTTTTTTCAACTAGCGTAGTTTTAACAGTAGGCATATTAAAATCAATATGACTAGCAGTTGTTAGCATAGCAGTAAAAGGAGCAAGATACATTCCATATCTATAATACAATTCACAACAATTGTTAGTTAAAGCATGATTGATAAATGGATCTTCTTCTAAATCTTGTATTAGTTTCAGCGGATTAACAACATTAAAATATTTTGATACACCCATAACATATAAATTAATAAAAGAGTTTCCCAGTGTCTTAGTCATACTTGCCCCTAATCTAGCTTCATATCTGCAGTATAGTTTGTTTATTTGTTCTAGTGTCATTGTATCAATGTCTGACATTTGTAAGTCTTTACCAAGATATTGTTTACTTCCTCCACCAGCAACAATAGCCGATAATCTTTCGCGTTTTGTTTCTTCGTCATTATTTTGATTTTGATCAAGTAGTTCTTCAGCATCCATTTTATATATCAATTTTTTTATTTTAAAATAATTAAATATCCCATATCCAACTAATGATAAGACTTCAATATTTGTTATCACCGATGTTGTTTGATAGAGGGTTGTTAGCATTGTTGTTTATTTTTTAAGCATTACTATGTATACCTTAAGGTATATATAAGCATTACTTAAGCATTACTATGTATACCTTAAGGTATATATAAGCATTACTATGTATATATAAGCATTACTATGTATATATAAGCATTACTTAATCAACCACCCAATAATTAGTAGGTTGGTCAGTTTTCAAAATTAATTTACGATGCTTCTTTTTTTTTAGTTCTTCCTTTATTCTTTGTCGTTCTTCCAATGTAGGAATAACATCATTCTCTCTCAAACAATTTTCAAAACTATCTCTGTCCTTAGTGTAGAATATACATATCCATTTTGTTTGTTCTCTTAAATCTTTCAAAACTGAATTATATCTTTGCGATATAACCCATACTGATTGTTCTGCGTGTCTCCCAGAGAAAGCCAACTCTGACAGCATATCTTTTTTCTTTGTTAATTCTTTTGTAGCACTGCAATCATCAATGATGTATAGAGTTGGATACCCGGCATATTTTTTGAAGAACATTCTAAGTAGTTCTTGTAGCTTCTCTTCACCATTGATTAGCGGGTTTACGATTATAACATTCTTTGTTTTCGGTGTTCTGACGTTACCAATCCACTCACGATTTTTATAAGCCTTGTTCCATTGAAATAATAATATATTTAAATACTTGACAATATTTCTTTTCTAAAATGTCAAGTACAAACTCAGTCTTTCCACAACCAGTTTGACCGCAAATAATTGCACAGTGTGGATATTTAGGTAATGCTATGTGTTTCACAGCCGGACTTTGTCCGTAGCAGCCGAACTTCGTTCGTAGATCCATTTTTTAGTATCTAATTTCTTTAAATCTTCCATCTTCAAAATTAATTTGCGCATCTTGTATAACAAACAGATAAACATTTATTGACTCATCTGCTCCTGCTTCTTTTGTTATTTGTATTGTGATACCTTCTGATGCATTTTCAATTCTTCTTCCCGAACCGTGTAGTGAGTTATCATCCGTTGAACGTAAATCTAACCATAATGCATAACTGTTTGTAAGATATTTTTCTAATGTTGTATTGGTGAAATATAAATCTTTTACAATCATATTTGTTTCTTTATTTCGTTTCGAATTCAAAGCAAAGAATTTATTTATCTCATCCCACTGTTGATACGCTTTCATTCCTTGACTGTATAGTTGATTTGGGACTCCTTCTATTGTCATTTCTACTTTTGTTATTTCAGGATTGTAATAAGTTTCAGTTGATGTTCTCTCTGGGTCTTCAAACAACATTAGAATACCTTTCATACATCTAGCTGGAACATTTAGATTAATATTCCAAAGCGTATCAGATTTGTTTTTAGTTAATTTCCTGTGTCTAAGTATTCTGTCATATAAAATAACCATCCTACCGCTGACTTGTTGTCTTATTTGTCTTGCTAATTCAGCATCAGAAACAGAATCAAATTCCAAACAAATATTCTTAATAATATATGAAGCTGATGCGTCACTCGATTTAATTACTTTATTATATTCATTGAATGTAAGTTCATATTCAAGTCTATCTCCTAGACCCGCTTGATAAAATGGCATATGCGTTTCTAATAATTCAAAATCGAGAGGGATGCAAAATCTGTTTCCATATGCCTTTGCAATGGCTTCATCTTCTTTGTCCGAGGAAGCATTACTGGCTCCAACCCTATGTTTTAACATGTTTATTTTGCCAATTCCTTGGTACGCCATATTTACACGTTCTGTAGGAGGCTTCCATAAATCGATATAACAATGATATATATCACTATCGTCGATTGACATCACTTCATTTCCTGATATTCGTATTGTTGTTTTCTTGATGATAGCTCTTCCAAGGTTTGGATATACTGTTGCGGTTGCGTCGCTGTCACTTTTGATTTCAATTTCAAATGCTAATCTGACTGTTCCAGGAACAATAACTTCATTACTACTTAAATTAGGAAATCTCACTAACAATTGTTGATTTTGGTCAATAGTTGAAGGATTATTGGTTATTAGGACGCTCTGGCGAATTCCTCTCACACCTCGCGGTTCTCTTATTTTTCTGTAGGGGTTTAGTTTTTCTCCGTAAGCCGACATTTTTTTAAGGTATTTTTTAATAAATAAAAATGGCGGAAGGAGGATATGATTTTAAAAATCCTATGTTTGATGAAGATGATTATGATGATGAGGAAAATCCTCTTATAAATAATGATTTTAATGAAGATAGGTATTCAGAGGAAAATATTGATAGACGTATGTTAGATATACGCAAACCTGTTGTTGATAAACAAACACAATTAATAGTAGAAGAGAGAAAAGATATGGTTGATAAATATTTTAAATTTTTAAAAGAAAATGGAGAAGAATCAGAATATATTAATTATTTAAACTTTAAACTTAGTGATGATATACTATATTTAAAGGTTCCAGGTAAAGACAATGTTAGACTTAATAAAAAACGTGGTGTTGGTTTTATAGCTTTGAGCACTTTAGAGAGAGAAATTGGTATAGGTGGAATTAGAGACTTGTTGAATTTGCCTAATTATAAAGTATTATCATCAGAAGATAGAAAAGCTTTACAAAATGTAAAAAATAACCTACTCAATGTTGATAATGTGGAAATGACTGATTTACCTAATGCAGCTGAAACTGCAGTGAAAGTAATATAGAAACATCATTTATTGAACGTCGTGAAGAACAAGGAACTCAGACAATTATAGAAAAGAGAGAAATGGATAGTATCCTCAAAACGATGACTATTGTAAAAGAAAACATTGCAGATGCATTGCCAAAATTTAATAAAAGAAATAAAGACTTAGCATATGAAAAAGAAAAATTAGAACAAGCTTAAACAGACAATGATGAATACCAAATAGAAAGAATCACTAAACGAATAACAGATTTTGAGATAGAGAGAAGTGCAAGAAGTGCAATATTAGAAGTAATTGAGACCAAAAGAGATAAATTAAGAACTCAAATAAATAGAATAAAAGAGACAATAAATAAAATATTAAATGAAGATACAACATTAGCCGAGAGAATAAAAACTTTATTCAGAGAACAAGGGATAACAATTGTTAGTATTTTAACTGCTTTTGGAATGATTATTGGTGTTATTGTTGAAACTTTTATTCCTGGGGGTGGAACTGTAACACCTAAACCTCCAGGAAAAGGAGAAGATGTAAGAGATTGGATAAAAAAACAATTATCAAATATTGCTAGACTATTATCAAAACTTGCAGGAAAAGCTGTAGAAGCATTACCAGGAATTATTGGAGCTATTGTAGGATGGTTATTAAAAACAACAGGAAACGTTGTTGCATGGTTTGGAGAACATTTATGGGCTTTATTAATTTTAGTTGTAGGAATGATATATACAGCTGTTAGAGAACATATTCGCTAACAGTTGTTAGAGAACATATTCGCTAACAGTTGTTAGAGAACATATTCATAAATAAATAAAGCTAAACCCCCTACTACAATACTTCCTATTATAATAGATATTTTATCATCTTCATGTGTTTCAATTGGTTCACTAATTTTATTCTTTTTTATATGTTTCACAGCCGGACTTTGTCCGTAGTGCTGCGCAGCCGGACTTTGTCCGTAGCTTATTTCTGGTAAAGATTTACGGACCGGCTGCGGAGCACTTTTTGCTTTTGTTCCAATTAGTTCAACATTTTTCTTTTTAGGAATGGGTTGATTATTTATTTCATTATTTATTCCTAGTTTTTGATTATTAGTGGCTACTATAATTTCATTATTATAATCTTGTATTGTTCCAATTGTATTGGAACACGAAATATGCGACATGGTGAGCATGCATCGGCACGTGCAAGTCAGAGGAACAGTAGTGACGGACGGTCCCGATTGGACAACAGCAGTCACGTGACTTCTTCATATGCAGCGACAGTCTCCAACGGTGCTTCTGCCGGGGCTCCAGAGGGGAGATAGGATGAGGGCCGAGGCCCAGACATTACTCATGATTCTATTGTGACAGATAAATTTAGGTTAAACATACTTACCTGGAACATTGAGGGTTTACAGAAATATGAAAAATGCAGTAACATTAAAGCGTATTTTAAACAGTTTGATATAATATGTCTGTGTGAAACTTGGAGCAAAATTAGTCACGAATTTGACAAATTTTTAAATGGTTATATTCATTTTGACCATGTTAGAGAGATGGGACGAAACAGTGTACGGAATAATGGCGGTGTGAGTGTTTTTGTGAAGGACTTTCTTATTGAT
>CM037789.1:3895975-3945975 GCA_021229015.1 Solen grandis
TTTTCATTTAATCATTAGACAAAAACTTCATCAATATAAGGTAATTAAATCTGAGTGAGAGATAACTACCTTCTTGTGCATTATAGTATGTGTCGGTCTCTACAATGTTCTGCTGCTTGTGACTCTGTCTGGAAAGAGAAATATATACACTTAATTATAAGAAAGAAAGTTTCTAGAAATATTTTGAAGTACAACGATGTTAAATTATACTGTTATGTAAATGAGGGCGACTCCTGTTCAGCAATGGGAGACTGTAGCCGAAAGATTGCAATGCGTGTGTATTTATATATATTATTATACATAATAACATTTTGCAATGTGTCAGTAAGACATATAGTGCAACTGTCCAATTAATATAGGCTTGTTTGTTCTCTACCGATGTTTACACCGGAGGGGACTTAAGGTTTGCCCTCCGTCTGTCTCGCTGTCTGTCCGTCCGTCCGTCCGGATGTCCGGAAATCTGGATCCCGCGGTAACTAAAAAACCGTTCAGGATAATATTATGAAACGTGGTATATGATTAAACACGCCTCTTTGTTGTTTTTTCTCGGACCAAAATTCTGGTTTCTATGGTAACAGAAAAATATGCACCTCACCGGTAGGAGACTCGTGTGTTGCGTGAAACACCAGTTGCTTGTTTAACGGGGTTCGGAATATGGGTTTATAAAGTCAACATCGGACTAATCTCAATAATTTAATTACCAGGTTTTCAATGAGAATAATATAACAATACGTTAGACATGCAGAATTCAAAGTTGCATTGTAGTAAAAACTTGGAACAGCCATCATTCATAGTCCGATGTCCAAATCCCGCACTTCGAACATCGTTTAACATGTCTATTAGTAACATAGTCGATAGAGCGGTATGGTTGTCTCCTGGGAGACTGAGGCTCGCATCTCGGTCCGAAGAAATGCTACTACTAGTAAACCAAGGAAAAACGCACCAGTTCACACCTAATTCTAATGTAAAGGTATAGTAGAAAAAGGTGTAAAATAAAGGCAACTAATGATATTAATCACTCCAATAAGAAGTTCATTTTGTGTGTGAGTGTTAATATGTTAATATCCTTCTCAAAAGGAAAAAAAACATACACCTAGCTCAAACATACACCTAGCTCAGGTTACTTAACGCTTTGCTACTGGAATATTCTTATCAAGGGAATAACTAATGGGAAGATTATAAAATTCAGGGACTTGTACTTTAATCCTGCCCCCCCCCCCCCCAAAAAAAAAAAAAAATAAATAAAATATCTGAACTGATTTGTTTTGTTATCATTGTTCTTGTTGTTGATTATGATGATGATGATGATAACTCTTCTAATGATTAAAAACAAGGAATTGCCTGTTATAAAAATGTCCCCTTATTGATCTATGTATTAGTTATTTACATGTACTTTTTAGAACACTCCTTAGATATCTCTGAAACAAACGGTCTACAGCTTAGGTTATTTAGCAATGCATAGAGGAAATATTTAGACCAACTGTTTGCAAATTATGTATGCATATTCTGAAATGGCTTTGCTTTATTTCAGTCGTGTTTCAAAAACATGCAAGGCGTCGATGATGCTTTACGTCAAAATTAGTCCTGTAAGTCTCTGGTTCAGGGAAGAAGCAAGTACAACATAGCAGCGAAACGGATATCATATCATTTCCCGAAATGACAGAGAATCACGCCAACAACAACAATAGTCCTTCGGTCCGATTATTTGACGCTTGCGTCAAAAGATTCTTGTATTGTGTTTGTAATTTGCTGCTGAAAAAGTACAGGATCTAAACTAACAGATACGCTACTCAGCGAAATTTTGTATATTCTCGGCGTGAATCCTCGGAGTTGCGCCAGAACCAGAGTTTATAGTAACTTTAAGTGATAGCAAAATAACGATCGGTAGAACGATTCAATTATTTTATATTATTTATCATAATAATTCTTTAATTTACTTGATGTTGTCCGATACCTGATTGTTTGTGATATAACATACAGATAGGTGAAATGCAAACAAGAAATCTTTATCACACACACACACATTGATTACTCAAGGGTCTCATTATACAGAGACCCTGATTACTCAAAATATTCACTTTGATGTTATGTTATACTAACGGGAACTCAAGACGCCATTCTCGAAGATTGTGCATTAGTAATTATTTCTCAAACACAAATAAAACAACTACTGAATGGTGACTGAATTTCTGTGATACTTTGTATACATAGTTTTGTTTAGTAATGGGCCACATCATACACAAAAACCAGCCATTATCTTAGTAAGTATATATATATCCAGTAATGTCGTAATTTGATGAGGTGTCGAGAAGATCAAGTATTTTAGAAAGGTTGGGTAAAACTGCATTGATCTTTTCTCCAATACAATGCGATGCAGATATGTCCTTCAATGTTCGAAGGAGTTAGGACTCCCAACCTCGCCTACTCCAACTCCCAACTTCGCCTACGACGAAACCCATGCTGCTGGTTCTATGTTATGGTCTAAGAACGATTGGTAATTTTCCGGTTACATTTTTCCCCCTTCTTGCAGACAAGAGTAACATATAATGTCTTCCATTCATAAGGAATGTGATATTGAGCATGTTTTGTCCTGAAAATGAGGGTAAGTGCTAGAGCAATGATTTTGAGAACAACAATTTTGTCAAGACACGTAGCTTCGCGTGGGTGAAGGGCTTGTTAGAGATTCGCTACATCGAATGGGATCACTTCCCGACTCTGACTCTCATTTCAAGCGGGATATCCAGTAATGCGAAACACGTTCATGGCTTACTAACAGATTCTGTAATAAATCATATTTATTTTAGAATGAAAAAATAATTTACGAGATACTATATTATAATTACAAATAATATGACCATATTTCTATTGCTATCTACATAAAACATTAGCAATTATTTCAATCATATATTTAAGCTCGATTTCGAAACATGTTTTTATAGCTGATAGTATCCTTCTCGGTGGTTTCTGGGTTGGATCAGTACTTTGCGTCTAGGATAATCATGAAAACATCCACAGTCAGGTACGTTATCAACGGACCACATGATCTCCTTATTAGCACAATAAATGTTTAATTCTTGAAGTTATCTGATACAATACATGCATAACACCGTAAACAGGTCCCTTTAGTTAACAACAAGATAAAAGTTTTGTGGTTCAGTATTGGGACCTTTGTACTTGTAGTCACGTTAAAATGAAACGCCCGTTGTAATGGTCCTGCACTATATTGGACTATGGTTGCATTGGTGTCACATTAAGATGGAGGGCATTATTGGAATGGATCTCTCTGCATTGAAAATGTATACCATTCTGTTGCAACAGTTGTTTTTTTGGCTTATTAAGCCAACATTTGAATGTTTATTGGCTTATTAAGCCAACATTTGAATATTTAAGTCTATCAAATTACTCAGATATTAAATTGATATATTCTATCAATATGAACAATTCAAAGATTTGAATTATTTTTGTCATCCTGTTCTTCTTGAAGCACTGATTTCTCCATTATTGTGTTAATTTGATAACTAATAATAAGTACATGTATGTATAAAATGTTTATTAATACTTGTATTATTGTCAAGATAAGTTTGTGACTATATTGAACATTTTATTTGTTAATATTATTTATTGATGTACATACATGTATATCAGATACATAAGTATAATTAGTATCTCGAGATCTTTTCTCGTTGTAATCAGATACTATCTCGTAATAATGACACATGATCTGGATCGTAGGAGATAAATCGTTATGATTATCATTTAACTTACTCCTGATTGGCACTAGGCGGCTTTCATATGAATATGAATTCTCAGTTATGTAAAATGTCCATTCATTATTCTCGCAGATGAGGATGGTACTTAATTACGATTTTCATACTTTTACTTAAACTATGCGTATTTGTTTCCATGGGGATTTGAATATAATACTCAAATATTAGCCCGAGATCATACTTAAGTAAATTCGAGAACACAGGGCCCACATTTTGTGAAAAGTTGTAAATATCAGTTTTCAATGTAACTATTAATGACGACTTTATCGTTATAGGTGAAAAACTATTCAATAACTTTGTGTTTGTTTGATGGGTTTAACGTCCCAACAACAATAATTCAGTCATTTTGAGAATATGTCTACTTGATACAAATATATATCTACCACACTGCAGTATCACACCTTAGACATGTGGCATGATACCATACCCAGTCACATTAGCCTGACACCGGACCAACCAGTCATGCAAATACCCTTATATAGCGTCAAGCAAGAGACATATACCAATATCATCCTTTGCGATTTGGTATGACGCGAACGGGTATCGAACACACGACCGCCCGCTCCAGAAGCGGACGCTCTAACCACTCGAACGCGGGTACGGCGTTCCTTATTATTGAGCGTTTGTTGCTTGATCTGCTGTAAGCAGAGGTGAAACATAAGTATTACTTTTCCGTTATCGGTCTGTCCGTCCGTTCGTCTGTCTGGCCGTCACACTTTTCCCGTCACGCTAAAGAAAACTCTTGTTTTGAAATGAAATTGCGAAAGACTGAATATTTGTGCTGTGTAAGATCTAATCACAGTTGCTTTCAAGCGACAAGAGATAAAACCTCTGCGCGGCATATATAAATGTACCCTAAAGGTTGTAATGGTGTTAACTAAAGTCGGAATACCGGTATTTTATATATTTGGTAATAATATTAATAAATTGTACACACAAATATAATTGGCGATTTTATCTGTTTGTCAAGGTTATAGTTTACATCCAGAGATTAACATTTTACCAAAACCTCCATTCATATTTGATAAAGTATGATATATTGTTGTCTTGACCTTTGACCTGGTGCACCTAAATAAATAAATCAGGAATATAAACTATGCACACATTCACATGCATGTACATTATAAAAATGATTGTACATAGCAAATCTAATCAAAACTACAGTGGACTTTAATAATTCTGTCACAACTGAATAATATCCACATGCATAAACTTATCTAAATAAATGAAAAAAAAATCTGTCTTGCTATTATTGAAAATAGGACATTTATTAAATACTCGAAATTTCAGAAACTATTTTATGAATTACTACTAAATGCAGTTTTGTATCATAGGAAATTTATATTATTTGCTTCTTTATTTTTGGGAGGGGGGGGGGTAAACTTAAAAACCGGTTTCTCATTCATAAAATAACATACAATCCAGGGGTTGTGAAAAAATGTTATCACACTAACAAGAGAGAGAGAGAGAGAGAGAGCACAGATGAGAAAAATCAGAACACTAGTAAAGGAGACAATTTGTTTGCACACAATGGTTAATTATGCCGAAATAGCGCTGGACTGTATATTTAAGTTCGATCCTGAGAAGGAGCGTGAGCACTGGCTCAGCTCAGGCAAATTCAGTCGTATAACCGGACATCTGTCGATAATTATCTCTTATTGTTTACTTTTCATGTCCCTTTTGAGAAACTGATCCAATGAGTATACATCGATGGAAAATATTACTAAATTTATCGCTTATTGACGTCACTCTTCTTTCTCCTTACTTAATTCTACAGAGTTCAAGTTTAAATAACTGGATAAAAACTATTTAAGACAGATTTTGTCGGGAACAGTATTGTTTTTCTTATCATCAATATCACGTTTGCTCAATTGATAGTTTAGTGGCACGTGGGTCGAAGATTACTGATAATGGTTGTAAAATAAATAAATGAATGAATATGTTTACATTCTCCTACACTAGTCCGGTACAATGTAACCAGATATCCATGATACCGTACTGGGAACAGCAGGCAGCAATTTTCTCATTTATCTAGCAAATCAGAAACTTTGAAGGATTAACCAGCTTGTCTCGTCTAAGAGTTACGTCTGTTAAAACACGATGAGCCTGATAAGCGACACTATATTCATGTGCCGGTTTAAGTTTAGGTTTTCAAAATTGAATACATATATCTTGTCTATATATCATGTATATATATATATATATATGTGTTAGAGCATCTAACAGATGCAAAGGATGGGCGATTCCTGTTCTAAATCTTTAAAATATTGACTTTTTGTAAAACAATCTAATTAACCTGCCAATGTTCACTACCAACTGATATACATCACAGCCCTTCTCAAAAATTTATTTGCTTTCCATATTTTTTTTCTTTGCTCTCCATATTTTCTTTCACTACAAAAACATTCATTAATGAAATTCTATTTATAAAAAAGTAACTTCTGATATCCAGTTGTCATTTAAACGGGGCGACATAATTGAAATAAAAATGGCTTAAGGCACAAAATGCTCTAAAATTAAGTTGTAAGTAATAGAAAAAGACGTTTGATATCATACCAAAATGCAAATAAAGTATATAAGTAAATAAAGGGCAGCAAATATACATTGTTCTCTTAGACTTTTGGAGAAAACATGAGGTACATGCCTTATTAATGTTTTATAAATGTAAATTCATATTTTGAATAATAGGTACTGTCCAGAATATAACAGACTCCTTGAAAAATATTTTTGCAAGTAAATCCGTAGAGAACAAATACGACAGTATTTTTTCACTTAATGACATCCTTGAGATTGTTCAGAGTCGTAGTTTTCAATGTTACGACTAACCGCAATGCACGACTTAATTATTCAATGCCCATGTTGTTCCCATGACAGTTGCAAAACTCGCAAACTCTGTACTGTCGGAAATATTATGTGTCATGTCGATTATTTTACAAAAAGCGTGTGAACAGTATACTCCAGTCATGTGATGGAAGTAAAGTCTATAGCTGCGACATTTGTTTGCAGCTGTAAGTTATGCAAATTGATATAAAAGTATTTTGCGTGTGGCGCCAATGTTTTCATGGCATAGTCAAGAATTGAAAATAAGAGGTCTTTCTGTGAAGTATACTTTCAAAATTTGTCTTAATCTTGGCAGTTAATGTCTGACAAATAAATGGTCAAATTTAAGGTCTTCCAACCCTAATACCATCAAAGCAATGCACATGTATATAACATATTAATAAGCTTTAAATTGTCAAATAATGGTATTCTTATGGGCAAATTGACATGTTATGACAAGTGTCAGATGTTTTTGAATACCTCCCCTTGATATTTTGTTGCCATGAGTTATCTCGCCTGAAAACTAAAACACTCATTTTAACTTCACCATTTTCCTACGGTAAAGTTTAGAATTTTTTTCACGAAAGGTGATACATAATCATAAAATGCACCTCTCTATCACGAGTTTTTCTCATAAACCAAACTCAGTTTTTCATATTCACGGTTAATGTATATTTTTCATAGGCTTAAATGTTAGATTATATGCAGATTATCTCCCTCAAATTTGATAAAACTTTAAAAAAAAAAAATCGTATTTTTTTTTTTTGTTGTTGAATGTCTTCAAAGTGACAAAGATTCATAGAAATATTACCATCCAGTGGCAAGATATGGAATATGGCTATTTGGATTTGAAGACCATAAGAAAAAAAGCATCATTCCAGAAACTAGAAAGCTATTTCTGATAAAATAATGAAAATACTTAAAATTGACTTTGGCTAATGTTTACTATGAAATACTTGCACACATTCGACTTCTATTGATACATAATTTCCCCATTTTGATATATAATGGGTACAATGTGTTTGAACATGTACACTAAAAAGGCAATTAAAAGTCTAATTCATCTATACAGGCGATACATGATGGAAGAAATTTATAATTTTTAAATATATAATTTTTAAATTTATAATTAATTAATCAGGATTTCAAAAAGTGTGTACATTTTTATAAACATGTAGGTTTTAAATTTTTGTTCCGGTCTTAACTAAACTGAAGGATGATTTCTTGATATTTTCACTCAAAAGTCTTGGTTTCACTAATGTATAACTTGTTATGCACTGCCAACTCCGTTGTGAAGCATTAAAATTTTCGACTGTGCTCTCGTTCGTGTGTGCGTGCGTACGTCCGTGTCTCCGTTCATCTGTTCGTCCGTCAAACCTCAGGTTTGCCTTTGCGTTTAATCTTTTTTAAAATCTTTATGAAACTAGGTACTCATGTATGTCATGATATGATCTATCTAATATCTATGCAAATTTATGGCTGTGACCTAAATTTCACTGTTGGATGAACGAGGTAAAATTGATTGTTATGCCTAAGGTTTACCTTTGCGATTAAGCTGTTTTTCTATATAGATGGATTCCCATCTTTATGAAACTAGGTACACATGTACATTATGATATAAAAGTTTAAAATTTATGCAAATTTATGGGCGTGACGATTTTTACACTGTGGGGAGAACATTGTAAAATTGTTTTTTTTTCTGCCTAAGCTTTACCTCAGGTTTACCTTTGTGTTTAAGCTTTTTTTCCATGCAGATGACTTCACATCTTCATGAAACTAGGTACACATGTACGGCGTAATATGGTGTATTTTTATAGGTAAGCAAATTTAAAGCTGTGACCTACAATTCATGGCTGGATGAACATGGATAAATTGATTATTCTGCCAAAGGTTAGCTTTTTTTCCTGAAGAAAAAAAATCTTTTTTTTTTTAAACTAGAAACACATGTACATCATGCTATAACCTATCTGATATTTATGCATTATTATGGCTTTAACATATATTTTTACTGTTTGTGGTTGTCACTAACACTTCACTGGTGGCAACTCTGCCTCAGGTTCTTCTTGCGCCAACTAATAATGCTTGGGTCTGATAAATTATCACAGAGCTATGGTCCTTTGTAATTTTGGTCAATCTTATTTGCATTTTATCTCCAAAACCTCTATTTTAACTTGGGTGAAACTTCATGAGATTAATAGTGCATGAAAGTGTTTTTTGCATGTATATTAATATCAAAAGTATTGAGTTCTTATGGTCGCTGGGTCGTCGATGTTGTCCTCGAAAATAGAGTCGCAGAGATACACTCCCTTGTTTTTGTTAATACATTCAAGACGTTTATGAGCATAGTTTTCAAAAGAAAAATCCAGAAATTCTTCATGTATTTTTAATTATGATCACTGTTAATTACCTGATCTTTGTATCAACACACACTTTTCTGAAGTAAAAACATTCAATTCATTATTTTGAACTATCAATTATCTCCGGAGTAATAAATGACCAGTTACCTGCTGATACTCCCTGCGTGTAGAACTGGGTATTTGAAGCAAGGTTATGATAAATACAAGAACTTACGAATCGAACAACAACGCTTAAATTACTGCTATACATGTATTCCATTTTCACCTCTTTTTATGTAATTCGTTAAGGATATCATTAATGACATTAATACCGATCTAATTGATTGCTTTCAAGCTGAATAAACTGGAGATCTTTAAAATGTATTTGAAACTCTAATTTTACAATGACAGCGTTTGCCATTAAAAGGTTTAGATTATGAAATTACCAAAATAACGACGACCTTTACAATACCATTGAACAACTATAAAGATGACAAGGCAGTCCAAAGGACAGCTATATCCCCCGCCGCTGGCCAAATATTAGAATTTGTTTGGTCATAGGATTATGTTCACCTTAACCTGGCATGGTTGTAGCAGACATAGAAGATCAGTTTAAGACAATTTAACTTTCCGGAGTTATGTATGAATTTCAGAATTCGGAGGCACATATATTAAAAGTTTACTGACAAGTTTTACATGGGAAACAGTACAAAAAGTGAACATCAATGAAGTATAGGATGTGATAGGTAACCACAAAGTACATGTGTAACTCAATTAAAAACTTTATATATCATAAATAATTTTATGATTGTGAACATGACATACTATTATTTACCGAGTACAATAAATCACTGTGGAAGTGCAATCCAGGTCAAGAAGTGGTCTGTGTAAGGCAAGGGGAACACTCCTGAATGAGATATGGAGCGGACACGAAAATAACATTTGACCTGCAAGTATGACCTTGACCTTGAGCCAGCATGACCGACTCATGCCTTCTGCACATCAGCTCAATGAGGTTAACATTTTAGCCGAGTTTGAAGAAAATGTGTCCAAGCGTTCATGAGATATGGAGCGGACACGAAAATAACATTTGACCTTCAAGTATGACCTTGACCTTGAGCCAGCGTGACCGCCTCATGCCTTCTGCACATCAGCTCAATGAGGTTAACATTTTAGCCGAGTTTGAAGAAAATGTGTCCAAGCGTTCATGAGATATGGAGCGGACACGAAAATGTTTCGGACACACTGACGGACTGACGGCCTGACGGACTGACGGACGGACTGACGGACGGACGGACGGACGGACGGAGGTTAACACTTTAGCCGAGTTTGAAGAAAATGTGTCCAAGCGTTCATGAGATATGGAGCGGACACGAAAGTGTTTCGGACACACTGACGGACTGACGGCCTGACGGACTGACGGACGGACTGACGGACGGACGGACGGACGGACGAAGGGCATTCCTATAACCCCCCTCCCGCTTCGCGGCGGGGGATTAAAAAGGAAACGGTGGACAAGGATGAATAAAACTGACCAATCAAACCTAATTATATACATATGCCTAGTTTTGAGGTACACCAAAATGGTTGAAAATCACAAACATGCAAATTTCCTGTTCCAGTTGTTCTTAATCATTTCAATCTGCATAATGCCTCGATCACGGAACATTCTCTCTGTCAACTCAGTTTTAGCGTGTGCAAGGTCAACACTGAGTACAATTTGACTATTCAAGCTTTCTTTTTTTTCTTTTTCTGAGTTTTTCTTATAGTGACTTTGTCACTTTGAAAGATGAATTGTGTGCTAGAAGTTGGAAAAAACATCTGACATCATCATTCGATATTCAATATCGAGCTAAAGGCGAATTCTAATCACATATAAGATCCAAATTCGGCAAAAAAAAACCTTCGATATCGAGCCACATATGACATCATTACTCGATATTTGATATCAAGACACGGTAAAATTTGGAATTTAATCAAACGATGTTAGCATTATAGAACTGTGGAATTTCATGCCAGCTTTGAGATATAACGTATTGACGAATATCGAACTTTGTTTTAATACTGAGCGTAGCCGGACATAATTGACTATATAGGACATGCAAATATCGAGCTATTGGCGAATTTCGAGCTACGTCTGAGTTCGAGATTCAAAAACAATAATTCAGCTAATATCGAGCTAGGTTCCAATACCGAGTCAAGTTGGACATCGTTACTGTGCATATATAACATACTTATATTGAGCTAGTTGCGAATTTTGAGCCAGGTCTGAGATCAAAATTCAAATATTTACTACAGCCGAATATCTAGCTAGATTCCAATACCGAACCAAGTTGAACATTATAGACCCTTCTTAATATTATCTCATGCATATTCAGTAAGGTAACCAGAACGAGGCTTAGATGGGTCAGTTCAGACTCTGAGTTGTAAACAAACTCAGCAGCTTACACTGATAGAGATGTCAGTGGTGTAAATATTTACACAGGCTTAAGTTTTGTTGAGGCCTAGAAAATTATTAAATTACTTACATTTTCATCAGAGAAGAATTCCTTGAACAAAAAATCCAAGTTTTCAAGTGAAGACTATCTACATTAAGACAGTTTCCGTGTATCAACTATTTAAAACAGTAGGGTTATAAAACTTAAACCATCATATGATTTAGCTGTAGCTTATATTACACAACAATTCACAATATACGTCAACACACTAAAATTAGAGGATAGGAACCGCTTTGATTCCCAATGGAAACAACTTCTTAGCAACACCTTAGATAATGTTTAAATCTTAAACAGTTTTTTCAACACGGACATAATAAGGTACGGATGCTTTACTTTACTTATGTTGTATGGACTTAAATAAGTATACCAATATAGATTTTTATTGCTTTATAATTCTATGTAGGAAAGGCAACTTGTTGTTTTTTTTTCTCTTTTTTTTTTTTTTCGTCTTCTTCTTTATCTTATGTTTGTATTACTTCTATTATATAATTTAAACTACCACTTTGTTAATAATTGATTCAAAGTTAAAAAATAAATATTGCATTAGGTATGATGTAATTTACATGTATGTTTATATGAACATAGTTATATGCAGTTATATTGTACGGAGCAACGGGGATGGCCTCGACCCTTTTGCTTCTATGACGAGGAAAATAAAGTGGTTAAAAAAAAAAAAAAAAAAAAAAAAAAAAAAACTATTTAAAACACAGAATCCCTAATAAACCCAGCCATGCATATTTCACAAATACACAACATGCTGACCAGCAGCCAATTGTATAAACCTTGGTTAAAATTTAACCATTGGTTAAAATCATGTTTTGGTTAAAATCATGGTTTAAATTTTAAAAATTAGTTAAAATTTAACCAACTCTATTTTTGGTTTAATTAACCAACCTCCATAAGGCTGGTTAAGTTTTAACCAGAATCAATATGGACGCTCTGATTTTGACACAGACTCGACGACCTAGACAATTTCGACGGACAAATAGACAAATGGAAGACTACGGCGACGAAGAACTAAGACGACAATACAGATTCTCAGCCCAGAACATTGACAGACATACTGGGCTTATTGGTCACCGACTGGAACGACTGACGAAGAGAAACACTCCTCTGACACCTCGACAGCAGATCATGATCGCTCTGCGTTTCTATGCATCTGGAAATTGTTTACAGGTCATCTTCGGTGATACCTTTGGGGTTGACTGTCTCATGAAATATTACTGACGTGACAGACGCTCTTTTTGACCTAAAGACCGAATTTATCAAATTCCCACAAATGGAGGAAGAACTTCGACAGGCAAAACTGGGATTTTACAAAATCAAAAAGTTCCCAGGTGTAATCGGTTGCATTGATGGAACTCACATACGAATCATTTCTCTGCCCAAAGATGAGGAAATGTTTTACGTGAACAGAAAAAGATACCATTCAATCAACATTCAAGCTTCTTGTGATCACCTTGGTGAGTTACTTAGCATGACCATCCTTTAAATTATACCCAGTAGCTTCCCTTGATTTTAATTTACTGGCGTGAAGGATGTACTCTTTATTTACCAATTTGTTTCTCTTGTTTCGATCATTTTGTGATTCTACGTTTAAAAAAATGTTCACATGTGTATATTTAAAGACCTATACTTTGTTTTCCTATAAAAATCCATCAAAACACTTATATGATAATAAGAAGCGATATTCTAAAGGAAAAAAATCATTGGAAATTGCCGGGGTTTTTTTTGCGTCTTTAAAAAACAAGAGGACCAAGGTGGCCCTAAAGACGCTCACCTGAGGACATTTGTGCTGACCAAGTTTGAGGAAGATTGAATCAAAATTGTGGCCTCCAGTGTGTAAACAAGGTTTTTCTAAGATTTGACCTACTGCCCTACTTTTCAGTCCAGCCCTGCTCATTTTCGAAAGGGTTCAAGATATCATCTTTACTAACATACTGACAAAGTTTTAGAAAGATTGGATCAAAATTGTGGCCTCTAGTGTGTAAACATCAAAATTGTTGACGGACGACGAACAGTATCATTCATTGCCTGTACAAAACAGATTGCTTAAGAATAAAGATGATGAGGTGAAACAGTGTTCAGGAATTTTCTGACCCCATCCACAAAAGATATCATCATGACAAACATTCTGCCAAAGTTTGAGGATGATTGGACCAAAAATGTTGCCCTCAGAGTATGAACAAGATTTTTCTAAGATTTGACCTACTGACATACTTTTCTGTCCAGCCCCACCCATTTTCAAACTGGTTCGAGATATCATCATGACAAACAATCTGACCAAGTTTGAGGAAGATTGAATCAAAATTGTGGCCTCTAGTGTGTAAACAAGATTTTTCTAAGATTTGACCTACTGACCTACTTTTTGATCCAACCTGACCCATTTTCGAAAGGGTTCAAGATATTATCAAGACAAACATTCTGACCAAGTTGGGAAGATTGGATCAAAATTGTGGCCTCTAGTGTGTAAAAAATGTTCTAAATTTGACCTACTGACCTATTTTTACCAACCTGGCCTCTAGTGTGTAAATAAAAATGTGTTAAATGTTTTGTATGAGATGGTATATGTAAAAATAAATAAATAAAAAAAGGAATAAGCTGATAATCATAAGATATTTGTTCATGTCTGTTTTTTAATTATACCGTTTTAGTTTGTAATTGATATTTAAAAATATTTATGCAGCTAGTTACTATATATGTATTAATTTCCAAATCATGACTTTTTATATCTTTAAAATTTTAAAAGTTATTAATTATCCCAAACGAAGTTATTGTTTTTACTCCGTTTACTCTTTATTATTATTCATATTCTTCTTCTTCTTTCTTTCTTTCGCCGGCATCTTTGTATGGACCATATCTTGGAGGCCACACTTATAAATAGTCCTCAGTGAGTAGTGGTGCCTCCCTGAATTTTGTAAATGGGTTGTTCCTGGGCCCCACCCCTTCAGCGATGGATTTTTTGCATAAAAAAAGAGAAGAGTTGAATAGTACTACTTTGATGTCACCCAGGTGTCAGACTCCACCCCATGAATTTTACTTATGATCTTATATCTCAAAAAACATTAATGTATGATTTTCTAAGAAGAAACTTCATTTGGGAGACTTAGTAACAGTTCACTGTTATAATTATTACATGTATTAAATATGCATTACTGCACCATCAATAAAATTCATTAAATTATAATTAACATAGAAAACATTAATGGTCTTTCTAATACGCAATTATTATTATCATTATCTTCATGTTGCTGTTAATAATATTTATCTGCTTTAATTCAGTAGCGGATGGACGGATTATTGCATGATGGGAAGGTTTAATTGGTTATTTTAACCAAAGGTTAAAACAAAAATCATGGTTAACTAACCCAGTGGTTAAGCTGTTTTATACAAGAGGATAACCAGGGTGGTTAAGTAACCAACTTGGTTAAAAGATAACCATGGGTTAGCTGTTAACATAGGGTTATTTTAACCAAGGTTTATACAATTGGCTGCAGATGTATACACATGGTTAAACCATTTCTCAACACCTACAATAAAGCCATTAAGGTTACATTCCATTGTAGATAAGATAACCTTTTAGACAATAACATATAAATTACCAACTTCTTTTGGACACCTCGCTAACAGTATCCCAAATATCTGTTTTAGTTCATGATAATACTGATGTATGCAGCAAATGCTGCAAATCTCAAAGAAAGAATGAAATTTCACATACTTATGTGTTAAGCCATTTTAATCAAGAATGGGATTAAATCACACATTTCTTTGTAATATAATATTTAATTTAAAGATTATGACATACGTTTTCCTCCTTTTCTCGAGACTTGAATAGAAACCCCCAAAACCAACATTCATTTTCACTATATTATATATCAACAATAAATTATGGGTGAAATAAACTTTTATAAGATATATTTTCAGTGGATAGCATAAATACTTATGAAATATATTTTCAGTGGATAGCATAAATATTTAGTTCATGTATGATTTTTTTTTCTTCAGGCAACTTATAAGTTTTAAGTAATCTGTATAAACGTAAAATAAATGCATTATTTCATTTCATATAATACTAGATGCAAAATGTGACTGCCAAATTAGGCAAATGTGTATGTTGCAATCATATTACAGGCTTATTCTAACAGATTGCTGGATTAAAAATATATAAACACATCTTTACACTAGACATTGCAGATTTAAGAGGTAAGGAACCTCAGGATCTTGAAGTTTGTGGTTATTCGAACCGTAACCCAGCCATAGAATCCAGATCAATTAATTCCACATTATATACTAGTAACCAGGCCAGTGAGAGACCAGATCCAGTATCATAAAAATAGTCACAAATAGCTCCCACCAAGTCTGGACCAGCTTTAAATGACTCGATTGCATAAAAACAGTATTTTAAGCAGAAGGTGTGTGTTTTCCTGGCATGTCTATAAGAAATTACAGTTGAACCTGTATTAGCAGCCACCTGTACAAAGCGACCAACTGCATTAAGCGGTCAATTTAAATACAATGTTTTACAAAATTTAAGCATTTTGTCATATATTTGTACTTAATTTAGCGGTCGCTTCTGTTAAGTGGTCACTTTCTCTTATTCCCTTGAGTGACCATTTAAGACAGGTTTGAATGTACATGATTCACAAATATAAGTCAGTTTATCTCGGACTCAAACAGATCATATTAACAGTCTTAATATACCTGAGATAAAGAAATTTGGAGAAATAAAAATAAAATAAAATAAAACAAGAGTGCCAGTGATGCCACAATATACGCCGTCACAAAATATAAAGACCAAGAGGGGTCTTTTAATTATTGCTTTTAACATTTCTGTAAGCATAAGCTCATAATGAAGTCTGTAAGACCAATTAATTTAGCTGAACAGAGATAGAACCCTAAAAATGCTTCCAATATGACAGTAGGTCAAATAGCAGTATCAATATGAATCCTTTTTTCTTTCTCCGCATAACTCTTGCAAAAATCACTGTACCAGAAAATCCTTGCTTTATGCACTTTTACCTGTTTAGAAATTTGAGTTGTGTTTTAAAGAGACCATGTTTAGAAAGGCGTAACTATTGCAAATATTGATGAACATCAAAATCCCTGCTTTGTGCATATCTACCCAGTATAGTAATGACATTGCCCAAGTTTTGAAAAGATTAGGTCAGACCCATACAAGAAATTGCATTCACAAAGCTGAAATATCAATCAGCTAAAGAGACTAAGTTTCAAGGGACACAAATCTTGTAAAAATCAATGAACCATAAAATCGCCACTTCATGCACATTTACCCATTATAGTAATGACATTGACCAAATTATAAAAAGATTCATTCAGAAATGTAGGAGGAGTTGCGTTCACAAGGCTGCAATATCATTCAGCTACAGAGACTAAGTTTCAAGGAACACAAATCTTGGAAAATCAATGAACCGGAAAATCACCTCTTCATGCACATCTACCCATTATAGAAATGATATTGACCAAGTTCTGAAAAGATTCATTCAGAAATGTAGAAGGAGTTGCGTTCACAAGGCTGCAATATCAAACGGCTACAGAGACTAAGTTTCAAGGGACACAAATCATGTAAAAATCAATGAACCGGAAAATCGCCACTTCATGCACATTTACCCATTATAGTAATGATATTGACCAAGTTTTGAAAAGATTCATTCAGAAATGTAGGAGGAGCTGCATTCACAAGGCTGCAATATCAAACAGCTACAGAGACTAAGTTTCAAGGGACACAAATCATGTAAAAATCAATGAACCGGAAAATCGCCACTTCATGCACATCTACCCATTATAGTAATGACATTGACCAAGTTTTGAAAAGATTCATTCAGAAATGTAGGAGGAGTTGCGTTCACAAGGCTGCAATATCATTCAGCTACAGAGACTAAGTTTCAAAGGGACACAAATCTTGTAAAAATCTATGAACCGGCAAAATCGCCTCTTCATGCACATCTACCCATTAAAGTTATGACATTGACCAAGTTTTGAAAAGATTCATTCAGAAATGTAGGAGGAGCTGCATTCACAAGGCTGCAATATCAAACAGCTACAGACAATGAACCGGAAAATCGCCACTTCATGCACATCTACCCATTATAGTTATGACATTGACCAAGTTTTGAAAAGATTCATTCAGAAATGAAGGAGGAGTTGCGTTCACAAGGCTGCAATATCATTCAGCTACAAAGACTAAGTTTCAAAGGGACACAAATCTTGTAAAAATCAATGAACCGGAAAATCGCCACTTCATGCACATCTACCCATTATAGTTATGACATTGACCAAGTTTTGAAAAGATTCATTCAGAAACGCAGGAGGAGTTGCGTTCACAAGATATGGACGTACGGACGGACGGACAGACGGAGAAGATGACGCCAATATACGACCGCCTCCGGCGGCGTATAAAAAAACAGGTCAGCTCTGGCACAAAGTCAGGAAGCACAGACTTACAGCATCTAACGTGGGTAAATAGTAAAATGCGGAAAGATTATGATTGTCTCTACCTGCAACTAAAGAATAAAAGACATGTAACAACTGATGCCAATTAACGGGGATTAGTTTTTGAATGCAATGCTTATGCTGCTATAGAAGGAAATTCTTTGCATATGTATCCTTGTGGAATTGTTGGCAGTTCTGGTTCCAGAACCATAAGGTATATATAATCCATCAAGAAATCGGCCATTTGGACTTCTTGAATTCTCAAGTGTCCAGGGACTATCTTTGAACACTTTAATATAAAGAAACATTAAATACTACTGCATCAAGTGTTAACAATGTTGCTAAAAAATATTTTTATGAGAAACACTTTCCTTCAATACAGTTTTTGTAATTTATTAAAATGCAAGTTGGACATAGTTTTCCATACATTGTTTATTTGACTATAATTCTGGTCTTTTTTCAGTGTGTAAACTGGAGAATTTTGTAATACATCTGACACCCAGTATACAAAGATAAATTTATAATATTATATGTAACTCAAAGCATGTGAAGCATTGCCTAATGATGATTTAGTGTACATACACTTTTGTTATAAATATATAAAATTAAGAGCATAAAACCAGAGAAGATGGTTGTTGTGTTTTTATTTCTATATAATCCATGAATACCATTGTACTTGAACATAGTGATTTAAACTCAGTTTACAGTATCTCTGGACAGCCAGATATAGGATATATCTGCGACATATCTTACATTAGAATTATAAACTGAAACACTGCAATGATAATGAGAAATTTATTTCAAAAGTTTACTTGTGTATGTGCTTCCACCAGTGGACACCATAACTATCTGAGTAGTTATCAGCTGTACTGGTGCGTACACCTGACCCATTTAAACCTTGTTCTGAGAAAAGAATCCCTGGTATGCATACATTTTGAGAAGGGCCTATTACTGATCATATAAGACATACAGATATCAGGCTAATGGCAATTTTCAAGCTAGGTCTGAGGTCAAAATTAAAGAGAACCAAGATGGCCCTGAATCGCTCACTTGAGAAACATTGCCAATTATTGTATTATGAGTCATACTGAATACATGATCGACACAGAAGTACAGCAAGATTATCAAAATTCCACAATACAAATGTACCTGCCATCCAATTTTTTTGAGGTTATAGCTCTGATAAGTCTATATAAAATCAAGTGACCCATGGGGTCAGTTTTGACAACAGGACCATGAATTGAACAGACTTGGTTGAGGTCCACAAGTATAAGTCTCAACTGACCAGGCTTTGTGGTTTTTGAGAAGAAGATCTTCTGAGGGTTTTCGAATACAAGTCTATTTAAAATCAAGTGACCCCTAGGGTTGGAACAATTTTGACCAAGGACCATGATTTGAACAATCTTGTTAGAGGTTCTCTAGGTCATGTTACACACCAAGTATCAGCCCTTGGCCTAAGAGGCCTCCGCTTTTTTATTGTCTTAATTGTCATTTATTAGAATATGATAAACGCCCGTTCTTTACATAATATTCCATCAGTTCAACACACAAATGGCTTTTTACTCATGCAATATGTTTAAAACCTAATCAGTCTGAAAGTTAATGCCAAATGTCAAAAACTCCAATTATCATTAAACTTTTCCAGAAATGTATGGGAAGAAATGCAGAGGTGTAAAATGATGTAAATTGAAATAACTTCTTAATGTAACGCCCAATTCTGAAATGGTTGTTACCATAAGACACATTATCAATAATGCATACGCATTGTATATGGATTTATCATGACCATATTTTGAGAACCTCAATAATGGCAAAAAAGATTCATGTCATTGACTTCTACCAATAACTTTACAACTACTTGTATGATCTGTAAAAATAGCATATCATTAAAAAATATATATCTGGCTATTATGTATGTTCTTATATTTTTCACAAAAAAATGATACTGAGAAAAAAGTATTGCATTCAAAAGGGTAATCTTGTTGTGGTTGCTGCAATCTGAGTTCAAATGATACTGGCTCAATGGCATCCTGTTTGAATTTGAACCTCAAAAGACAAAAAAAAAAACCATAAAAAAACGAAAGAGAGACAAAGAGGGGGGGAGTAACAAGAGCAAAAATGGCCCGAATTGGCTCTTCTGAGAAATATTGCCTTCACTGCCTCTAATATAACATAGTCATACTAAATACTAATCCATGCAGAAGTACAGCATCATAATCATAATTCTACACATAAACTGTACTTGTGGTCAAAATTTTGATGGCCATAGCTATAAAATCATTTTTCCTGTGGTGGGACCAATTTTGACCCCTGATAAAAGTTCTAGAACATCAAAGAACTTACAAAGAACTTTAAGAATTGTTCTTGAACTAGACATTCATTTCTTGAACCTGGGTTCAAGAACCATTGGCTGTTCTTGAACTAGAGTAGTAGACATATAGTTCTTGAACCTTGGTTCTAGAACCATTGACTGTTCTTGAACAACACATACATTTCTTGAACCTTGGTTCCAGAACCCAAGTTGATCTTGAACTAGACCACCATTTATTGAAGTTGTTTTAACTTGTGTGAGTTGGTTGATTTTTTTTTGTCGATCTATATATACATAATGCCAGGAGTCATTTTTCCAAGGGAGGAAGTGTGTTACCAAGACTTCATTTTTCACTATTTCTTTATTGTGCTTGAAGCCAGTATGATGTGTTTTAAGTATATATGTGTTCATTCATGATTGTGTCACTGTCCACTGTAATGTCAACGTAAGTTCTTTTTAGTTGTGGAACTAGTTTGGCAGCTTGACCACCGTATCTACTTCTTTATTCTAAATTTATCTAACCAATCACATTTCAAAGCTATCAATCAACTGACTTACTGTTCACCTAAACCTTACTTCGGGCTAGGTCTTGGGCCTGAAAACTACTCTGTTCGAATCTCCTAAGAAGAGTTATTTGGTCACCTTAATTTGCATTCTTCGACGCCACCACTAGGTAATCTATTTATTTAAGATAGCATTTGTAAAACTTAAGTTTATAATGTATTTACTTAGCAAAGAGAGGCATTTTGATATTGAATATTTTTCCTACAAGAATATAGGAATCACAGTCTGCCAACAGTACTTGACAATTATAATGAAATGACAGAGAATGAACGAAGACATTGCGGAAAGATGAATATCTTCTTTTGTGGCCTGCCACTCCTTTGTGACTTTGTGGTATGGCCTGCTTTGTGGTATGCTTAATTTATTCACTGTGAATAACTGCCCAAGAGCATGTTCCAGAATGCATTCTAGAATTGTTCTAGAACTATTCTTAATCCAAAAAAAAATTTTGTTAGATAGGTTTCTGCTAAGACAGTTCCTTAAAATTTCACAGGGAAAACAATAAGCATAGAAGCTCAAGAACCGTTTTAAGAACATGCTCAAGAACTTGTGTAATTAGTTCTTGAACATGTTCTACATTTATTCCTGAACCTACAGGTTCTAAAACGGTCATTTAATGTTCATGAACTGTTCTAGAACATGTTCCATAAAATGTTCGAGAATTGTTCTAAAACAGTTCTTTAAATCATCGCAGGGGTGTCGCATATTTAATTTCTAAACTCTGTTCTATTTGCATTCTGACAATAATAACTTTTAAAATTCCTTAAAATGATAATCAAGTGACCGCGGGGCAGAGACAATTTTTACCACAGGGTCATGATTTACAGAAATTTGGTAGATGTTCACTGGGCCATGTTACACACCAAATATCGACACTCCAGACCTTTTAGTTTCTGACAAGAAGATGTGTCTAGGTTTTTTTGTCCTATTTAAGTCTATGTAAAATCAAGTGATCTGTGGGACCTGCCAATTTTGACGCCAGGACCAAGATTTGAACAAACTTGGTACATGTCCACTAGGTCATGTTACATGTTAAACTGAAGGCCTTTTGGTATCTGACAATAAGAAATTTTAAAAAGATTTCTATACAAGTCTTTATAAAATCAAATGATCGACTCCTGGGTACATACCAAAGATCTAAACTCAAGGTCTTGTGTTTTCTGAGAATAAGATATTTCCAGTTTTTCTTATATGGCTGAATGGTAAGCGCATTTACTATGTAATAGCCATAGTCCACCATAGTTATAACATACCAAATCTGTAAAAATTGTACTGCCCCTGCAAAAGATGGCCACGACTGAAAATGCTTACCCATGGTCATACCGCAGTCTTAAGGGTCACTTACCATAGTTAAACCATGGTTAGAAAAGGTGTAAATGAACTGTCCATAAATTGCTATTATGAATCATCAATGTTCAGCCATATGAATCCAGGCTGACCATGGATGACTTTACTGATGACATCTCTTACCATGACTGACAATGGTAAGATTGTGGTTATTTAAACCAACCGTTGTCATACCAATACAGACCATGGTTAAAATGTTACCGATCATGTTTTTATATGATAATACTAAGTAAACTATAATGAAATTTAATAAATAATATAGACAATTGAAACTTTAAAGGTTAGTATAGTTTGCTGAGTCTATAAATCAGACTAACTATTTCACCACACAATTTAATTGAAGCTGTTAATTGTCTGCAATTGAATTATTTCCCATATAACCATTCAATTCCTTACAAACAATATGTTAACTTACTCATTATATGATAGAGGGGGAGAGAGAGAGAAGAGGTTGAGGGAGGGAGGAGGGAGAAGCTTCTCAATTATATGCGAGCGAGACTATTTACTCATAATAAGAGAGAGAGAGAGAGAGAAAGAGATTTAATATATCAAGACTGTTAATTAAGTAACTTTGAAAGAGACCCATAATTCCATACATCTAAACTTCTACAAGAATGACTGATTTCGGAATATATTGATATTTTAACAATTGTCCAAATAATAAATAATATCTAGTTACAAAATCATCATCTGTAATAAAGTACCAGTTACTTGAGCAAAGTGCCTTCACACTAAGATTCAAAGCAAAATGCACACAATGTTTTTTGAGGTCCTTTTATATGGGTTCCCCATTAATTGTCCCCGATACAGGTCAACAGAGGTCAGCTACCCTTGTCAAATGGAATTCATGAAATCATTATTTTTATATTACCATCATGAATTATTCATGCATTATCCTTGATAGATTATTAATCTTAATGTATGATGTTTTATCCATGAGGTGAGGTGATGTGCGCTTCATGAAGGTATAAAACATTTATGAACTATTCATGGAATTGATCAGGAACTTTTATGAGAATTGATACATAAATTATTCTTGAACAGTTTTTGAATTAATCATGAATAAAAATAGGAACAAAGACTTCTTCAAAAATCTTCATTTTTTCTTAAGATATGAATATTGTAATTTCCAAACTGAATACTTTGACAATAATTATTGGTTAAAGAACATCATGTTCATGTCAGAATAACATGCATGAAAATGATGCACATTATAAGAAAACTTAATGATAAAAAAGCACATAAGTGAACCACAAACAGATAAACTAATGGATTATTTCTTATTCAATTGTTATCTTACATTAGATGAAAATACAGAAGTTGATAAAGCACTTAAAATATAATCGGTTGTGTAGTGAATCCAACAAAACTTGTTCAACTTTGCCAGCATCTTAAAAATGAGTTCCCTAATCAAACAATTGTCCATCTCATGGCATGATTTTTTTTTCATTACCTACCCCAATGAAAAAATCACTTGAATTCCAGTGGAATACCAAAAAGATTCCATTTGAATCTGAAATAGCAATGAAATACCGGAAAGAATCCACTTGAATCTAGAATACCAAAAGAAGTCCAGATAGATTCAACTGGAATCTGCTATGTTACTGGAATGCCAGATAGATTCCAGGGGAACTTGAATTTGAATTTGAAAGACCAGCAGAGGTAGAATTCCACATGAACAGGAACTGAGAGTGTTGACTTCCCTTGTTTTCATTTGTTTTCATTTGCCTTAACTTTGATGATTTTTGTATTACAATATCAATGTTATCTCTAATCACTAAAGTTTACTAAATTAAAACATTGAAAATACAGTACACATCATTTTGGTAAAATTAAATAACTTAAACACTATCAAATTTATAGTTAACTGAATGTTCTTAATTCTTGTTATTTTTTTAAGTATCATTTTAGTTTCAGAAAACATAAATAAAACAACAGTTTCCTCACTTTAACTCATGGTGTGTTATTCTGTTATTGTCATGCTCTGGTGCGCAACCCACTGTATGTATGCTTTGAAAATAGATTGGAACTCATTAATTTCATAGGTATAATGGCATCATTTGCATCAAATACTAAGTAGATACAACAAATTTCTAATCTACCAATTTACTGTAAGTAAGCTAAAAATATTGTATTTTATTGTATTATTTTGTTAACGGGAAGTTGAAAGTTGGCCATTTTCATCCATTTATGATGTCATAGAGAGCACTTCATGATATCATTTCCATTATCTTGTGATGATTATCAGAGTTTATTTGTTATGTATTGTTAGTTTTCTCTTTTAATCACTTAACACGTTTAGCTTTGTAAATAATTGAACAATTATTTAAATATTTCAAATGAATAAATCTTGAGATTGTTTTGGAATTTCACTGGTATTGATCTGGAATTCTACTGGTTTTGATCGGGAATTCCACTGGTATTGATCTGGAATTCATTTGGAATTCCACTGGTATCTATATGGAATTCCATTTTTTAGCTCACATGAGCACAACGTGCTCAGGGTGAGCTTTTGTGATCGCCCTTCGTCCGTCGTGCGACGTGCGTCGTCAACAATTTGGCTTGTTAACACTCTAGAGGCCATAATTTAAGGCCAATCTTAATGAAACTTGGTCAGAATTTTTTTCCATAAAATCTTGTGAATTCGAAATTGGTCATGTGGGTCAAAAAGGGGTCATGAGTCAAATCTTAGAAAAACATTGTTACGCTCTAGAGGCCACATTTTTGGCCCAATCTTCATGAAACTTGGTCGATGTTTGTTTTCATAAAATCTTGGACAAGTTCGAATTTGAGTCATGTGGCGTCAAACAGTGGGTCATGAGGTCAAATCTTAGAAAAAACATTGTTCACACTCTAGAGGCTACATTTTTGGCCATACCTTCATGAAACTTGGTCCGAATGTCTGTTTCCATAAAATCTTGGACAAGTTCGAAGTTGGGTCATGTTGGGTCAAAAAGTAGGTCAATATGAAAAATCCAACATATGTTGCTAATTTATAATCAGGTGAGCGATTCAGGGCCATCATAGCCCTCTTATTTGTTGTTATTGTTTTTTGACTGGAATAACACTATTTCAGTGAAATGTAATACCAGTGGAATTCCAGACAAAGTTTCAATGGTATTCCAGATGGATATTTCCACTGGAGTAATAACTGAAAAGTACTCAGAATACCAACTAATCATATTGCATGTTGTGAAATGAACCCTTATGACCTGAAAGCAAGGCTGCTTGAGTTAAAACAGATGTGGAATATTTCTTAAACAAGAGGGCCATGATGGCCCTGAATCGCTCACCTGAGTACCATTGCTACAACTGATTACAAGGTTTTTAAACAGACAAGAATTCTGATATAACTCAATCTTAAACATTTTAGCCCTGACAATACTACAC
Organism: Solen grandis; assembly: GCA_021229015.1. Classification (NCBI taxonomy): domain Eukaryota; kingdom Metazoa; phylum Mollusca; class Bivalvia; order Adapedonta; family Solenidae; genus Solen; species Solen grandis. Next base: position 3,921,459 of record CM037789.1, read on the forward strand.
ACCAAATATATAAGCACTGGGCCTTATGGTTTCAGAGGAGAAGACTTAGTGCGGGGTCATTTATCACCATAAGGTCATGATTTGTACAATCTTGGTAATGAACCATAAGATGATGCTACATACCAAATATCTAAGCTCTAGGCCTTATGGATTCATAGTAGAAGATTTTTTTTAAAGATTTTCCTATATAACTCTATGTAAAACAAGTGACCCCTGGTGCGGGGGCATTTATCACCATAGGGTCATGAATTGAACAATCTTGGTAATGAACCATAAGATGATGCTACATACCAAATATCTAAGCTCTAGGCCTTATGGATTCATAGAAGAAGATTTTTAAAGATTTTCCTATATAACTCTATGTAAAACAAGTGACCCCTGGTGCGGGGCATTTATCACCATAGGGTCATGATTTGTACAATCTTGGTAATGAACCATAAGATGATGCTACATACCAAATATCTAAGCTCTAGGCCTTATGAATTCATAGAAGAAGATTTTTAAAGATTTTCCTATATAACTCTATGTAAAACAAGTGACCCATGGTGCAGGGGCATTTATCACCATAGGGTCATGATTTGTACAATCTTGGTAATGAACCATAAGATGATGCTACATACCAAATATCTAAGCTCTAGGCCTTATGGATTCATAGAAGAAGATTTTTAAAGATTTTCCTATATAACTCTATGTAAAACAAGTGACCCCTGGTGAGGGGGCATTTATCACCATAGGGTCATGATTTGTACAATCTTGGTAATGAACCATAAGATGATGCTACATACCAAATATCTAAGCTCTAGGCCTTATGGATTCATAAAAGAAGATTTTTAAAGATTTTCCTATATAACTCTATGTAAAACAAGTGACCCCTGGTGAGGGGGCATTTATCACCATAGGGTCATGATTTGTACAATCTTGGTAATGAACCATAAGATGATGCTACATACCAAATATCTAACTCTAGGCCTTATGGATTCATAGAAGAAGATTTTTAAAGATTTTCCTATATAACTCTATATAAACAAGTGACCCCTGGTGCGGGGGCATATATCACCGTAGGGCTATGATTTGAACAATCTTGGTAATGAACCATTAGATGATGCTACATACCAAATATCTAAGCTCTAGGCCTAATGGATTAATAGAAGAAGATTTTTAAAGATTTTCCTATATAACTCTATGTAAAACAAGTGACCCCTGGTGCGGGGGCATTTATCACCGTAGGACTATGATTTGTACAATCTTGGTAATGGCCCATAAGATGATGCTACATACCAAATATCTAAGCTCTAGGCCTTGCAGTTTTGCAGAAGAAGATTTTCAAAGTTTGCATTTTTAAAATCTATTTTTAGCTCCTGTGATCTACTTTTTTACCAATCTGAATAATTTGTACAAATTTGATAGAGGGCATCATAAGGGTGATTCCTGTGAAGTTTGGTCAAAATCCCTTCAGCGGTTCATGAGGAGATGTTGTTTAAAGCAAATTGTTGACGACGGACGCACGCACGCACGGACAACGGACGACGGACAAAAGGCGATCACAAAAGCTCACCATGAGCACGTTGTGCTCAGGTGAGCTAAAAAAGGGACAAAAAGGTGGAGAGACAAAATAGAAAACAGTCAAGTAAATAACAGGAAGTAAGAAGTTGTGTGTTTTCAAGTATTAAAAATAAAATACACTTAGGACTCTTAAAATACAATGCGGAATGGAAAATCATATATTGGCAGTCATTGACTAGATTCCAGTTGATTTGACATGTACAAATGGAAAGCTACATGTCCCTTGGTATAATGGCTTAATGTAGTTAAGTCACTTATTTAGATAACCCTGATAACTCTTGAAAGTCTGTTAAAAGAGTGCTTACCTTAAAAAAAATGTTATTTTATCTTTCTTGAATAGTTCATGAACTATCACAGTTTTTTTCTTCGGGGGGGGGGGGCATACTAAAATACAGTTTTAGTTTTAATATAAAAAAAACCTAGTTAGTTCCTTCATGTGTATTTTTCTTGAAATGTTCATAAAGAAGAAGTGAACTGCAAATGAGAAAATACAAAAAAAAAAATAGTTCATGAAATATTTTTGAACTATTTTCTGTGGCAGGTTTGCGTGAAGTCTTCATGCAGAATATTTATCTATATTTCATGAAGCATTAATGCACCCAAAATCTTGATTTCATGCATTTTCATGCATTTGTCACTTCATGAATATTTCAGAAATATATATTCATGCACATATGATGCATTTGTCTCATTTTCATTTCATGTTTTCCTCGTGAACTTTTCATGAAGTCTCCCCTTGCACATTTCATGAGTTATTCATGATGTATGATTGTACATTGACAGGGAAGGGAACCATCCTTAGATGACCTTATGATGCACACATTATAGTTTTAACATAAGAAGATATCAGCCAAGTGTTTAAACTCTGATATTACAAAATGCAGAATCATGATGCAAAGTTACATTTTCATAGATAACGGTATAAATCTCTCACGAGTTTGGGTTACTTATATATAGATATACTGTACTGTCATAACAGGGTCATGTTGTGTTTGTGTTCATTATTGGGATTCCGTTCAATTTTCTGTTCTTTTACACCATCTAAAATGACATTTCAAAATATAAGTCTATATATATATATATAAACTTATTAAAAAGGCACACTAAAAAGAAAATAAAAGTTTTATCATGATATCTAAATTTATTTGATCCTCCATATATTTATTAAACATATCAGAAAAGCACACATAAATGTAACAGCTTTGTGGGGTAAATATTACAATACACTGAAATAAATGACATGAAAATTGAGTTTTCTCTTTTTTATTGATGTTTGTCCTCAATAGAGAAAAAAGGGTAAACATATTTCCCTTTAAGGGACCATGTTAAGCCCCCCTTGTCATAACCATTACTTGATATATAAATTTATATATAAGAATGAAGAACATTGTATGTGGTTTGGGTGTATTTCAGAAAAAAAGAGGTCACCATAATTATGCATCTGTAAGTACATGACTGGTATTCTAAATCTTAGTAAATTAAATCATTTTTTTTTTTTATTATTTCAATTTCTACTAATCTTTTTATGTTGAATAATGTATATGTATATTGCATAACTTATATTCCGTTTATTATTGAAGTGCTACAACTGAAATTAATCACTTTATATCTCTGTAATAGATACGTATTTGATATGTCCATCCTCCACAACTGACAGTCTGTGTAATTGTATATATATATATATACAATATATATATATAACGACAATAAAGTATACTACTGTCTGTAATAATTCCCCTCATTACCCTTTACCAAATGAATATTCATGTTGTTGTTTTTTCATTGATGTTATTTTTTTAAAGTTCAAATATGAATTTCCATTTGATGTTCAGACTCTGGAGAATCAGAACATCTGTAATGTATTAGAAAAGAAATGAGATCTTGATCAGATCTTTTACATATGTATTAAAATTCCTAATTCAACTTTTTTTTGTTCAAGAGGTGGTTTCCTCATTTGGGAAACCAGATACTGCTCAATAAATACAGGCATTTTGGCTGTCACTTCTCCAGTATATCAGGGTTAGGGTTTAACCTCCATGGCTGCTGTTCTATTTAAAAGGGAAAACTAACATTTCCAAGTTCTCTGGACATGAATTGACACTAAATACTGTTAAACATGGTGAAAAAAATACATAGGTTCAATAAAGTTATTGATGCTAGACATTTCAACATTGAGATTTTCCCATAAGTGTGCCTTAGGTGCACATTCATGAACAATATTTTCATAGTTTTCAAATCCATCACCCTGTCAGAGGGGTAAACTTGCAGTTACGAGTAAACAGGTTGACTTACCTTCAATCAATCTTTAACTAACATTCTTGAATAACAATCCTACCCATGGAATTGACTTAATTACTGTCTCAAGATAGAAAAATAAAATCAAAAACAAATATTTCAATCTAGCAAGCATTTTGGGAAAAAAATGTTTGTTATGCCCCCTCTTCGAAGAAGATTGATTTATTTTTTGAGTTTACCGTCGCTGCGACAGTATTTCAGTCTCACTATGCTTAAAAAATATGACTCCCAATTCAGTAGCTTTTTCCATGTGTTTATACATTTTGTGGATGCATTGAATTCTAAACTTTGAATCCTGACAGCGAAAACATTACATCTAAGATGAAGAATGCATGGGTAAAAAAATCACTAGTGTGGTCGATTTTTTTAAACTAAAAATTAAATTTAAAAAAAATCGACCTCCCCATTTATTATTTATACATAAAGATGTCGATTTTTTAAGTTTTTATTTTATTTATTCATTTGGTTTATATTTATGTTAAACTCAAAAGGAAGCAAATACAAATTAACAAAAGCAAAATACTGGATGTGTAAAACTAGTACTTTAAACAAACCATAAAAAGATAACAATAAGAATTTTTAAAAAAATGGTCCCAGCTGGTATAAAACTCATCACCTCGTGTGGGAAATGGTACTGTTCGACGCTCTTACCGATTAAGCTAATTCCACAAATGTGTAATGATGGTGAAAATAAGGCTATATATAGGTAATTACTGTATCAAAACAGCAGCACTACACAGACAGTTTTACTGTATTCACTAGACCAAACGTTCTTTATAATACGGTTGTCTTTTGTATTTTGTTGCTTTTGTGACGGTGAGCTTTGTGCTTAAGTCAAATACAGATTATTTTCTGTTTTATATTACGGTTACATATTAACAAAAACTATGCATTACTTATCCTACCCATCATGTAATAATTAAACTACTATGTATAAGTACAAACTCAGTACAGAAGACATGATATGTGCAATGTCCAAACCGACGAGCGAAGCGATAAGTAGGTATAAGTTGGCCTATATGTATAAAAACATCGTTAAAATACAAACATCTACTGACTAAAAACTTATTGAATATGATCAATTACACTGGAAACTATTTAAAACAATCATAAATCACGTATTTAATACCCCCCAAACAATCACATAGAAAATATCGGTCACTTAAAATTATTACAATCACAGCTTTACATTCGACTATAAGCCATTTAAGCCTGATGAAACCGCCAAAAAGAACATTTTTGTAAAGGGATGATATAGATCTCTGAACCTGAAAGTGCATCTATGCATATAAATATGCATCTACAGGTACTGTTGGTAAATAAGACAATTTCTCATAACATAAATACAGGAGTCCCTGTGCTAAAATCAAAAGAACATGATAATAGCAATCCTGCTGTATTATGTGAACTCATTTATAAATAGCTGTCCAAAGTAAGAAATCTGATATCCAAAGCCATCCATAACGAAAAAGTAATCAATTTATTATCACCTTGATTAGAAGGAATAAATTAATCGAGAAAACTGTGTGTGTGTGTGTGTGTGTGTGTGTGTGATATACATGTATAGTTCATGTAATTAATGCATCCCGAGCTCCCATCATAGTTTGCTGCGATTTTGTTTATTTACACAGTCTACTTGCTCTGCGGGGTGTTGACCTACATTTACACCCTACATGCTGCTGGCCGATGACAATAATACGGCTAAGTAGTCAAGTGATAATTAGTACAACCGGTAACTCATGAAGCTGTGTTACACCAAAGTATGATTTAATTGTAAGCAAGAGTGTCACGTTCAAAATTTTGAGCATAAACATAATATTTAGAGAAAAATTACACCTGTTATTTTGTAATATGATTAAGAATTTCACCAGAATCTTAGATAAAGTCACATTTCTTTTAAAAATCATGATATCACCATAGAACTTCTAACCACTAGTGGCATTGCATTATACATCAGAACCATTTAATTAGACAGATAATACGGATCCAAATAATTTGTACAATCAACACTTACAGCCTTAAAACATCTGCGCATTAGACTTCGTTTCGCGGGCTACAAAACGAAACCGGATGTTACATTTTTGTTGATTATAGGATCTGTCAGGGTCGAACAATCAATTCCGAAACCTATGTGTTTCCTATTTTTTAGCGTTCTATTCTCTTTCCTTAATTTTAAAAAAAAAAGATTAATTTTACAATGACCATTGGGAATTTAGCAAAGTATATAATAACCAATGAAAAGCCTAATTTTATTCCGCTTCTTTACTGTGAGTTTCACAGGAAGTCAGGGTGAAAATAAACGGCCTAACGGCCGAAAAGATACAAGATCATTAACAAACAAAACAAAATGTTATATACCTTCCTTGCTTGGCACTCAGAATATAAGGGTAGTTGCAGGACTGGTTTTGCCCGGTGTTAGGATTATGTGACTGGGTGTGGAATCATGCCACATGTCTACGGCGTGATACTGCAGTGTGACTATATTGTTTATATGTTTCAAATAGACATTGTCTCAAAATGACTGAAATACTGTCGGTCGATGTTTAACCCAACAAACAAATAAAAAATAATAAAATTTAAAGAAAAAAAAATGGAATCGGGATGTTGTGGGTTCGATCCTCGGCCGCGACATACCAAATTCGTAGAATAATAGTACTGGTACTACGCCCTTGCTTTGAGCTCAGTATATAAGGGTAGTTCCGGAACTGGTTGGCCCGGTGTCAGGATAATGCGACTGGGTGTGATATCATGCCATAAGTCTACGGCGTGATACTGCAGTGTAGCAGCACTATATCTGTCTCAAGCTGACATAGTCTTCAAATGTTTGAAATACTGTCACTGGACGTAAAACCCAGTGAATAAGCAGACATTAAATAACGTTTTTGGTTTTTTAAAGTTGATAGAATAGGCGTAACAAATTTGGTTTACATAACGTCGTTGCATTATGCTTGGTGCTTGGATCCTTTAGGCATGGTGCGTGCGGGTAGCGTTAGTTTAATGTTGGATAGATTGTTAGAAAATTGTTATCGAATAGATTGGTACTTCAAGTTCTGCTCGTACGATTAGGGTCTTTATTGCCAACCCAGCATCATGCTCAGTAAAATGAGCATAATGTTGGGTCGGCAGATTGTACAATTAGCATCATGCTCGCTCAACGAGCATCATGCTGGGTCGGCAGATTGTTCATTGAGCATCATGCTCGTTAGATAAGCATCATGCTGGGTCGGCAGATTGTTCACTGAGCATCATGCTGGGTCGGCGGATTGGTCAATGAGCATCATGCTGGGTCGGCAGATTGTTCACCGAGCATCATGCTCGTTAAGAAGCATCATGCTGGGTCGGGAAATTTCCCATTGAGCATCATGCTTTAAAATATGAGCATCATGCTCGGTCGTCAGATTGTCCATTTAGATCATGCTTTAAAAAATGAGCATCATGTTGCTTTTTTATGCAGATGATCCAAATATAGAGCGTTGTAGGTATCAAAAAGAAACCCCGTGAACATGACAAATCAGTGAAAGGAAAATTTCTCTGTACCAATCAAATAACTCTTTTCAAACAAACCCTCACATTTGGCGCCTTTCGTAAAGTTGCGCAAATATGAATAGAGAAAGACGTATTGAATTATTACAGATTTGCTTGGCCATGTATCTCAACGGCAGTGTGAAAAATCTTTTCTTTTTGAAAAGGTCTTAATTCAGTGTAACCATACCAGTTTCTAGCATTTGAAAAGCTTTTATTGATGTGCTTTTCGTGACAGCAAAGAAATGCTCACGAACTCAGAAGGGTTTCCTGAATGTTAGGAAATTCTGTACATCAGACAAAAGAATCATTCGGGCGTATGTGCGAGGCACAATCTTCCGCTTCGAATGCACTAGATCTATAAAAGGAGCATAAGCAGTTTTCTTCTCCGAGTCGAGGCAAAATATGCTACTTGTGAAAGCTTAAAATGACGAAACATACTACATAGTATGGGTACACTGTTAATTATACTCAAATGTTAATATTTTTGGCTAAAAAAAGATAATGTAATGGTCTAAAGAATGGTCTAAAGAAAAAAAACACAGTGAAGGAAAAAGTTAACTTGCACACTCTGTATGGATGAATACCGAGGGACATGTGAGGAATCATATCGGGAAAACAATTATTTTGGGTGGTCACAATACTGTGCAGATACAGTAATTCATAAACCGAGTGTCCGCTATTACTGTTCGATAATCTGGATAACTGCATGTTTTTTCTTCAGTTATCGCAAGGGCGTGGAAACTCCGCCCTCTAAAAAGTGTGGTATCTAATCTAAGCATGGGTACTTTTCTACAGAAATATACCTAGGCCGTGTTAAAAGAAAGTATAAGAAGCTTTCGCGTTTTTATGCGTCCAGGCATATTCGCGGCATAATACTGTCGCGGACTTGAGCAGACCGCGAATCCCGCGAAAGAAAACAAGTTAGGAACAAAATGTATTCATTGAATAGCATGACACGGCATCCTTATACACTAAACGGTTGTTTTTCTGGACAGCGGTCATTGTATATGTGTGAACAGTTTTAAGTTAATAGTTTGAGTAGGTTTTTAAAAGGAATTACTTGTATACTAGTATTAATGGTTATTTTGGAAAAGATGTCCATCGTAATTTTTACGCAACAAAAATCAAACAAAAAAATGAGGAAATACATACATACATAACTCCGCCTCGGGAGCGGGAGGCCATGGGTTCAATCCCCGGCCTCGACATACCAAAGTCGTAAAAAAATGGTACTGTTATAGCTCCCTTGCTTGGCGCTCAGCATATAAGGGTAGTTGCAGGACTGGTTAGCCAGGCGTCAGGATAATTTGACTGGGTGTGGTATCATGCCACATGTCTACGGCGTGATACTGCAGTGTGGCAGCACTATATCTGTCTCAAGTAGACATCGTCTCCAAATGACTGAAATACTGTCGGTGGGACGTTAAACCCAACAAACAAACATAACACAACATAAGCTTTATTCAGAAATAAATATACGTCATAAGATTATAGCCGAATAAATACAATAATAATTTGTGGTGGCATGTACTAGAATGTGTACCGACACCTTTTGTCAAGTATTGAATTATTCCACATTAGATCTAAGCTTTCAAAAAAAAAAAGCCGACCCACCGACCGATCGACCCATTTTTCCCAGCCTTGTAACCAGAAACAAGACTATTTTTTACGCCTTATTTACAGAATGACCGGAAAGATGACGTCCAGTTGGTGAGTTGTGTATATGTGTGTATTGAAATGTTGTATTGCTCTTTTTATCTTGTACATGAATTGTTACCATGTCATTGTTCTTTGCATTCATATAATATAAATTGCCAATTGGATCTAGAGAGCCTGCAGTGCATATATGATTTGAAGGAACATTAGAATTTAGCATTGAACATATGCTTATGATGCTATGATATGAATTATGTAAGTTCATCAATGAAATCACGTAAGTCTCAGACATTGTATTTTGTCTATTTCCGGCTGGAAATCGTCATTCTTGTGGTATCCTGAAATATTTGTTATACAGAAATCAGAATAACACGAAACGAAATTACTTAATGCAATATTGAATCTATCAAACGACTATAGTTGACTTTTTTAATATGTACTGAGATGAGCGTGTAACAATAATGCTCTACCATAATTGGTAAAATAAAAGTTGATCCTTTGTTAAATGAGACCGCTATATACTCTCAATATCAAATTTTCAAATTCATCTTCTATTAAACAAAAAATTCAGAATTTAGTTTCATTGGTCATAAAAGTTGATTCCTTGAAAAATGAGGTCTGCAGATTGTTGGCTAGTTTTCTTTAGAATTCGAATATGACTGTTGTTGAAGGTAACATGGTTGAATAAAGTGACCCGAATTGTTTTGATTAAGTTGATGGTACCATGGTGAGCGTTCTGAGGCGACCATGGCCCTCTTGTTTCATTGTCAAATATATTAAAGGCAAGTTGAGAAGCAGGAGTATAAGTTATCTTAAGTGTTAGTTCAACCCCTTCCAAGCGTTTGGTTTAAAAAAAAATTGGGTTTTTTTGAAAACGCTTGCAAAACAGAAATCTCATATTACAGAATGATAAATACTTATACTTTTCAATGTGTCTCACTGCTTCAATACCTGCCAATAAGAGGTTGAAATATTTAGAAAATTGTAAGGTTAATATACCCCACACAAATTGATTTCATGCTCATGTACATTTACAGTGCAGTACAAATTATATATCTTAGGATAACGTCTTAATGAAGTATGGATTAATGAATATTACACTCATGATAGTAATTACCCAATCTTACAATAAAACAAGTCTTCGGTAATAGTTCATCTGTAAAAAAATCTCTGTGGTCGTTATTGGTTATAGTGATGTTGCTTCTATATTAAGCAACCAAACTCAACCAATTATTTAAAAATTCTGGTAAAAATAAACCCTAGTTGCACCATCAGGTCACGTTAGAATACATCATTTTTAAAATTTAATTAAATATGCATGTCTACTGACATTCGTTGGTACAAACACATTCTTGTCGCAATTCACTGGAACAATGATTATATATCAGTGGATATCCTTGGGTACTAACCCGTTCTGTCTTTTTGATTGTTTGTCCTTGTTTGCCGCAATTATGTTCATTTTAATCTTTTTATCGGAATATATTTGTTCCCACCCCGAAGACCCCCCCCACCCCCCTGGAGATTACAACACTGCTTACATTGTAATACATTATTGACAAATTGACAATGCACTGTACCCTCGCTGTGTATCAATTACGCGTAATCGTGTTTGTTTGCAGGTTTCATAGAACAAAATGCACGTATATCTTGATCCTATGGGCCATGAATGATTTATGTCAAGGATAAATATGCTGTAAAGTGGAAATGCACATCACAATACAAAATGAGGCGTTATATAATTATCCCTAAAATAGCTTGCTTCGGTGCTTCAACAGCATTTCTTTTATGTATAAATGTCATATGCTATTAACAGTTTTGAATCCTGACACCACGTCGATACGGAACGATTGAGTTACATAGCTATCAATTGATAGATAGGTTATATGTGTATAATGATTCACAAACATTTCTCGCGCTTTACGGTCAGTCAATCCTCGAGAAAACGGCAAAAATAAGTTCATGTCGTTTTGTTTTCTCCCTATAACCTACGTCAATCTTAAAATCTCAATAGAATAGAATGGAATGGCCAGGGATAGATCAACAAATTATGTCATATTCTAATTTACAAAAAATAATGATTTTCGAGATATAAGCAGTTAAATGCACTTGGGGTAACACAATTTTCGTTTTTCTGCCATAACTCAAATGATTCAACCCCGGTCTTCAAAAACTAAATATCATTTGAAAAGTCATTCAAAGCGCTACAAATTATACCATAGTGTGTCTAGATAGAATATTTATAGTTTTTGAGATATTTAAGGCCGGATATTCTTTTGGGACACTAATCCCTACTTGACCTGTTGGTAGGCTTCGTCCTATAAACTGGTATGATTCGTCTTGGTACGCATTTCAAGCGTATGCTTCGTCTTACATTCTGATGTTAGAGAATGTTAGAGTCATCTAGAGTTGATTTTTTTGACAAGTGTTATCATATTTGCAAATTAATTATGTTTATATATCTTTGCATTTCGTAGGAGTCATTTTAAGAACTGCAATCAGTTGCCATTTATTAATAAATATGTAGATTTCTAAAAGGGAAATAATACAATAAATAATTAAATTCACTCTTATTCAATACTTCGGCAAAAGTCAATTGACGTCCCAGAAAAGGTGCCAAACGTAGCGTCCTCTTTTGACGTTGTTTTGTATTACGTTGACATCGTTGATAACAATAACAATATGGCGACTATTCAAACGTCTATTATGTAGAACTTGCTAACAATTCGAAATATTGAACAAGAGAGAATCAAATTGTTATTTGCCATTTATATACCATTGTCTTGCACTTCTTATATTCTAAAAAGCAGAAAGCATTTAGCACTATACAGTTATTAAAGAAAATATGACAATCTTATCTGCATGCAAACCCTATTGGGTTTGTACTGTTTTTCATTAGGCCTTACCATTTATTGATTTTTTTGTGAAATTAGCACAGCGATATACATTAAAACTTGATAATAAAGTTTCATGATACGTAGTGTAAGATCTTAATTTCCTCAGATCATGGAAAAATAAGATAATATCCTTCACATTTTCGAATGTGACACATGGGATTGACCGGAAATGGGGAACACATATTTTTCGCAGATTATGTCGAAACTGAAAGATACAACATCAATAATAATGTTGTTCTCCTTGTCGTTGTATGCAATGGCGAATCAAGATATTGTAGTAAACTGTAGTTTAATTGGCACGTTAATATGTTAGTGAATTGGAACAACAACGACAATAACTCTAACTAAACATTCAGCAACTATCTATAAAGCAACCAACTGAAAAGATAAAAAAAAAAACGGTTATCACAACTTCGCTCACAACACCCATTCTTACAACGTCAAGGAATATAACCAGCATTTAAAAGGCTTTCATATTTATTTATTTCTTTTTTTTCTTTTTTGTTGTTGTTATTATTATTGTTTTTGCCATAACATTAAAAAATATGAACAACTGAAGTATGTACGAAGCCCCGTATAATAAACGAAAATTCTTGGAACGGTTCTAGTTGCATCGGCTCCTCTAATTGGTCAATCGATATCGCGCGCTTTTCAGCTTGTTGTGTGGTGTATGCTGGTTGTGCCGATGCTAAAATAGCGATCATCATGCTCGTTGAACAATGATGCTAATCTTACGAGCATGATATCTCAGTAACAATCTGCCGACCCAGCTGATCTCAACCCAGCATAATGCTCATTGACCAATCCGCCGACCCAGCATGATGCTCATCTAACGAGCATGATGCTCAATGGGCTATAAGCCGATCCAGCATGATGCTCATGTCTTTAAGCAAGATGCTCAGTGAACAATTTGCCGACCCAGCATGATGCTCATCTTACGAGCATGATGCTCAGTGGGTATCTGCCGACCCAGCATGCCAACTCACTGAACAATCTGCCGACCCAGCATGATGCCTCAATGGGCTACATGCCGACCCAGCATGATTCTCATCTAACGGACCTGATGCTCAATGGGCTATCTGCCGACCCAGCATGATGCTAATCTAACGAGCATGATGCTCATTGACCAGTTTGCCGACCCTGCATCGTGCCTCATTTTTGCGCGTATTTTATTGTTTTAGCCCGACGCAGCATGATGCTTAATAAATAAAAATGCCGACCCAGCATGATGCTCATTGAACAAATGTATGATCAAACGTTTACTTATCACTATACAAAACAAGTTTTGAGTGCATCCATCGTATAGTATTCAAGTAATGCTCTTAACGAATATGCGATTTCGAGGATACGAAGGGGGTCTGAAGGTTTCAAATCCGACATGTGTTTTTCATCATTTTGATATGTTCTTTGTGTAGTTGAATTAATTTGAACGTTTATACATGTGTTAACATATTCTGACGAATGATCGAGGTTTTAGGAATATATATACAAAGGGAACAAGCTGACCTCTTTTCCGGAGGATAATTTCGATTTTCAAGTAGAACAATTTAAACTTACAGTATTCATCAGCTGTTTAGTGACCTTAAAGTTTAGACTGGAAATTCTGGTGAAGACAAAATACACAACGGCCGAAAAAGAATGAAATGTGATACACATAAAAGAGCAACATTCAAGACATTTTTCTTCAAGACAAAGTTGGCTAACATCACTTCGTCGGAATTTACCTGGCAGTGTTGTGGCATGATGCTCTCTTAGATTTTTTTTTTTTGTTAAATTAAAAAAAAGAGTCAAATAACATCATTTTATGACAAATTAATCTTAATTAATAACACTTGATCTTATGGTTATACATTAGCAGTGAGCTAGGGTTTACCAGTATGAACCGGGTACAACCGTAACTGTGCAGGTTTGAGATATAGAGGATGTTTGTTTGCTTTGAGTAGATATGGAATATACCTCACCGAAACAGAGCTGGATCCAGGAGTGCAGGTTATTTTTTAAAAAAAATGTATGCAGTGACAATGCAAGCGGCTTGCCACTTTGCCGGGGCCTTGTTCCGCCCTTGAATCCGCCACTGCGAAAAGTAATTTACGATATTATATCAATTAGAAGTAAGATATAGTCCATATCTACGAAAAACAAACACATTTATTTTTATTCCGTGGAAACAACAACAATAACAACGGTGGTGCTCGAATAAATAGCTTTTCACGACTAATGAAACAGTCTTATAGATTTCGATCCACGAAAATGAATAACGTTCACAAACAAAAAAATTATGCAGTTTTGAAGTTGTCTTTCTTTTTTATATATTTTTTTTTTTTGCTTCTCACTAAGAATGGAGCTCGATAAAACCATAATGAAAACGTTTCGAGATCCCTCCCCCTTTTTAGGCCCAACCCGGGAGTATAAAATGTTTTTCAATTCCCTTCGGTTGGGGGGGGGGGCTTGAAATGGGGGTAGTTTGAATTAAATTTCCCCCATCCGGAAATTTGAAAACGTTTTATATTCCCGGTTGTGGCATATTGAAAACGCACTGAGACCCCCACCACTCCTTTTTTTTTAAATGTCTTACCCAGGAAATTACGAACAAAGTACCCGAAATAAATTTGAAAACGTTTCCAAATCCCCATATCATAAAAATGCAATTAACGAATATCAAGTATTAATAGACACATCGGTATTCTAACGACACATTTAAATATAAGATATAAAATAAGATATAAACTTTTCCAAGGAAGGAATATAGGGGAAGAGGGTTTTTAAACGTTTTCCCGCGTTGGGAGAGCTTCACCAGCCTTATCTATACCTCATATGAATTCAATAAAGGAAAAATAATATCAGTAGAAATATAGATAATACATATAATATTTTTATCATAAGTGACGTAAAAGGAGGTGATCTTTTTAAAACTATTTTAAATTCCAGGTCGCGGGAGGGCATTAAAACCATTTTTATTTTCCCTAAGAGCGAATTTTGAAAATGTTACTAAAATACGTTTTATCGTCGTACAACCGTAATTGCACCGTGGACCACCAAAATGTTTTAAATATCCGGGAGTTATCGGGGGCCACCAGGAAAGATTACTTTTCTTTTGACATGAAATAAAATCACTATTTCAAATTTTAATTATATTCGGATTTTTATTAGATATGATGCTCCTGTATATAAATGTATACCGTTATATAAAACATTGACCGTTAGGAGCTGTTTTCATGTGTCCTTAAATTCATCCATAACACCGTATGTTAGGTTTAATTTTAAATTAAAAGTGTATATCTTAGGATAAAAAGAATATTCTAAATGAAATACTAAATTAAAAACATACCTGATCAATGTAACGGTTCTATTGTAATCGTTTCCGGTTTTGCATCCGGTTTAAAAATCCACTCTTACCTATTCAGAAAGGAAACATGAACGAATGTCTGGTACAATGATTCTGTAGTATGTTGGTTCTTGGGTCTGTCTGCTTTGGGGCTTTCGCCAAAACAAATATCCCGACTCAGCGACCAAAATCGATTAACACGGGGGGACATCAACAGGTACGAATGAACAATCATTTATTACCACGTACAAAACTTATACCATGCTTTAACTTTGCAGATGAAAAACGCTTGAACCAAAACATTACATAGATTATTAATTTCCGGAAATAAAGGAGTGCGACATTTAGCGACAGAACAATTTTTTGCGACATTTGGGTGTTACAGACACGACATTTAATATTAAGAGGTTATGTGACATTCAGAGTTGCTACATAGCATGTCAAGTTCGACTTTTAGCATTGCTATGTGTAGTTAAGCATTTAAGATAATTATTGGTGTTTTCATGAGGTTGTTATTATGACAATGTCCATATTCAATATATAATATTTATTATTTTGAGGATGTTATAACTGTTTGAGAATCTTTGTGAATACTTTTCCCCTTTTTATTAGTGTAATAGATATGGCCATTTTATACTGGTGAAATGAAATCTACAGCCGAACAAACTAATGTGATTGGAATAGCAAATGATTCTACGCAGTAATCATGAAAATAGCAATTCACAAAAAGGCTTGATTTTCCAATGTAACATTTAATTCTATAATTTAGTGGCGAAATCAACATAAACATGTTTTCGCCAAGACAAAGATAATAATAACTACTGTTGATGTGCTGTTTGAATAATGATGAATAAAATATTATTATCGATATTTTCTTTTTGTGTATTTAATTAAAATGTGTTCTAAATTTCTAATTAATTTTATGGATAATAAATAAATATAATATGCAATAAATGAACACATTTTGCTAGAAATGGACAAAAACATCAACAAGTAACCGGTGTGGCACGCAACACATGAGTCCCCTACCGGTGAGGTGCATAATTTTCCCGTTACCATAGCAACCAGAATTTTGTTCCGAGAAAAAATATTGACGTGCAGAATCTCCATACTGCCATCTATTCATATACCAGTTTTATAACATTATCTCAAACAATTTTAAGTTATCACAGGATCTAGATTTCCGGACGGACAGACGGAGGGCAAACCTAAAGTTCCCTTCGGTGTAGGGGACTAAAATAATATATAGATATATACCATGGTCATTTATATTTTTGGGCAATTCTATAACCTTTCGGCGACTCATCAGCCTTTGGGCAACTCGACAGTAGGAAATGTGACAGTATTTTAGAAAAAAGTGTCTGAGGAAATTCTAGAATTTCAAATTTAAAAAGGTTAAACAATCTTTGAAACACAAATCCTCCCATAACATTTATGACTTTAAATGGCAAACATATATTCAAGTTAAGGAATTATTAATAAATAATGAATTGTTCACCAAAGGTTGTTATCAATATATACACTTGTTTTTGAAATTTGCGAATTATTCAAATATAAAATAATCTGTTGACTAGCCTGTACTCAGTGGACCTCACTAAAAAGTATAAAGCTATGTTCCAATAAGTAAAACTATTTTAAAAACGATTTGTGAGTTTAATAATCACTTATCACTTGGGCGACAGCTGATATATCCACATGTCGCCCAAAGGTTGTGATTTTGTCGCCCAAAGGTTGGATTTTTCAAATATATATATATATATTATATATATATATATATATATATATATATATATATATATATATATATATATATATATATATATAAGTATTTGAAATAGTTACTGTTCCTGTTTGCACTGCTTTGTGTGATGATGATAAACACATGTGTGAAGTTTGAGGAACATCCATTGAGTAATAATGGGGATAATGACACAGTTAAACAAAAGCTTAATGTGCCTTGTGACGCAGACGCCGACGCCGGGGTGACTACATTAGATTATCATATTCTTCGAATAGTCGAGCTTATAAGAAGAGTAAATAATATATGCGTAATGATCTGTTTCGTTTTATATAATTTTGCATAATTTGTATTTGCTCCGATTTTAAAGTTCGTATTCAAGTTATGAAAGAATACTTCAGTACTGAAACGTTTTCATTTAATGGTTTTGCAATTAAATATAAATGACATTCAGCTTAAATGATTTTCCACGAAACTGACCAAGAGTTGACCAAAGTGTTCTAGAATTATGCGCAAAGGTACCTTATGTCTATGCGACAACACTGCCATTATTAACACTTTCTAATCAGCAAGATTAACTCTTTCCTTACCGACACATTTATCATTTATGTTTGTTATATCTGGGGTAGTATAAGATATAATAAAAGATATATCCTTCCAAAATAATTGATAGAAGGCGTTTTACATTGAATGTCAAAGATTTCAGCAAGATCAGATCGATAGTGAGCGATATCTGTATACATGTATAATATTTATGCTAAGATATTTATGTTCAGATCATACACCCAGCACTAAAGTTAGTTTAACGCTTAGTCGAAATAAGTATTAACTCAGAAAATAAATACATAAACTACATACCTTCTTTTCCCCAGCCATATAATAAACACTACAACAAGGGAGATAACCACAATAGCAGCTATCGTTCCCCTTCAAAACAACACCTGTCACCGGCAATCACCATCAGCTTTGTTACACGTGCCCTCGCAGTTAGCTGGACAGTCCTTCTCACATGTCACCCCGTACTTCCCGTCTATACATTTAGCACAGTTATCATTTGATGAACATTCTTTGCAATTATCCCCTTCAAAACAACACCTGTCACCTGAGAATCCTGCTTTGCAGCCATGGATACAGACGCCATCATGGTCACAATTTGATCCGATACAATTTGCCGAACAAGAATAATTACAATGCTGTCCATAGCTGCCGTCTTTGCATACAACACACTCACCCCGTTGCCTTTTACACAAATGTACAATACAGTTACTTGGACATGGTAGAGTACACTCAGATCCGTACAACCCATCTTTACAGTCCTCACAAGTTGGACCCTTAAAGGTTGACTTACATCTGTTACAGAATCCTGTGTTGCGGTCACATGTTCCTCCTGCACAATTTACTGGACAGTCCCTGGTACACTCGGAACCGTGCTTCCCTGATACACACGTGTCACATCTTTCCCCGGTAAACTTTTCTAAACATCCATTTGTACACACCCCACTAGATCTCCCACATTGTGTATTTCTGCAGTTTGCTGAACACGCAAGTTCACAGCTTTGGCCATACCTACCTGACACACATTGGTCACAAGTTGCGCCTGTTAGGTTCGGTTTACATTCAAGACATTTTCCGGAGGTCCTTTCACAAATGTTATCGAGACAGGTGTCGGAACATTTCTGGTTACAGTTTTCTCCATATAATCCAGCAACATGCAGTTTTGACATATATCCCCTTCAAACCGTGTCTTACATCCGGCAGTAATTTTAAAATTCCAGAAAACCGTCTTACACGTGGTGCACTGGGTCGGAGAAAGACATGAGGCACATCCTTCAGAACACGCGTAGTTACATTGGTAGTATTCGGTGGTACTGTAGTACCCTGGCTTGCATTCTGTACAGTTGCTGTATCCTTGATATTCTGGATTATATTCAGCATCATCATGGTTCTGACAAGACACACAGCGGTCTGGACACTGGTTACGACACTTTTCACCAAATGTCCCCTCTATACAGTTGCCTTTACAAGTGTGACATTTCCTTGTAATACAGCAGTCACAGTTAGGTTCTGCACATTCCCGCGGTCTTTCATAAGCTTGGCTGTTATGTATTGGATTCTGGCAGACTGGCGGATAAAATCATAAACTCTTTTACACAACCTTAGCAAATTACCACATACATTTGTATTTCCATGTGTAAAAATGATACAGTAGGTTGTACCGACTTCATAACTACATGTATATTGCCATCTTTCCCTTCTAGCCTGCCTTTGCAAATATTTGCATTACATGTATAAACAAGAAAAGATTAAAACAAAATGTTTTAATGGACGGCTTATAATAAGCATACTGTCCGCCTTATTTTCTCTTTTCTGTTGTTTTGACCTCATAACCTTACCTGTCTATGCACAGGACCTTCCATATTAAAAATGACCTCTCTTTATATTATTTACATAGCAGGGTGCAGTTATTATTTTCTTTGCACGAGTCCTTGGACCCACTATGCTTAAAAATATGATTCTCTATTCAGATAGTTTGCATCTTCCTTCAATCCAAATAGCATTTTCCATATATTTTACGCATTCAGTGGATGCATTGAACTTTAAACTTTGCATCCACAGCGAAAACATTACATCTAAGTTGGAGAATGCATGGGTAAAGCAAAATCACACAAGTGGTCGATTTTTTTTTAAAATAAGAATAAAATTTTAAAATCAATCGATATCTCTATATATTATTTATACATAGAAAGGTCGATTTATTTTCTTTTTGTGGCCTATGTTAAAATCAAAAGGAAGAACATAAAAACTAACAAAAGCAAAATAATGGATGTATATACATATATAACTCAAAAATTTCCAAAAATAATTATTAAAAAATTAAACGGTCCCAGCTGGAATAGAACTCACGACCTCTTGAAGGAAATATCTATTACGAAGCTCTTACCGATCCAAGCGTGAAGTTTTGGCGCAGATAAGGCTATTTATAGGTAATTGTTACTGAAGCAAAAACAGCAGCGCTACACAGACACATTTACTGCATTAACTACACCGTGCATTCTTTATATTACGCTTGCATATAAATAAGATAAACTTTAAGCATTACTTATCCCACCCATCAAGTAATAATAACTACTATCTATAATTACAAGCTTAATAGAAGACATTAAATGTGCAATGTCCAGACCGACGAGCGAAGCAATAAGTAGGTTATGACCTAAATGTATAAACACCATTAAAATACAAACATAAACTAATAACTTATTAAATATTATCATTCACGCGCGAAACCAGTAAAGAAACATAAAACACGTAGTTGATACTACCCCCAATCGGTTACATAGAAAATTATCGGTCACTGAAAATTATTACAATCAAAGCTTTACATTCTGAGTGCAATACAAGTTGCACATGCGCAAGGGCAACGGAAGTGAAAACTCATTTTAATTGGACATACTAATATATACACATGACTTAATAACAGTAATATATTCATAGTACTGAATACCGTCCAGAAAGGGGGAAACAATTATCAGATGGGATGATAAAAGAGAAAACAAAAAAATATTTAGTATGACTTTTGCATGCACGTGCTCCAGCCGAATAATTTGCGCTACAACTCTATATATTTTTCTTTCATCTCTCTCTCTCTCTCTCTCTCTCTGTCTGTCTGTCTCTCTCTCTCTCTCTCTCTCTCTCCTTTTTTTTTAT
This sequence comes from Solen grandis, assembly GCA_021229015.1. Lineage (NCBI taxonomy): Eukaryota > Metazoa > Mollusca > Bivalvia > Adapedonta > Solenidae > Solen > Solen grandis. Next base: position 3,942,160 of record CM037789.1, read on the forward strand.
GTTTTATACACAATTAAATTATTATTAAAATTTTGACATGTATGATGTCTTGTAGGTCTGTTTCTTACAAATTACTTAATTTCTTAAATGAGTATAGTATTTAGATGTCAATTCTTTTCATAACTTTGATATCTGGCACGTGTCATGACGAATTCGTTTATTGCAATTTCAATGTCTGACAACTTTAATGGCTTAAATTGATTGTACCTTTGGTTATCTAAAGCACATGATAAGTTTGGTTAATCCGCTTTGTTAGTTTTATGGCTTTCCAGTAACTCCGCCCACTGAGACATGATTGACTTATCTGTTTATGCTATTATTTGTTTTAAATATGTTGTTGATTTTGGATTAAGAAGGAAAAAAAGAGGATTTTCTAGTTTTAACCTCCGTCATGTGTAGAAGTCTGTCAGGTCAATCTTCACGTATTTGATTTCAAATATGGTCTTTAATTTATACAGAATACTATAATATAATATATATATATATATATATATATATATATATATATATATATTATTATTATTATTATTATTATTATTATTGGGTATCTGTATTGAATTATAATGCTTATACAACATAGAGACCTGTGTGTTCTATGCAACCCTAATTGTGTAACTACGGAGGGAAGGGTTACGGACTACCGGAACCTATCTTCCAAATTACACCGGGTTACCACAAGAAAATCCATCCGTTCTGAAAACAAGACTTACTGAATGCTATTATTTAATACTTCGCCAAATGTTTTTTAGACTGTATACGTATTTAAATACTTATATAAGAAATAGATAGAAATATAATGTGAAAGAAACAACACTAACACATTTGTATGATATTTCAAAAATAGAACTGCAGTGAGTATAAACGCATATTAAACTACTCCCTAAAACAACTACTATATGATAAACTTCACTTAACCAAGTAGTATTATGTACATGCCTTTCGCTAAATGGAGTTAAACATAAAAAACTTGCAGTATACAGTTTTCATCCAAAATCCTTAACTGAAATACTACTCGGAAGAAGGTAATTTTATAACTACAGCTTGCAGAAGCAATAAACTAGTATCTGTGTTTTGGAATATGCAGGTCAATTGCACATCTGTTTTTTTTAACTGGGACGTATAAAACAAGGAAGCTTATTATCGCCAAAATATGTCCGTAATGTCAAGAAGCATAAAAACACAGTGAAGAGGACTTTCAGACTAGTAATCAAACTTGGCAGATATTGATTCAAAAGAGCTATGTTAGATCGAAATTTTATAACCAGAACAAGTCCCCTGCCATGAATAATTTTATATTGTCTGTATTTCCGAATACCATTATTGCTCTATATTATTATTTTTATTTGTAAATGTTTCCAAATTTACCATGAGACCATATAGCCAAAATGTAACCAAATAATCGATGCGTATTAAAGGCACACGCTACAGATTACCACCGAAATATTTTAGACATGTAAAGTGTTACATATTTCGGATACTGAATATGTTTAGATATAAGCTTTTACAATATCGGAATACTACGTATCGCAAGTCAAGGGCGTCATTTTCTGTTTATTACATTTTCTTTTCAAACCGATTGATAATTTAAAATGAATAACATGTAGCTATGTTTCATCGTTTTAACTATCTTCCGCTTTTTATGTATATAGCTGGGGTCTGTTCATGCGTATCAGGGAATATCCACATTATTGTGGGCCTGGCTTGCCACATGCCTATTAGCAGACTTCCTCCTAGTCATCTGCATTTCAGCCTGAGGCCACAAGGTGCTCAATTTTTTTTTTTTTTTTTTTTTTTTTTTTTTTTTTTGCGTGCCTCGCGATGTGGAGGCATTGCTTAAGACAGCTTAATCTTTACAAGACACACATCGTTTTGGACACGGTTACGACACCGCTTAACATATATCCCTTCTCAATTACAGTCCTTTGTACTACAGCAATCACAGTTACGCCCTGCGAATTCTGGGGACATCACAGTAGATCGGTCGTTAAATATTGGATTCTGACAGACTTGTGGAAAAAATCACAATATCACGTAGTTGTATCAAAATCACTACAACCATACTTTAGAAGTTCGATGTATTTAAGTCCAATATTGATATATGAAAACAGTACAAACGTGTTTATACTGACTTCATACTTGTTTTGCAATTTTCCTCTACCACTTTTGCTAAATTTTGAATTATAAAGAATACGGAAATAAGAAAGAGTCGATGTAAAACATCAAAGTCGCCTAGACGAATACGAAATATAGACAAAAAAACATCAGCATTTATATTTATGTATAAATGTCATATATGATATTCAAAGTTTCGAATACTTACGCAACCCAGAGACACATAGCTACCAATCGACAGATTATATTGGTTATGTATTGTTTATAAGAAAAAGTCCAGTCTTAATAACATTTACCTGCCGTATGTTGCAGAAAACCAAACACTGTAAAACACAGAAGCAAGTCCATCCGTTCTGAAAACAAAACATAACTGAGTGTTACCAGTGAATCATTTGTTAAACACACATGGGTAAATGTGCAGCAATACCTGCAATTCTATTCGAACATGTATTTATATAGTTGAATAAGAGATGGAGGAAAGGATAGAAAATGTAAGGGAAAAACAAAGTGTGCAACACGTTTGTATATTAAGTTGAAATCAGTACTAACACTGAATATTAATACAGTTTTAATTACTTCCTATACACAATTTCTATGTAAAACAAATAACTTTAGGCTTATATTGTATAAGTTTAGATAATTAAGTGTAAACATACTTTTTTGTTTAGTAGGTTTTAAACCGATATATGAATAAACTTGCTTCTAACAGTTCTCATCCAAACACTTTAAAACTTTATTTCAATCAATACCCGGAAGAGGATAATAAATAGAGTGCATAAACAATGGCGCGTTCATATCTGTACATAACCCCGCCCCTTTCCAACAGCTGTCCCGTACATAGACTTTTTTTCTATGCTAAAGCAAATGCATTGATTGCGATGTGCCCCAACTTCGGCGCCAATACGGAACAATCCGCATAACCAGTCGTATTAAGCCCCTTCCCCCTGCTGAAAGTGTGTAGGTTAACTCCTGTTTATGAAATCCGAATCGTTCCGAATCGAATCCGAAATCGGTCCTACGCTGTCAGTTAAACTGTGCAATCGTCCATGATGTGGTTGGGTACTGCATATGCCATCTAAATAACATTGATATTGTTTCACTGATTTACAGAAATTTGTCATTTTTTATGACTAGTTTAGCCCTATTTACACTGACAGTAAAAATACAGAAACAGATGTTAAATAATGAATGCAATACAAAAACAGGTCAAATGATAATGGACATGAGCAGCAATATTTTACAGCTGATTCTTATTTGAATTGAAATTACCCATAAGTCGAGCTGTAATTTTAGGAACTATAAAATATCTTTGTAATCTTGTGTAAGGAAGATGTAGTTTTCAAATATGACAATAGTTATTCCCCTTTCATAAATATATCGCCTTTTGCCGCCCTTAATTTAAATAACAGAAATCCGTATAGAATCTCCAAACAGAGGTATTTAAATCAATGGTTTTATTTACTTACCTATTCTAGAGTTAAATCCATTCCAAGTTATTAATTCCAAACATTTATCACTTTGTAATCCTACGATTTCCTTCGCATTTCGTTGGTGTAATCTGATCATATCACCAGACGCTTATTAAACAAATACGCTTCCTATTGAACATATTTAGGTGCTTGCATATTGCTATGGTGACACAGAGGGCGCCACCTTACCTTAGTAAACAACGTTAACAACAACAACTCTCTCAGTCAGCCTGCT
>CM037789.1:3946075-3996075 GCA_021229015.1 Solen grandis
TATGTTGTGAAATATCAAGCTGTATGGAAGAGTATTACGGAGGTTATCATGACTTTTTCAATTTCTGGATACATACTGATACATCGGTATTGAAACACAGTGAAAAGGAAAGTTTCTTTAAATTATTAGTTTAGTATATATTTTCAAATTTTAGAAGAAATGCTAATTTTTAATTTTTAATCATTTTAATTAGTTATATGAAATTGAAGGAAAGACTGGATTCTGATTTAAGTTCTTGGAGTTTTTTTTGTTTTTTTTTGCAATATCAAATATCATTGTTTAGATAGTGCTTTGGTAAATAACAAACAACTCTAGCATTGTATTGGTAAAAGCTACTCAGGACAGTTTAACGCAACAAAACATGTTATGATTGTTACCATTTTCAACTGCTGTATAGCTTTGTATCATTTTGAACATCTATTTCCATTGCATCTTGCATATACATATATATTTTATTTGTCAACAAGTGATAAGAAGTAAGGGGTTTCTATCATGAAAGGTTATTAAAAACTAGAACTTCCAACATCTGATATCATATCACCAGGCCATTCTTTCCCTTTAGTTCTGACGATATAATATCATCTTGTCTGAAGAAAGGCATACATTTTAAACATTTACCGATGTTGACAGAAAATGAATTTCCCCATCTATTATAATCTTCATTAGATACTTCAAATCATCTGATGTCCACTGTCATATATTTGTGCTGAGACAGTGAAATATAATACTGTATGAGCAAACAGAGGGGACCCTGATCAGAGAGCTCCTTCCAGGAACTGTTATAAAAAAAAATATAATATATAATTGTAGAAAATAAAAGAGTTAATACAGAAGTATAAAATTTTGGAGCATTTATGTATTTTGACCATGCATAAAATGACCTTGAACATGACTGTTATTTGGCCATTGAAATCTGTAATTACACATGCAGGCTAAATTAACAAAATTCATTTTGTTATTTACAATTTTAGCCTTACATATAACATTTATCAACAAAAATTTCAGTGATCAATTGAAACATATGTTAAAATTTCCCCGGGAAAACATATATTAGATCATAACTAAAAACATTGTATAAAAAAAATTTAAGTTGAAAAGGTACACATAAAACAATATTTCTGTAACAAATGCGACCAATTTCAGCATATAAATGCATAAAAAGAGATATTAGAAAGGAAATACCAAATTTTAGGTATTTCATGTGTTTTGACCTTCGAATGACCTTGAACTTGACTTTGAAAGGTCAATCAAATTTGTAAGTTTTGCATACACGCAAAAATAAAGTTATTTCTTTAAACACTTAAGATTGATCTTTATGTATGGTATTTGCCAATGAAACATCCAATGATCATTGATACAGCAATTGAATAGCGGTCATCTTGCATAATGTGTATGTGTGTAAACTACCAAAGTTTATACATAATCAAAACACAGATATTATACAAACCAGTTTTAAATTAAAGAATACACACATAACAATATTTCTATCACTAAAAGTAATCCATTTGAGTATAAAAATGCATAAAATGAGAATAAGTAGGTAGGAGATATCAAGTTTTGGGGTATTTTTTGTTTTTTGACCCTGAAATGACCCTGACCTTGAGTTTGCCATTGTTGTATATGAATTTGATGTACATTATTGAAGTAGTAATAATCACGCAAATATTTTGCACTACTTCTGTAAATAAATCTGTAACAAACAGATAAAATATTTTCAATAAGCTTGCGATTTATGGAGGCCATCTTGGACGCCATCTTGGATTTCCGAGTCCGCACGTTGTCATGCGTAGGCAATTAATGCAAGCAGTTTCATATAGTACAGACATTGGCGAACATTTTGGTATATAAAATTGCTTGTTCTACCTTTATGGCCATCCCAACTCCCAAAACTCACTGATTGTCACCCTATTTATATGAATATATGTACAATCAATCAAACATTCAAGAGACTTTAAACATCTGTATATACCTCTACATGAGCATCGCTTTCACCTGTAACTTAATATATCAACACGCTTTTGTGCCTGAGAAAAAAGTTGAATTCATAATTGTAGTTTTTCAGATGAAAGGATCATATTGTATCATTTTAATACTCTTAACCTTCAGCTAATTTCTATCTATCTATCTATCTATCTATCTATCTATCATGACTTCCGCAACACATCTATATTTGCAATAACTATCTTTTATATCCATTGTGCTCGTTTTACTACATGAAAGTATAACACCCTCATTTTGAAATAAGCTTGATACTGCAACATCGATTACAACAAACCAAATAATTTTTAGGTTTTAAACATCATTTCCCTCTAGCATCTCCATTTCTTTAGCAATCATCTTCAAACTTCATGACAATGTTTATAACCATAGTCTCTCGACCAAATTCGAGTGTGGTTGATATCGGCCAATCTGGTCAGGAGTATATGAAAAAGTTATGGTCCTTAAACAAGAAATAAAATGCCAGATTTTACTTGTTTTCACGCTTGCGCCTCCATTTTTTGAGCAACCATTTTCAAACTTCATGAAATTGTTATTGCCATTATCTCTCAACTATATTCGATGATAACTGGTATCGGCCAAATTCGGCCATGAATTATAGGAAAAATGCCAGATGTTTTTACTTTGTTTACACTCTAGCTTCAATCTTATACAAAAAGTTAATTGCTAATGGCAACAATATCTCAGTTGAGTTGGATAATGCCTGATAATTGACTGATAAGCCTACAGTTTAAGTCCTTGAAATGTCAGAACATTCACAAATTTGACGTTTTTTACACTCTAGCATCTTCATTTCTTAAGCATTGCAGGCAATGAAGGCATTTTTTTAGGTAATCGACTTCATATCTTTGGCCCTCTTGTTATTTTTCTATAGGTATTTGACAACAATTTTACCACTCTTTATGCCAATCATTTTGCATATGCGGACCATATTAATTTTCAGTAATAACTATATAAATGTTAAAACAATACGTCGGTTTTGTGATTGTGAAAGAAAAGAAATAGGATATTTACTCAAGGTACATTTATATTATACTATGCGATAAATTACCATATCATGGATGACATTTGGAGCCAAAGATATCAATTTATGCATATGATTAAAGGCCCATTATGCTTCAAAAAGTATCGTATATTCTTCGGACAAAATGTGTATTACATATTTGTTAAGAGATGAAGCCTGTACATGCTCTTTACTATTACTACAATGCATAAATACGAACGAATCTTTTACTAAAGATCAACTGTTTACAAAAATGCGTGATTTGCATTTTCCGCACTTCTTCGTCAATTTTCTGACGCTTTCTTTATACCTTCCGTAACGCTCCCATTAACTAATCGCGAGTACACGTAGCAGATAAGCAAATTGTGATTCGTCGTTGAAGTTTTTTTTCCGATTAAGGATCGTCTTCAGGAATACTCGCCAACAATGAGAGTTGTTTAACATCCATATAAAATACTATATTGCAAGATTTTATGAACATTTTAATGCGTATAACTGTTATTTCACAGCAGGTATTTGCGCATTATGTTCCATTTGCGTTAGTGTACAATATGCATATGCCATTATATATTTTCTTTTCATGAAAAGTGTATTATTATGAGAAATGGCAAAATCAAAAGGCAACAGACAAAAATGATTTTAAATACATGTACAAAATATTGCTTATGCAACCTATAATTTAAACAGTGCTGACCCAGTTATATTACAACTGATCAATAATTCTGATTTTAATTATAAAGTACTTAAACACAATTTCAGATTGCGTTTTCTGCTCTGGTCAATAATTTGACATGCCAAGATTGTTCAAACTGTCTTTTATACAACTAAGTCATTTAGATGTATAATTCAACATTTCTGTAAGAAGGTAAAAGGTCCTACACATGATATTGTAAATGTTCTCCCCTTTAGAAATTCAAAGGGTTATACAGTCAACTCTCTTTACAACAGCGGTGTTTGTTTTATCGAATTTTGCTGTTATAAAGAAATTGCCGTTGTAAAGAAGAGAGACAAAGAAGCATTGTGCACTTTTGTTTTCAAGACTGCTGCTGTTATAAAGAGGATGTTGTTATAATGAATGACGTTGTAAAGAGGTATCACTGTACCAAAAAATAAGATCTACTTATAAGAAGACTTGTGAGTGACATGTTACCAAGGTCAACACATCACGTCTAACTAGGTGTACTAGGTTTTTATAATAAAAATAAGTTATAGGCATTTCAATTGATACTTTTCACTGACATCTATGTTCTCGATTCACTAAATCTCCGAACCACATAGAGGAATTGGGGTATCCAAAGTATCAAAAGTACACGTAATATCAATATACAGACTGGTCATTGAGAACATACGTAGCTTTACGTGCTTGATCAACAAAATGTATACATTTGTTATTAAATGAAAACTGAACACTTAGATAAGACAAGTGGTCAACATCTAAAACGTTTTCTTCAAAGTCTTCCGAAACCACTTATTTTCTGAAAAGCAATATATTTTAAGACCCCTAAATGTACAGTATTCAGGGATAATGCTAACTGAAGAGCATTTGCAATAACTGTTCCATCAACATATAGTAGTAAAATAGATTAAAGGAGACTTATTCATTATATTCACTATACATCTGTTTAATATTATCAGACAAAAACTATAAGTCAACATATATTTTTGGACATGAAGTCATTCAAAAAACAATGATTTCACAACACAAGTGAAACATTTTCCTCCTGTCTAACACCGGATTGATTTGTATGTCTTGGATATTTACTACTAATGTTGTTACTTAATGGCTTGCCCCATAAAGCCACACAATTGACTATATCGATAGCATTGTGATAACTCACAAATATACAAAAGTTTCTTAGTAGTACAACAATTAGCCAGATACATAACAATCAATTGTTTCAGTGAGTATTTGTGGATTTTTGGTCAGCAGTACCAGAATGCTGTCTAAACCTTGCATGCTCTTCACACAAGAATACTATGAAAAAAAAACCAAAAAAAAAAACAACAGTTTATTAAATGATCATTGCCATGAAAAAAAATCAAATCCCTTCCCATACAAAATCAAAGAACTGAAAAAATAAAAGAATCTATAAAATAAAAATCTGATATAAAATAATCGATGTTGAAAAAGACAAGCCATGAGTAATAGTAGAAACAATTACATGTACTTTACTCCCAATTGTATCAATTCACGCACACCTGCGAGTTGTATCATATTACATATACTTTAATCTGGCTGTTAAAAACGGGACACGTGGCCATGATAGATACTCCTGTTTCATTCATTAATGTCAAGGATGGGCAAATATGATGGTTTTCGTATATTTGAAAAATATGTATCTAATAACTAGAGAGAAAATCGAAATGCATTCCTTGTATTTTCATATTTTGATAAAATTCTGTTTTAAAAAATTAAAACGATTTAAAAATATAGGGCGCTTCGCCACCCCGCCAATTAGTGTTTTTTGTTTTTGTCCCGCTAGTATGCCATACAACATGACAAAATTCGGCCACCATTAGCAGTTTTTAGCACGATGATACATTAGATCTAGGCAATATAAATTTCTGCCAATAGGTGGCCGAGGATACCTTAATTCCCCCATTTTCCCAGTTCATCAACACTGATAATTTGCCCTCTACAAGTCCGTTCAGTATTTTATAACTTTGTCTATAAGAATGGTATGTGAATGGAATGCCATCTGTGTAGATTTTTCAGAAATGTTGAATGTTTTACCCGACCCTCTGTCAAAATACATTTTCAATTTTACTTCCACTTTGACAGGTCTTCAATCTGGCTAGAGCTAGCTTACACAAATGTGCGTATTTACCCCCACACTTTCTTTGTTTCTATAACTAAAAAACAATTTTTTAAAAATGAAAATTGAAGTACATTAAAAAAAAATCCACAGCGGCCAAAATTCGCATGTATCCCCTGCCACCTTAAAAAGCATACAGAGTACCATGTCACACAGCATGGCAGCCTGTGGCACTATCCATAAAGAGGAAAGGATCATAACTGATGTTGAAGTAACTCGTGGTTCGATCTTTTTGCTTTAGTTTCTTTTGGTCTTAGTCCCACGGCCATTTTATTAGTACAGGCATTTGTTACAAACCAACCACGATGGCCTCTGACCGCGACAAGCTAAAGCTAGATATTGTTTTTACGACTTTACTTTAGTGTTAACAGACACTGTCTTAGTCTAAAAAAAAAACAAAAAACTTGTGAACACACAGTGCCACACGGCCACATCTCACAGATATACATTGGGTTGTTTGAATAGTTTCTTGTCGCCATTTATACAGTCATTTAGATATACTCGTACATGTATAGTTCAATCACGCTGCAATTTCACGTCGTAGCTTTATGTAGTATATGCCACGGTACTGATCAGGCTTCGCATGCTGAGATTCAAACAGAGATGTACCAATACCACTTTTATAACGTTCGACGGACCTTTGACCTCTTGTTTTTTGGGCGAATGATCCTACCACTCGGCCATCGGGACAGCCGGTGCATTTGTATTAAACCTATCAGGCATTTTTTTCGTCAACATCTTTTCAAAATCTTAAAATCCAAAATAATAATTACAGGAATTGAACATATATAAAATAAAAAGCTCTTATTTTAAATTTCCATCAGTAATATTACCTTCATTTGATATTCGAATATTCGATTTCAACGCCAGTCGCCAATGAATGAATGTTAGTCTTTCATTCGCAGAGTCATGGTAGTGCATTATGCATTCGAGTGTGTGTTTTGACTTAATTTCACGTCCTATTACATGTATTGTGCATGTTTTTTTTTATTACTTTTATCATATTTACCTTTATTGATATGAGTATGTAATAACATGTACAAGAGTGAGACACAAATAAAATATCTGTTCTGTTCTGTATATACCATATATTTTGCAGCGTGTGTTTGTCTAATCGAATACACTGATTTCATTGAAATGTTTTATTCTTTTTCTTTTTTTGCATAAAGATATAACCCTCCTTATAAGTCTATATCACGTGTGTTTGCGTAAACGTGCTCGCACTTAATGAACGGTAAGAAACAATATTCGATAATAACTTCTCGCACTTAATGAACGGTAAGAAACAATATTCGATAATAACTTCTCGCACTTAATGAACGGTAAGAAACAATATTCGATAAATACTCAAGACACCTTGGTGCAAACAGTATAGTCTAGTGAGCGCTCCATTCAAATTTACACATACATGTATATATTAAATATATTATATATGTATATTATTTAATATATAAATTAAATATTTAGCCGTTTCATGAAACGGCTGAGTGAATTAGTCATTTCACGAAAAGGCTAAAAAATTTAGCCATTTCATGAAACGGCTGATTTCACAGATTGGCTGTAACATATATAAGTCAGAAGGGCGAACCTCGAGCTCGATGGCAATTTATTTGAGGTATGGCTATCATTTTAATTGGCGATTTGGTGGCATTTAATGTATATTTACGAGTAATTACGTCAATGTAAGAAGAATGTTGGAAAAGTTAAAATGATTAAAATAAAAAAATAACTTATCGCTTAGCAATGACTCAAAATTAAAAAGAAAGAAGTAAAATGAGCCTTAAAATCAGCAATTTATTGAAGTTATCAACCATCAAATGCCATAATCTCTAATTCGATTAATGTTGATATCAGATATATGTCTTGAGTTTAAAGGAAAATGCAACATTTTGCTATGGAGGCATCCTAACATATGCATGTATTAAAGCAATCTTAATTAAGATTTGTGACAATTATATATCACGGTATATATATGGCCATCACTACCCGGATTCTCCCATTTGTGTCTGATATCGGGTAAAGTAGGAGATTGTGACGTTTTAATTTTTCAAATGATGCCAATATAACATAAACAATCCCTGTAGGAAGGAAAAAGCGAAACTAGGATCATGTTTCATTGGCTGAATGAATTTTTCAATGTTTAAAGTTACTCCGGTATAATAATAATGGTAATCCGCACGTGAGAAAAAATAAATAAAAATCGGATCAAATAATATCCGCTTTTAGAAGCTGGGGATTGATTCGAGGTCCCAAATTCTTAGAATATGGCAAATTGAAATCTCAGAATATTCTACAAAAATTGTAATCGCAATTTAATGTTGAAATGTGACCCCGTTGTAATCTTGGTATCGCTGATTAGGAAACCATTGATTTTCTTTGCCGTACAAAGTAAAACTGTCTAGGAAACCCTTGTCAGATAACTCTTGGGTCTGCTATGTTTTCAATGATTTAAAATACATCAACAAGAAGAATTGACAGTAAAAAGTGACATTTAAGTCATTTTTATGGGTTCTCTTTTTAAGAATTAGTAACCATAATTCTGTTTAAAGCAGCAATAGATGTAATGATTTAGAAACAATTCTAAGCGAATGACATTATCTTGTAAATGAGAATGGATTACTTATTCCGTAATTATTTTCGAAAAGTATGCGGGCTAGTGGTTGTAAGGGAAACAATTCCTACTGGATTAAATCGTTAGTACCAGTATTATTAGAGTTGTCTTTCTTCGTTAGTTTCAGCTACAACAACAACACACACCTTTGCACTCAAAATAATGAGCGCGCACATGTTTGGATGTACACAATTAGCAATTTTAGCACGTATGACGGATACTTTATTGCATTTTTAACGACGTATAGTTTTACGTACAGCTGAAATCTGTCAATCGGATAAGCAACTTCATCACAGCTATAGAAGTTATTCTATCATTTCATAATTCTGAACCAGTGTATATTTTTATTTGAATCTAATTTTATTCACATTCATCTAACGGAAAGTTTTATCAGACAGGATATATGTTAAATAACATTCTTATTAACATGATATGTCGTTTCGATGTATGTGGAATGGCAAATATTGAATAAGAATTAATTTAAACGCAATGTCGGAGACATGCCCCAATAAACACTGTGCAGGTATGTCTGCCAAAGACACATATTTATCTATTACAGCGGTTCTTCCAGAGTTTGTGTTCTCCAGAGTTTGTGTTCTTCCAGAGTTTGTGTTTTTCTAGAACTTAATTACAACATAATTTATTTCGTCTATATAACATTATACTTATGTCCATTTTGCAGATAAAAAGTCTTGGGGAAATTAAAAAAAACAAAAACTCTTTTGATACAATTCTATGCTATTAATGATCGAGAAAATAATATGTTTATATTTGTGTAGCTCCAAAATTGTTTATAGGTATAATTCATCAATCATTTATATAATAACATCGTCGGAAAACCTACGTTCACTCATAACGCTTTGCTTTTTAATGGAATATATACCGTGGGTTTTCGACGATGTATCATAGATGAATAATAATAATAATAATGATAATCCATGTGTGCCCGTTGAAATTCGTATAGAAATATGGTTTTGTTAACTTTTATTTATTTATATATTATTTTTCTTTTTGGTATGCAATATGATTGGTCATTACAATTAATATATCGGAAAAAATACAAACTATCCAATTAGTGGTCGGAATTCAAAATATCAAGCTTTTCAAAGTGTTAAATATTATATACCAGACATACACATTTAATAATAAACCGTACGTTTCGTGTAATGTTGTTGTATGTATACTAACTAGCTTTATATCGATCACCAAGTCAGTATATGTCGCTTTTTTTGCCATTTCCCCACTGGAAGCCCCATTTTAAACTAATTTGAAAACGAGGCTCTTAAAGTAAATACAATCGGATAACTCAGTGTTTATCAAGTCGACGATAATTGAAATGACCCAGAAAGGATTTCTGTGAAGCAATATTTTGTTTTCGTTTAGTTTATGCCTGGAAGCAAGTTCTTGGAATTTATATTGTGAAATATTACTAAATGCTTGAAAGTAGTCAATGGATGTACAAAAGTAATGAAATATATTTGAAGTTCGTATTGTGATATTTTTCTCACCTGTGTGAAGTCAGGAAGTGAAGTGTTGGAGTTACCGTTCTTGGGATAAAAACCAGAAGTAAAAGAAAGTTGATAAAACTAACAGATATTGTCAGTTATAGAATTTGTCAGCATCGTCATTATTTAGGGTAGTCATCTACATTAATTGCAGTTTAATTTGATATCATTTTTTAAATAATTAGTTTAATCAAAGTGATGAAACAAAGATGGAATTGTGTCTCGTTCTCTCTGCCTTTCCATTGAATGGGTGTTCAATAGATCCTGGAATTTAAAATGGATTGAAATAAAATTGAATTAAATTAAGTATGTGATAGTCAAGAGCATGAGCAAAAAATGCCCATGAAAGTGACTGTTTGCTTTGACAAGACGAAAGTACTTGTTCCTTGTGGTGATGGGGAACTTCTAGTTCGAGAACTTATTGAGAAGGCAATAACCAGGTACAAAAAGGCCATAGGAAAAGTAAGTAAAACCCTCTTTCTTGTTGATAATTTTAAAAAACCTTATGAATAAATAGACTTTAATACAACAATATCAATTTCGATTTTTTTTTTTTTTTTTTTTTCAGTTTGTGCATCAGCATGAATTATAATTAAATTTATACTTGAATATTGATGGTTTTTATTTTTGTATACATGATAGAGTCCTGTTTTAAAATATAAAACCTTTGTTATGTATGGACAAACAGGCTTAGAAAAATCTTGTTGACACTAATGGTGCCATTTGCATAGTCCAGATGATGTGGACAGAATCAAGTGCACCTGGAGGAAACCCATGTGTTTGGTTTTGCGCTCTCCCCTATGAGTACACAGCCGAAAAGGTCAATTTCTGTGCAGAAAGTTTTCCTTCTATCATGTGACAGCCAGTACCAAAATTATCATGTTGTGCTTAGCAGCTCATTGATGGGAGTAGGTTGTAATTACCACTATTCTGTCTGGACAGCCGTAACTTTATCATGCTCAGATTAATTACAAAAACATTGTTCATGCTGGTCTGGGTTAAAGGTGTAAAATATTTCTGCCTTAACCCTTTCCCTCATATAGACTCATTTTGACGCACTCATTAGGTACCACATAAAGCCTGATTTGCAGAAAACCACAGTTAAACCTTACCAAATTTAATTATAAAGTCCTCATTTCCAGACCACTGAGGAGCAGCGAACAGCATAAAACCAGATCAGCCTGCGAGTTACTCGCAGGCTGATCTTGTTTTATGTTGTTCGCATAGGTCTTTTCATGGTTTCCTCTATGAGGGAAAGGGTTAAATACTTGCAAAAGGGGTTGGCAGTGGTAAACACTAATTTATTGAAAAGACAGGGCTAATATGGTCGATCGGGTGACTCTTTTTACCGGAATCCCCCTATTTACCGGAATCTACCGGAATCCACTTAGATTTTACCGGAATCCCCCTTATTTATCTTGTATTATGTTATTTTTATATGTTTTTATTATAATTAATGGACTTTAATACGATATTAGTAATGAATTTCATTAAATACATTTGTATCTGTTTTTAAATGACAGTTGACGTAGGCCTACGTTGTCGTTTACTGTACGAAATCGACTTAGCTATTTAAAGAGATTCCGATTCTGACATGGTAACTTTTCAAGGTTAATATTATTGTTTTATCTTATTAAACTTACATGTCATATCATTTTCGTCTTATAATTGACTATGGTTGATACGGATAGCTTTTATTTATAAATTGGTTCGTTTACGGAACAAAATGGCAGAATCTCTTCACCGTGTATTATCCGGTATCAACCTAAAAGCCAGGTACATAGTTTTTTTCCCTTGGTTGTTGTTTGACTAGAAATTGCAATGTTTTTCTCTCTCTCTCTCTCTCTCTCTCTCTCTCTCTCTCTCCCCCCCCCCGCCCCTCTCTCTCTCTCTCTCTCATATGGTTATGAGAAATGATGTTTCATTAGTAGATATATAACTGGCGCGATTTAATAATACCCATATATAATATAAAACATTTAGTACGGTTCCATAAACTTACAAACGCAAGATTATCTTCTATTTGATATTATACATACATGCACACCTGGGTGATTGGCATGACCATTGTGGCATCTGCCGTGTCAACTTCGATAAAGGTGATAATCCAATTACCGAAAGCGTGCCGCAAGGTGAAATACTGTACACGCGTCAACTGTCACGCGGCACACTTTGATCAGTAGAGGCATCGCGTGGCATTATTGAAGATACTGATAATTCACTTTGATTCGCCAAAACACCAATAACTTTACGCCAAATCTGTTCATTAAATATGACAGTTATAATTAAACAATCTGTATTTTGACTGTCATGTTAAGCCTACTATATACCATTTTATTCATACTGAAGTAGACCGGAATCGACATTTTTAGTTAAGAAACGAGGCTCTGAAGTATGTTATGTTTGTTTTACTAAGTAAAATAAACATTCATAAAATTAAAAAATTAAATTTCAATTCGTAACAAATATTTAGTTTAATAATAATAAGGTCATTAACAAATGTGATAAAAAAGTAACAAATATCTTTATAACAATTGATTCTTTAATAACTACTAACCTCCTACGGCCATCGTTAGGGTGGTATTTTGTAGCGGGATTTAATTGCGCCCCGCGGAGAAATTGCTGATTGTGTGTGTGTGTGTGTGTGTGTAACAGCAGGTGCTAATTGATAGCCGCCAAGGAACAATTTGAACAGAAGAACATAACTTTTATACACCCAGGTATCAGTGATACAATATGGCGTTATATACAAACAGTTGTATAAGATATGAAATTTTGTTTCCGGTCAGTTACGGTCTGAGTAAATTAACAATACATATGCATTATACTAAAGAATAGTAAAATATCAAGTACTTGAATACACTTAAATTTTTGTAAGAAGATATTAAAGGTAAGAAAGAATACGTGTTCCACAGTTGTATGTAACTCGTTTTACTAGAATTATAAAATACTGGTTTAAAGTTTTAGCAAGTGATAACATTATTTTTAGAAAAATATATACATTTGCATTATCTGATTGTGAAAAAGGTCATATTAATTGGTTGTCAAATGTACGAAAAGTGTTAAATGATTTCGTGAGACGTGATTCTATGTTGATGCCGCATATTCCACTTAACAATAAATCGGCCATGTTGTGTAATGTTACGATCAGTTTACTTAATTTTTATAAAGCTCTCCTTACCAAGCACTGAAAACTAAAAGATATAAAGGGTATGACAATTTTTATTAGTATTATTACGAAGATCAGATCAAATAGTCATTCAAAACCACAAGGATGACTTCATGCCGGAATCCACTTAATTGATACCGCTAAGTCAAATACATGAAATGTCCGTTAGGAAAAGAACAAAAATGCTAAATGCAGTTGGCTTTTATGTGATCACATTTTCTTAGGTACTTTCAATGACATAAGTCAATATACGCTTTATTTTACATGAAAATAAGGGGGATTCCGGTAAAATCTAAGTGGATTCCGGTAGATTCCGGTAAATAGGGGGATTCCGGTAAAAAGAGTCACCGTGGTCGATCTATTTCAGAATAATACACCAATATGATAAAGCTGATATCTCATATATCAAACTAGCAAAAAAAGAAAAAAACAAGGGGTCATACAATGAAACAGGAAAAGCTTAGAAGCAACACAAGATACGGTGTACACAGATTCTCTTTTCAATCAGTAAATACATGGAACATTCTCCCAGAAGAAGCAGTCAATGCAAAATCTATAAATAGTTTTAAAAGTGTTTTAAATAATGTATGGAAATACAAAGACAACAAATTTGAGGTACTGTGAAAAAAACCATCACCATGCACAAATATCAAAGAAAAATTCAGTTGGGTCAATACAAGCAGAAGTGCTTATAGGAAAGACCATCAACACAGGTAGAACAGGCAGGTAGGTAGAATAGTATGTATGCGGAGTTAAATTACTTCAAAAGTCTCATCACATAATATTTGGTCTTATTGCCAAAAAATCACGGATACTCTTGAAATTTTCTGCAATAATCGATAGAGCAAAGAATGAAACAGGTGCTCTCAGACTGTCATGTTTGGAAAGATTAAAAATCTCAGTTCAGCTTGGATTACCATTTGCCCTGAGTTGATGTGTCACTGTAGAGATCTACCAGAGCTAATTCCATCTAGGTCCTGTTCCCAGATGCCAGGTCTCCTGTGGAAGTCTGAGTCAGAACATTTTAACAGGAAGCAGATCTCAGTTGAGATTTGCCAACATAGACTAGAGATATAATCATTACGATTAAGAGGCAGTCTTCAGTATGTTGCATCCTCTTTACTAAAACTGTAAAAGATAATAAATGAGGAAAAAAGAACCTTTACCTATATTTATGGACCATTTCATGAAACACTAATGACTTTTAACTCATTAAAATTAAATCATGATTCACTTACCAATAATCTGAATGACTGAATGAAATGCTAAATTCCAGAAAGAAAATTATATAAAAAGGGCTTATTAGTCCCCTTCCAGTGTTTACACAGGAGGAGACTATAGGTTTGCCCTCCGTCTATCTGTTTGTCTGTCTGTCTGTCCATCCGGAAATCTGGATCCAGGGATAACTTAAAAACGGTATAATATAATAATATGAAACTTGGTATAGGAATAGATGGCAGTATGGAGATTATGCACTTCGCTTTGTTTTTATTCTCAGACCAAAATTCTGATTGCTATGGTAAAGAAAATTATGCACCTCACCGGTAGGGGAGTCATGTGTGCAACACCAGTTACTTGTTTTAGCTCACCTGAGCACAATGTGCGCAGGGTGAGCTGTTAGGATCACCCTGCATGCGCCATCCATTGTCAACAATTTGCTTTAAACAGCATCTGTTCTGGAACCGCAGGACAGAATTTGATTAAACTTGGCAGGGATGATCCTTGCTTGAACCTTAACAAAAGCTTCTCAAATAAACTAGATCCATGTGGAACTCTGGTTGCAATGGCAATAGAAAGAAATGAATTATGAAAACTTTCAAAATCCTCTTCTTCAATTTCAAAATGTTTAGTACAGATGTTCCTTGGGTAACCCTATATTCAGGTGAGCGTTCCAGGGCCTCTATGGCCCTCTTGTTAAAAAATATTTAGAAGGAAGGATACTTAACTTACTTTATAATACCTGTAGGTACTATATCCAGTTGAAATTATTTCATGTATACTCATTTCCTTGGAGTCTTGGACCACTGATTGTGTCAGAATTACTTAGGACACTCACCTGGCTCAAAATTAACTCTTGCATTGTGGTAAAACGCAGTAGAAAATGAAGTGTGTGAGTTACATTTTCAAACACTTGTATTTTTTTGCGAGTAAAAGTTTTGGCTTAAATATGTCTAAATGAGATTATTATTTGCAAGTAAGACAATAGTCTGGGAATTTGCAAGTTGCAATTAAAGGCACTGTCAGTTTTTTGCATGCGAGAAAAAAAAAAGCCCTGCATGACTGAGATGTAATTTAATAGCAGTTCAATTTATTTAAAGCAATAAAATTGACAATTAATTTAAAATTGGTTGAACAAGATTACACTACTTGCTATTGATGTTGGGTCCTTATTTGTAAACATTGTTGAAAAACTTTATCTGTGCTGTTATGTATAGTTGAAGTGGTCGTTTATTGCCTTTCCATTGTGGAGTACATGTCAGAGTTATTGGTAGTAAACTAGCTAAGATCTCTGCATGTAGCCAACAGTCTTTAATGAAAATTTCAAGATGGAGTTGGTCACTTTATTAATTTACATACATGTCTTTCAATGAAATTCTCTTCAGATTATTGAGATATCACTAAGCAACATGATGCTGTTCTTATTTAATTAATTTCTTAATTTCATAAATGGACTTGTCTTTTCATGGAGATGCATGCTTGCTGAAAATTTATTGACTAAACAATGAATTAGTGCATACCATGATCAGACTGCATGGATGTGCAGGCTGAGTTTGGTCTGAACTGGTCTCAAAGGCAATCAGTCACAAGTGTCCACAATATTGTAAGGGTTAACAACATAAAACCAGATCAGCTTGCGAGTAACTCGCAGGCTGATCAGGTTTTATGCTGTTCGCTGCTCCTCAGTGGTCTGGAAATGAGGATTTTGTAATTAAATTTGGTAAGGTTTAACTGTGGTTCTCTGCAGATCAGACTTTATGTGGTACCTATTGAGTGCGTCAAAATGAGTCTATATGAGGGAAAGGGTTAAAAAATATTGTGTCTCATTGTTTAAGGCTATTTAAGACCATTTGACTTGACTTGACTATTTGAGTTTACTGTCACTTCGGCCATTTGAAGAGCCAGATCAGACTGAAAGATATTCTGAATCTGAACAAGTTTTACAGCTAGCCTATCATCAGTCAGCGGTATTGAAATCGAGGCTGTCATGGGTCATTGGTAACTTACATGACAGCAGATCCAAAGGTTTTGAGTTGATAGGAAAGCCGTTAATGATTATAATAACCTCTTGGTGAACATCATCATTTTCTGATTTTTTGGGAGAATAGAAAAATCCTTCAGGTACCGTAATTGGAAATCTGGAGAAAATGGGATTACATATTGGGCTCATTTAGGCATGTGAATTTCTTCTACATTAGTTCAAACATCAAAACACAATATACAACATGCAGTATATACAACAAAGTATAACAACAGTTTAATATTGCATGAATGATGATATCTGCTACAACTGATCTTTAAATTCCACATCATACATGTCATATTTAATTCTCATAGGGGGCTTCACAGTATGAGTATAATGATGACTATGAGATCAGCTTAATAATTAATCCACTTAACCTGTACTAACATTAATAGACCTTATACTAAGTGTATTTACTGTGCTACTATATATTCTACTGTAGTTGTCAATTCTTGTTTTAATAAGTAGGGTGAAAGTAACAGGTTTACGCTTTGTTTTCATTGCGTGGTCAGTGAAGCGTGGTGTATTGCATACCTGAGCAGCTCCAGAGTACGAGAGTGTAGCATGGTCTTGTTCGTAGTATTTACCTGGGGAGGGTAATGTACATAGTGGGTTGTCACACCTGTCATGACAGTACATACTGGACATACCTAGTCTGACATGGCCAGTCATGGGCTGGCTGATGTGTTGGGTGCTATAGTATACTCATGGTTCTTAAGGTAAAGTCCCTGTAATTAAGGTTCCACTACATTTCTGACCTCATGGCCTTTCATGGAGATAACCAAGGTTTCCTAATGTTTCTTTTGGGTACCTTGGTTGACTTGGTAGAGGTTAAGTGGCCCAAGACGTAGCAGAACCATTAAAAGGACTTTACCTTAATAAATTGTAATTATATGTCACTAGGATGCTATGGTCAGTTTTTATAAAAAAAATTTAAGATCTACCTGGGCCTTTAGATATGAATATATGGGAGTCTCTGAGAACTACATCTTTTTCACCAGTCCTGGGTTTCCAGTTTTCCAAATTTTTAGTGAGAACCCAGAATTACTTTGAACTTGTTTGTAAATTCTTCAGAATTCATTGTGGTTTTTATATTGAAAACAGTAGCAATTCTTAATCATTTTCATAAAAAAAAATCCTGAATATGTGACATGAAAAATTGTTAATAAAACATACCATTTCTAGGGTAGCTAACAAGACTACCTGATTTATTAGTATCTATAGATCATTTTGATCATATGCAGTGAAAAAAGGCCTTCAACTTTCAGAGTAAGTCAAGGGAAATTTTATTTTTCGAAAACACGCTTTATTGCAAATTCTATGCATTAGACAATTGTTAATTAAACTCACTTCATGGACTCATGCAGACTGAAATCAGCCCTGGTACATGTACAAACAGTATGTTTCTCATGTTTGTTCAAGTTGAAGTGAAAGATACATATAAATGTATGTTTGTAATTTATATGAGTGACATTTAAACTGTTTGCATTCAGCCTTATAAGCCCTTACATATCAAATTATTGAAATTCCTTCATGGTCAAACTGAATGTTAATCTAATTATTTAGATATTTAGATTTGGCAATGAACCTTAGATTGAATGAGATTATCTTTGTGAATAATATCCTTTCAAAAATGTCTTTTTTCAAATGTCTTTAAAACTTACGCTAGAAGAAAACAAAAACTGGCCCATATTGGAATGGATTTTTCTCTTGAGTGCAGTGTCAATGTCATTATCTATTGGAACGGTATGTATATCGTCTAGATGGGGATTAAGTGTGAACAAGAGAAACAGTTTTTCAAGTAAACTGTCAGTCCTGGGTACTTTTTATAAGAGGATTATACGAGACTAAATCATACACAGTAGTGATGGTATATAGGGATTACATACAATGATTATAAAGTAGGGGACTCTGCAGAGTCTGTCCGTGGAAATCAACTTATCAAGTGCTGGAAATCATGAAAATTGTGAGCACATATTGTGCAGTTATTTTATATGAATGGAATTAATTTTTAAAAGATATTTGGTTTTTGAGTATTATATATATGTCTAGAGTTTTCCCTGCCACCCAAAATTGCCCATATTGACCCTCATATTGTGAAAATGACCCCCAAATATTTTGAAATTTGTCTCTTTATCTATATATCAAGGGGTCATTGATTTTTGTCCCCCTTGGAAAATATCATTTAGGAAAACTCTGTATACGAGTATCAGTTATGCTTTACTGCTTTACCTTGTATATTATAACTCTGAGTTAATGCCATGTCGAACCACTGAAAAGCTAGGGGTTCGACATGGCATTAACGCAGAGTTATAATAAGCAGGGGTGACACATGGGGATCACCTCTCAGTCGTCCGTCCGTCTGTCTGTCATGCTTCAGCAGGTGACACATGTGTTCCAGAGAACACTCTTGTTCTACATGTACAATGTTATTCCTCGTCATAAGGGTACTAACAAAAAATGAAAGTACCATACTTGTTTAATATTGTTAATCTTAAGTTCACCTGTCAGCATAATCTCAAATTCCTTTGAACTTAAAAAAAATTCATTAATATTTGATTGGTTGAACTAATTAGGATATATTGATATGTACATATAGGTGAAAAATAAGCTAATGGACAGACAAGTCTCTGACTTTTAAGGATTTCAAGAAGTCTGCAAGTATTGTTTTACAGTTTAGATGAGAAGATTGATTGGGTTTAAATTTTCATTTCATAATTTTTAAGTTATAATATATTTTCCTAAACTTGAAACTGTCACAAGTCATTAAAGTCTCTTTAAGTTAAAAGTCAAATCGAAAAACATATTTCAGACTTGATACCATATAACTGTCGCCTATTGTCCATTGATGGAATTAGCCTGGACAGAATATCTGACCTTCACAGAACTATTCCCCTGTCAGTGCAGTCCCATATTGTTTGCATGTTTTTTTTCTACTGAAAATGTTGATTGCATGCTGGACTACGGTATAATTCACAGAACTATTCCGCAGTAACTGATGTAATCCCACATTGTTTGCCTGTAACCATATGTTGTATGTTCTGTAAATTATTTATTAACTCAACTTCTAAGACGTAATAGATAATACTAACATCAACATCATTTGGGATAGATATTAAACAAAATGTACTTCAAATTATTTTGACTCCCAAGTTTTACGTGTTAACCCTTTCCCTCATAGAGGAAACCATGAAAAGACCTATGCGAACAACATAAAACCAGATCAGCCTGCGAGTAACTCGCAGGCTGATCAGGTTTTATGCTGTTCGCTGCTCCTCAGTGGTCTGGAAATGAGGACTTTATAATTAAATTTGGTAAGGTTTAACTGTGGTTTTTTGCAGATCAGGCTTTATGTGGTACCTATTGAGTGCGTCAAAATGAGTCTATATGAGGGAAAGGGTTAAAGTGTACACTATTTCATTATCCTGCTCAGACTAGTATAGTATAGTATAGTATGTTTTTTTAACACAAGCAATCAATAGGGGAATGGTACATTCCATTACATGCGGCCACCTGGTTAGGCATTGCACACTTTTGTACATAACAGCATGTACGGGAACATGTATGGTATAGTGTATTGATTATCCAGACCACTGTTGTCTCTCAGCTTACAAATGTATATACTATTTATCATGGCATGTTAATGAAACGTGCATTCATTCAGCCAAAAAAAGTTTTTAGAGAAATTGGGACTATTTCTGCATGAGCTGATGGAGTCGTTTAGCTTACATAGTAGCAAAGCTGTAAAGGAGTGTTTGTCCACAGATTTCTGTCTCTGTATGGGGGAACATTTTTTGCATATGAATTTATGGCTGAATCATAAATTCTTCCTTGTTTAAATGTGCATCAAAGAGTCTTTCATCCATCTGTTTGAGTCCTGGCCAAGTTACTGGTATTTTTCATGAGAGGAAGCCTTTCTGGTGAGCTGGCTTGTGGAAGGTCGGTGGAATACCCGGGCACCTCTGTAAACTTGGGTCCTTCTCTACCTGTAATTAGTGGGACATCTCTGTGTATCTGAAATACTGCCGTGGCATCAGTTATTTCTAAAGACAGTAATAGCGTATACACATTAGCATTAAATAATAAGCATACAACATCTAAAATTGACCAAAAATTGTACGTTTCAAGGGTTCTGGGTGCAGCAGGCGAGTTGCAGTTTACATTGATTCTGGTCTCAAAGGTAGTAGGTTTGAGTATTGATGGGGGTTGGCAGCAAAATTCCCTCATGACTCTCCCAGTAACATTATTCCTGGTCCAACATGGAACTGTGAATAGAGACTAAATATGAGATGAGGGAAATTTTTTACACTAAGATAATGTGAAAGAGTGATTTAAAACTTGAATCGGAAATATTTTGCTCATGAATTCTCCATTATAAGGAACATTATTGGGGTCCAAGTTCATAATGCAGCATTATACATGACCACGTTGTTATAAGTCTTCCATAAGTTATCTAGATAAATTATAAAACAAAGATATGGGGACCTATTGATTTATCATTTAAGTCAAAGTCTGCAAAAAATATGATAGTTGTTAAACAGAGGTTTTGTCTTATACCGGTATTGGTCTGTGCATAATAAATGAATCTACTTGATAAACTGTATGATAACTGATGGCCTCCAAGACTATTCAGCTTGTGCCCCCACCCCTGTGGGGAAGAGGGCTGGTCAGGATGATGTCGGACAAGTGGTGTCCCGATAAGCCATAAAGGGCTGTAAACCCTTCCCTATGAAGGACTTGTATTACAGATTGATAACAGAGGCCAGCAGGATTTATGGGGATTACATGCCATAATCTTGTACTTTTATAGGCTCTCCCTGGAGAGATAATTAAGGTCAGAATTGCATCTTACTTCTTAGAAAAACTGTCTGTAAATTGTGTTAGTGTCTGTTCATTGTGTTGATGATTTTGAACAATGAAGGGTATCCATGACAGATCTGAACATAAATCATGTATATATATATATACTTAGTGTTGCTGCAGTTTTAAACTGTTAATTCATTTCAAAATAATTAAGTAAATTTTGGATATACCAGCAAAAAGCACTGATGTATTTCTGGTAGAAAGAGGGAAATTTTATTCCTTCCAACAAATGGAGCAGCTCTTCACATCAAAAGAAGAGATCACAAGACTTTATAATATTATGATTTAAACAGTGGCTATGCGATAAGAAAAATACAACAGCAAACAACAAACAAAAACATATTAAAAAGATAAAAACTGGAATTCTTTCTTCTGGTGGCAGAAATCCTTAAGGAAGCAGTGTGTTCTTAAATTTAAAAAAAAAAATCTAATGTAGAAATGGAGATTCAGACAGACACAATGCACATATGTCACATGATATGTAAATTAATGTCAGGTCTCAAGGTGAATATCTCTTGCTATGACAGAATATTTGATCAGAGCTGTCTTACCTGTTGAAATGACGTATTACAGTATTAAAATGCTGGATTTGTGTTTAGTATTCTCCGATGATCTGTGTTGTATATATGTTTAATATTACACCTGTTTACATTACGCTGTTTGCATATTTGTGAACAAGGCAGTACGTATAAGAAGCTTAAAGTGGGGGCTCTCTCAATATAGTAAGGAGAATGATATAACATACTTACCTGTAGCTACCTATATTACAGGTGACTCTTTTTTTATTTGAAGATCAAAAGATCTGACGTGTGATTGATCGGCTGATATCAGTCGTAAGTCAGATGTCAGCCATTTAAATTTGTGATGTTCAGATAAAAGACACATATGCCACAGTTTAGTTGGTCCGATAGTTTTATACATAGCACAGGGTTCAAAATTTTTTTCAAATAGTACTCATCCTCCAGGACGAGTGACTTATAGAAATAACTCGTCCTGCAATGACATTACTCATCCTTCATTTAGGTATGAAAAAATCAAAGCATTCTCACATTTTCAGCTTCTGCAACAAACAGACACTTTTGATTGGTTTACATGACTATGATAAATGGATATGTGGACGAAGCATATAGTGCCGACTTTAAGCATCGTCAGCTACATTTCTGGTTTCATTTTCATTCTGATCTCGGAGATTATTTGAATGAATATTCTGCCACAGACAAGCTGCTACAAGATAGAAAGTGATCCCATTTTTCCCTAAAAAAATCTTCTGATCCTGCAGGACAATCTGATTATGAAAGTTTACTCGTCCTGTCAAATTTCCACCCGTAATTATGAGCAGATGAGTGGAATTTTTTACCCCTGTAGCAGTTTAAATGTTTGCAGTATAGAATGTTTTTACATTGTCAAACATGATTGATTAGTATATAATTTGTCTCAGCAAAAATCTTGAATTAAATGATACATTATAATGCTAAATGTGAGTATAACCAAGTTGATATCATTAGATCCTCAATATATTTATTTGTAAAAGATCATTATGGTACTGGTATTATGATAGCTTCCTTGCTTGGCACTCTGTATAATTATAAGGGTAGTTCCCAATGACTGAAATACTGTTGGTGGGACTTTTAAAATGCAGCAACAAAATGTTCATTGTTATGATATGGTTAGGCCACAATTAAAATTATTTTTGTTTGTAACCTACCCATCAAAATGGCCCCTACTCAAATTTTTTTAAGGTCTTTGAGTTGATTTTTTTTTTTGATACTGTACTTTTGTGTCCACTTTGTATAAAAAAGGCACTTTTGGCTGTATTTTTATTATTTTAAATTAAAAAAAAATACCTACCTACCCTACCCACCCATGGAATTCAGGGTCGGAGCACCGCAAACAAACAATTTTTTAGTGATGGCCTAACGATTTGGGTCAATTTAATGAACTGGTTTCAGTGACTGTCAGTGATTAGATTGTCTGCCCCGTAGCTGTGGGTTTGATACCAAAGTTGTTAAGAATGGTACTAGCACATTTGCTTTAATCCTTTCCCTCATAGAGGACACCATGAAAAGATCTATGCGAACAGCATAAAACCAGATCAACCTGCAAGTGATCAGGTTTTATGCTGTTCGCTGCTCCTCAGTGGTCTGGAAATGAGGATTTTGTAATTAAATTTAGTAAGGTTTAACTGTGGTTTTCTGCAGATCAGGCTTTATGTGGTACCTACTGAGTGCGTCAAAATGAGTCTATATGAGGGAAAGGGTTAAGGACATTATAGGGTAATTAAAATAGTTTTAAGTACCGGTTGGTACACCCTTTGTCAGGATAATGAGACTGGGTGTGGTATCATGCCACATGTCTACAGTATTATATGGCAGTGAAGCAGATCTACATTTAATTTTATGTCCCTTGTAGACAAACATCCCTTTATGACTGAAAATATTGTTGATGGTACATAAAACCCAAACAAGCAGACTAATTATTTGGTACATAAGATATGAACTATGAAGTATCTTCTAGATATATATAATTCATCAGTTCAAATTAAGATGCTGGGATCTATGTTGAGCTTAGAATGCACTGCAGACTTTCAATCAAGAATACCAGGGATAACAATTAGGGCAGTTTTGGTGGTCCTCCATTATAAGTTGATGAGTTTGAACCATGTGGGTTTATGGAATCAACACCTGTTAAAGCCATGAGGGTTGATGGTATTATCTGAAGACTCTCGTGTGATTTAAAGTCCAGTCTTCTGTTGTCCTGAACAGCTTCAACCTGTTAGAATGTCTACTGGGATATACCTTGACTTACATGGCAGATCTTCTTGAAGGAATCCAGTTTTGTGAATCCTAATGACAGCCCTGATTACCATTTCTTCGGGGTTCTCATCACCAACTCCAAATTTGGAGACCAAGAAGCCTGTTTCATTAAACTTCGTACAAAGAAAATCTTTGTTTACATTAATTCACGGATGCCGAATGATATTCTTTGATTTTTTTCTTACATAAAAATTGATGAATTTGTATGCATTTTTAGCTCACCTGAGCACAACGTGCTCATGGTGAGCTATTGTGATCGCCTTTTGTCCGTCGTCCGTCGTCCGTCGTCCGTGCGTGCGTGCGTGCGTGCGTCCGTCGTCAACAATTTGCTTTAAACAACATCTCCTCATGAACCGCTGAAGGGATTTTGACCAAACTTCACAGGAATCATCCTTATGATGCCCTCTATCAAAGTTGTACAAATTATTCAGATTGGTTAAAAAAGTAGGTCACAGGAGCTAAAAATAGATTTTAAAAATGCAAACTTTGAAAATCTTCTTCTGCAAAACTGCAAGGCCTAGAGCTTAGATATTTGGTATGTAGCATCATCTTATGGGCCATTACCAAGATTGTACAAATCATAGCCCTAAGGTGATAAATGACCCCGCACCAGGGGTCACTTGTTTTACATAGAGTTATATAGGAAAATCTTTAAAAATCTTCTTCTATGAATCCATAAGGCCTAGAGATTAGATATTTGGTATGAAGCATCATCTTATGGTTCATTACCAAGATTGTACAAATCATGACCCTATGGTGATAAATGACCCCGCACCATGGGTCACTTGTTTTACATAGAGTTATATAGGAAAAACTTTAAAAATCTTCTTCTATGAATCCATTAGGCCTAGAGGTTAGATATTTGGTATGTAGCATCATCTTATGGTTCATTACCAAGATTGTTCAAATCATAGCCCTATGGTGATAAATGCCCCCGCACCAGGGGTCATTTGTTTAACATAGATTTATATAGGAAAAACTTTAAAAATCTTCTTCTATGAATCCATTAGGCCTAGAGCTTAGATATTTGGTATGTAGCATCACCTAATGGTTCATTACCAAGATTGTTCAAATCATAGCCAAACGGTGATAAATGCCCCCGCACCAGGGGTCACTTGTTTTACATAGAGTTATATAGGAAAAGCTTTAAAAATCTTCTTCTATGAATCCATAAGGCCTAGAGATTAGATATTTGGTATGTAGCATCATCTTATGGTTCATTACCAAGATTGTACAAATCATAGCCCTATGGTGATAAATGCCCCCGCACCAGGGGTCACTTGTTTTACATAGAGTTATATAGGAAAATGTTTAAAAATCTTCTTCTATGAATCCATAAGGCCTAGAGATTAGATATTTGGTATGAAGCATCATCTTATGGTTTATTACCAAGATTGTACAAATCATGACCCTATGGTGATAAATGCCCCCGCACCAGGGGTCACTTGTTTAACATAGAGTTATATAGGAAAATCTTTAAAAATCTTCTTCTATGAATCCATTAGGCCTAGAGCTTAGATATTTGGTATGTAGCATCATCTAATGGTTCATTATCAAGATTTTCAAAATGGTGGCCCTTTGGAGATAAATGACCCCGCACTAAGTCTTCTCCTCTGAAACCATAAGGCCCAGTGCTTATATATTTGGTGTGTAGTATTGTCAGGGCTAAAATGTTTAAGATTGAGTTATATCAGAATTCTTGTCTGTTTAAAAACCTTGTAATCAGTTGTAGCAATGGTACTCAGGTGAGCGATCCAGGGCCATCATGGCCCTCTTGTTTGTTTTTGCAAGTAAGAATTTGGTAGACACAGTGCATGGAACACAGTTTCGGACAGCATACTTACAAGTAAGATCAAATTTGTATGAAGTTTAGTGAAACGGGCTCCTTGGACTCAAGTTTTCAGGATTCCCTGGAGCAGCCTGCTCTATAATATATAGATATACTGCAATAATGAAGGAATCCTTGACTCCCAACTAAATTTTGAGAACTTTGTCAAGGACACCTGTTTTAAGAATTCTAGTGAGACCCCAGGTTACCATGGATACGGAGCACCGTGGACACTAAGACTGTTGGAAAGCTTTATCTGAATGAAAAGAATTCCCATTTTGTGGTATTACCATCTCACTTAAAAGGAATTCAGCTAGGTTACATGTACACTGTTTTGACAGGCTGATCTGGGTTTAAAAAGGTTTCATATGTGTATTTCTGCTGATGACGGTACTGGTTACCTGACTAATTATCAATGACTTTTTCACGGAGTATAGATTTCAGATTTGTATGTACGTGTATATACCTGTGGTATATGGAGCATAGCCATGTGAATGCTGGGTCCTTTCAGTTTGGCCACCCAAAGACTGCCTTCTGGAGAAACTGATGTAGAAGAAGCGTATCAATAGCATTACTTTTTACTATGACTGAAGTTCATTGGGGTCACATTTCTTTCAAAATGGAAGGTAGAGTTGTGGGGTAGGGGTCACTAATTATTAAGTTTGTATAGGTAAGTTAGGACATTAGCTTTCATATTGACCTTATTTCCTGGTTCAGTTAACACATTGTCACCCTGTATGTCGTGTTTGGTGACTACCATATTGTGAAAGTTTGGGTATTTTTTAGCATGTCTCATGTAATTATTTTACACATTGGAAAATTACAAAGAGACTAAGTTGCAGATTTGACAGTATTCATGAAAAAGTAAATTAGACCTTCAAAATTCAAACCATGAACCCTTGGTAAAGACTGTAAAAAATTGTTTCCAAGATTATTGTAGTAATTTTTACTTAAGTAGCGTTTTCCCATGTCATGTGACCTTCACTTACCAGGAAACATTAAAGACTTAACCAAGGCAACATAAATCTGGGAGAATTTTGTTTTTAATTTCTACTGATCATCTGTGAACAAGCTGCTTTAAGTTAAATACCGGTATAGGAACCATGCAAGTGCCCCCAAATCAAGTTGGCAACTTCTATCACAGGGATGCCACTTCCTCCTGTTTGAAATTAACGCATAAACTTTCAATTGTTATGCACATTGTATTGAGCCGCACTTCAGGAACACTTGAAACTCACCACATCTGCTGGGTTTACTGTTATTTACATATTGTTCCCATTGATTTAATGCCGATGAATCATTTGCCATGTATGATATCGCTACCTTTATGCCCAAGAATGCTTAATAAATTCATTTCTGTATCTAACCTAGTGTATTTTGATTGCAACACCTGAACGTATCATGAGCCACATCATAGTGTAAATATTTCTGAAGCCTATTACAGATCCCCTCTCTCTGACAATAACATAAAAGATTTGCGATGGTTTGGGGAAGTTTAAAGAGTTTACATTACCTGTGATTTTCCACGACAATGGTCATCAGCCTCAAGCTTAAGATAAAAACTCCAGATAAAACCACAGATTTTAACTGTCAACCCATGGGAGTAGGGAAGTCGGGTGTAGTGGGTGTGTGGGGAGGGGATCAGGTTGTGACTAATGGCAATGGGTCAAGTTGTTGAAGTAGTGGTTCATAGGGGGGTGGGGCACTGAGGGGGCGGGGCAAGTGAAAGGTAAAATTTTCACATAAAAGGATGGGGGAGAAAATGACCTTTGTTGAAATAATGAGTAATTGCTGTAGAGATGGGTGGGTGGGTGAGATGAATGGTGTTTGAATGTGTAGGTTATCAAATGTCCGAGATATTGCGCAATCTTGTCATATAACTCATGCCGTGATAAACATCTGTCATTAACTGTTTGGGGACCAATCATTTGCTTATTTCAAATAATTACAGTATTTTTCTGGTGAAGGAAAGGGCAGTAATTATGTTTCCCTGGGTCAAGTGTTTCTGTATCAGTCTAAAGTGCAGGTGGGGGAGAAAGCTGAAATTTGAATTTCAAAGTTGATTGAATACTGTTGAAGCAAAACAAGATGAGCTAGAAGATAAGATTTGAAAGTAAAAAATGAGTCATTTGTTGCACATGCACTGAAAGAGACAATAAAAACTGTGGTTTTGTTTGTTGGAGTGATGCATCCATATTTGTTGTGCTCTTGTTAATAATGGACTTTACAATTATGGATCATTCTATGTTGTATTTGGGGCGGAAAATGCGCGAAATTAATGTAACATTTTAATGTCATTGTTGCATGACTACTGGTTGTTAATTTGTGTATGAGGTTTGCTGGGCACAATTTCTGTGTCAGATATCTTGTAATACAAGATATTGCCCTGAAAAAAGATGGTGGGGCATTTGTTGTTACCGTAACTTTATTAGTTTATGCAAATCTTTTGATAATTCTTTGATTGATTAAGAAATTGTGTATGTATTCTAATTTTTGTCATTTTGAGCAAAATAAGTACATTTTCAGTTTTCCATGGCCGAGTATCTCATATTCAAATATACTATAAGATATTAATTCTCCCATGCCATATGGAATGCTTCAACCGAACCCCCGATGAACCTAATGACCACGCTTTGAATTTAAGCATAAAATCATACTCTATCATACTGTTTATTTTCAAGAACATAGGGTTATTGCCAGGACTGAGTGGACTCCAAATTCTGAGTAAGTAAAGAACCCTGGTTACGTTATAAAACCTGATCAGCCTACAAGCAACTCTCTAGCTGATCCGGTTTCATACCTGTCAAAAACGTCATTTCTTAATGGCTCTTAAATGTTTCATAATGCATTGTGAAATCTGAACATATTATATAATTGTTGTCTAAGTCCAAGCTTTATCTGACCTAGAATCATTATGATTATTGCTGAATTCCTTGCCATATATATCACAATTTTGAGTGTAAAATTTGCACACCATGTTTCCACTATGCAATCATCATAAAAACATGAAATTGCAAGTGTTTACTCAGTTCTTTCCTGCTTTTGTATTACAGCAGATGCTTATATATTAGAATACCAGGTAGAAAATAAACAACTTCAGGCCAGTTTTATTTCATGGGTTGGTATCTGGTTTTAAGTACACAAAAAAAGAGAGAAAAGATTTGAGTCTAATTGGATCCGTTAGTGCTGTTTAGATAAGGGAAGCTTCTGTGTTGAAAAGCACAAATTCCGGTTTGGAATTACATTCTAGCGATTTGATCTGCATTTTTATCAAGAAGAAAAAGAAAAACATATGGTTAAAATCATCTGCCAAGGTTTATTTGAACAGCTTACTGTTGATAATGGTATGTAGGTTATAATTTGTGATGAGTGCTGTCATTTATCAAAGATATATCTTCAGACTGTGTATGCTTCTACAATGTTTTAGCATCCAGTGTTTTCCCGATTATTATGGCATCTGGTTCTACCAGGATGTTTGTGTAGGTATTTAATTTCAAAGAAAGGTGATGATCTCATTTGATTGGCTGGGAAGATTTGATTCCTATCAGGTTGGGTTAGACAGTTTGTGTATGCATGTGATGTTATTACCTTGTAATGTATCATCAACACAGGCTTGTCTTGCACTTCTGTCTGTAGACAAAGAGAGGATCCAGTCGCGTCTTTGATTCACAGATGCAGCAGACGGAGCTTATATTTTACATATAAACATTATTTTTCCAGGATCTCTGATTTAAGTGCACTGATAAACCAAGAACAGGAAAGCAAGCAGACTTCAAAATGAAAAGATTAGTTGACATGTTTAATTAACCCTTTACTTCATATAAACTCATTTTGACACATTGCCAAACAGAGCAGACCAAGATCAGACAGCTAAAGGAGATGTCTGATCAGGGTCTCGACTCTGTTTGCTCAAACAAAATTGAAATTAAGATTCTACATTGTTTGCATGGTGTAAGAAAAGTCCTTTGTTTCATATGCAGTTTAAAGGTCAGTCAATTAATGTTCATTAAGTCATTTATTTGTACATGAATATTCATGAGGTAAAGGGTTAATCAGGGCTGTAAAAATCCACTCATCCGCTCGTAGTTACGAGTGAATTTCACGGTCGGACGAGCGTAACTTCCCTGAACACTCGTCCAACCGGACGAGTAACTTTTCGCGGCCAAGAAAGAAATGTTTTAGTAAAAAATGAATTTCATATTGTTACGATGGTTAATCAAGATCATAAAACTTTTTACTTGATCAGGGGAGCGAATTTTGACAAAATATATATAGCAACGCTATTTTTGTGTCGCCTGCATAGCATGGCAGACACATAGGGATCACTTTGTCCGTCGTCGGCGTCGTCGTCGGCGTCGGTGTCGGCGTCGTCGTCGGTGTCGTCGGCGTCGTCGGCGTCACACTTTCTTGTCCGGAGCATAACTCGAAAAGTATTTGAGGTATCACCTTGAAACTTAAAACATGGATAGATCACATTGAGGTGGAGTGCAGTGCACAAGAATGATAACTCTGACTTTCGTATTTTCTGAGTTATTACCCTTTGTTGATTCTGAGATTTTATTTTTGTCCGGACCATAACTCAAAAAGTATTTGAGGTATCACCTTGAAACTTAAAACATGGATAGATCACATTGAGGTGGAGTGCAGTGCACAAGAATGATAACTCTGACTTTCATATTTTCTGAGTTGTTGCCCTTTGTTGATTTTCAGTCTTAATTTTTGTCCAGGGCATAACTCAAAAAGTATTTGAGGTGCTGACTTAAAACTTTATAGATAGATAGATCTCATTGAAGAGGAGTGCAGTTCACATAAATGATAACTCTCACTTTCTTTTCTCCTGAGTTATTGTCCTTTGTTGATTCTCAGTCTTTATTATACCCCCCCGCAACGAAGTTAGGGGGGGGTATACTGGAATCAGGTTGTCCGTCCGTCCGTCCGTCCGTCTGTCCGTCCGTCTGTAGACACAAAATTCTGCGGACTACTCCTCCTAAACTTCTGGAAGGATTTTGATGAAACTTGCTGGCAATGATCCTTAGACATTGTATTAGCGCGTTATCTATATAGCATTGAGTTACCTCCCCTATTTACCAAGTTATGCCCCTTTGATGATTTTTGCATTACAAACTTCTGCGGACTACTCCGCCTAAACTACTGGAAGGATTTTAATGATACTTGCTGTCAATGATCCTTAGACATTGTAGCAGCGCGTTATCTATATAGCATTGAGTTACCTCCCCTATTTACCAAGTTATGCCCCTTTGATGATTTTTGCATTACAAACTTCTGCGGACTACTCCTTCTAAACTACTGGAAGGATTTTGATGAAACTTGCTGGCAATGATCCTTAGACATTGTATAAGCGCGTTATCTATATATCATTTGGTTACCTCCCCTATTTACCAATTTATGCCCCTTTGATGATTTTTGCATTACAAACTTCTGCGGACTACTCCGCCTAAACTACTGGAAGGATTTTGATGAAACTTGCTGGCAGTGATCCTTAGACATTGTATAAGCGCGTTATCTATATATCATTTGGTTACCTCCCCTATTTTCCAAGTTATGCCCCTTTGATGATTTTTGCATTACAAACTTCTGCGGACTACTTCGCCTAAACTACTGGAAGGATTTTGATGAAACTTGCTGCCATTCATCCTTAGACATTGTAGAAGCATGTGTTAGTTATATAACATTGGATTACCTCCCTTTATTATAGTTATGCCCCTTTGATGATTTTTGCTTTACAATTTTCTGCAGACTACTCCTCCCATTGGATTACCTCCCTTTTTTATAGTTATGCCCCTTTGATGATTTTTGCTTTACAATTTTCTGCAGACTACTCCTCCTAAACTACTGGAGGGATTTCAATGAAACTTGCTGTCATTCAACCTTAGACATTGTAGTAGCGCTTTTTCTATATAACATTGGGTTACCCCCCCCCCCCCCCCCCCCCCCCCCCCCCCTGTTTTAAAGATATGTCCCTTTGATGGTATTTGTTTTACAATTTTCTTCCATTGATGGATTTCAGTGAATCTTACTGTTATTGATCCATAGACATACATATACCCATATGTATGTAAAACATAGGATAACTAGATTTCTAGGTAGTTGGCACATATGTCCTCTGTATATTAAGATGGAGTGTTGCATACAAGAATTCTGATTTCATGCTCCAAAGCCATGTTTGACAAAAACACTTGCGGGGGGGTATTAGTAAGCCCTTAGGCGACAGTTCTAGTTTTTGAATTTATATGAATATTTGAGGTTTAGATCTCATGGATTTGTAGTGCAGTGCATAAGAATGATAACTCTGTTTTATTTTCTGAGTTATTTCCCTTTGTTGATTTTCAGACTTAATTTTTGTCTGGGGCATAACTCGAAACGTATTTGAGGTGTTGACTTGAAACTTCATAGATCTCAATGGTCTGAGTGCAGTGCACATGAATGATAACTCTGTTTCTCTTTTTCCTTGAGTTATTGCCCTTTGTTGATACTCAGACTTCATTTTTGTCTGGAGCATAACACGAAAAGTATTTGAGGTATTACTTTGAAACCTCACAGGTGGAAAGATCTCATGGAGTGCATTGTGCAAGAATGATAACTGTTGTATTTTTGGAGTTATTTCCCTTTGTTTATTTTTTTGGATTTAATTCTTGTGTGGTGCATAACTTGTAAAGTATTTGAAGTGTTGCCTTAAACATTTATAGTAGATAGATCTCATTGGTCTGAGTGCAGTACACAAGAATGATAACTCAATAATGATAATGATGACTACAAACTTGCAACATATATATAATTAACATCATAAGTGCTTAATGACGTCATAATTTTTCTTACAGTTAATGTTTTGAATTCATAGTCATTCTGACACTCCTCTGATGAAGACTGTATAGTCGAAAGTGCTCGGGAAAATTATTACATATTGCACTGTTTGAATATTTTATTCCCCCCCCCCCCCAAAAAAAAAAAAAAAATATATATATATATATGTGTGTGTGTGTGTGTGTGTGTGATTTGGTGTTATTTTGTACCTCACAAAATAGATTATGCTTTATCAATAATTTGTCAAAAGATCGATTTTCTAGTCAATTCTTTCATCAAACATGCTTAAATGCAGGCGACACAAGTGTTCCGAGGAACACCCACATCTAGTTTTTTAGAAAGATCCATAAGGTGCTAGCGCAGACTGGTTCACAATATTCTTCGGTGTTTTTTCAATACATTTTATGTTAGTTTGCGGTACAGTCTGGGACTGTGGCACAGTCAGGGACTGCAAGTATGTTTTGATTCTGGCGGTCAAAATGACGAAACAATTGTCAATGAAGACACTTCTCGGTGGCAGAGACGATGAAAATACAAAAAAAGTGTGAGTTAAAACATAGGAAGCACCAAAACGCTTACGATAAAACAAAACGCACAAGAAAAGATCATTGGTTTTCTGGCTTTCCGTTGTTGACGAAAAAATTGTTTTGCGGTGTTTCCGCAAAATATCAAAAGCTTTATATAACTTTATGGGAAGCAAAAATTAAAATCCTTTAGGACGAGCTAACCGTGTTTAAGAACGAGTAAGATTT
This sequence comes from Solen grandis, assembly GCA_021229015.1. Lineage (NCBI taxonomy): Eukaryota > Metazoa > Mollusca > Bivalvia > Adapedonta > Solenidae > Solen > Solen grandis. The sequence goes on from CM037789.1 coordinate 3,979,497, forward strand.
TTCACCTACTCATCCTACAGGACGAGTAACCTAAAAAGAAAAATATTTACACCCCTGTTAATGAATATTTATATACAATCTATATAAATATTTTTCACTGAGTAATGATCATAATTCAAAATAAAAAGATATGCCCAAATAGCATAGATGTTCACAAACCAGCATCACCATTGCAACCTGTGTTTGATCTTTAATTATATACATGGTAGTGACCAGTGTAGGGTAATAATGGTTGCACGTTGAGAGATGTGTTCTCTCCAGGTCCTTCCCCTAATATCTAAACCAAACAGTATACTATAGTACCATTAATTAGTGAGAAAATTTTCATACATGTAAGTGGTATCACTTTTACTGTTGTTGTTGTAATATATGATAAGCATAAACTTTTAACCCCTTTCCCTCAAAGAGGACACCATGAAAAGACCTATGCGAACAGCATAAAACCAGATCAGCCTGCGAGTAACTCGCAGGCTGATTAGGTTTTATGCTGTTCGCTGCTCCTCAGTGGTCTGGAAATAAGGATTTTGTAATTAAATTTGGTGAGGTTTATACGTGGTTTTCTGCAGATCAGGCTTTATGTGGTACCTATTGAGTGCGTCAAAATGAGTCTATATGAGGGAAAGGGTTAAGCCGGAAGGGAAGTTAGAAACTAGGTGTATTGGAGTATTGTGAGAAACTAACAATGTATGCTTGAGATGTGCGCCATGGAGTGCATGCTGCAATCAATACTCTCTCACATGTATAACACCATATACATCTAAATTACTTTCCTACAACTTCTGTTTCATAGTCATTAACAATATATATTCTAGGTTTCATTATTGAGCCCACTATTATAGTGCTGTGGTCGGATGAAGTAAGAGTGGCCTGTGCTGTGAATGTGCAGGGAAATGTTTGTTTCTAAGAAGGTTTTATTTTCTATTCCACCTGAAATTTGAAAACGAGACATAGTATAAGCAATAATTTATTTAACTTAAATAGGTCGTGGGTTCAATAACTGGTGACAACACATCAACATTTTTCATGGTTCTTGAATAATTATCTCCCTTGCTTTGATGCCTCAATGTATCAGGGTAGTAACAGGACTTGATGGCCCAGCAAACCCTTTGTTTACGGTGGGTCTTTATTGTGTAAACAACAGTCCTTAAATAAGTGAAATAATGTTGGTAGGATTTTGGATTCAAACAAATCTTCCATGGTGGCTGGGAGGTAAGAGCATCTGTCTTGTGAGCAAGCGGTTGTGGGTTCGATTCCAAACTGTGATATTCTAATATTTTTAGATATGGTACTCCGGTAGCTTGGCGCTCAGCATATTAGAGTGGTTCCAGGATTGGTTGGCCAGGTGTCAGGATAATGTGACCGGGTGTGGTATCATGCCACATGTCTCTGGCATGATACTGCAGTGTGGCAGCACTTCATCTGTTTCAAGTAGACATAACTCCAAATGACTGAAATACTGTTAATGTAATGCTAAGCCCAACAAGCATATAAACAAACAAACAAGAATAGTTTCATTTGCATAATTACCCTCTCCAACATTAGTTCAGTATTTTATTCAGACTGACTTTTTGTGATTAGCATACTTATACCACACTAATTACCATATATTGCATCATTGATAAGTGACTAATACATGACAAAATGCAAACCAATCCTAGAACACTATACATGTACCCTGAGCAGTAGAACCAGTCTCTCATACACCAGTCTTTGCCAACCAAGGTTGATCAAACACATCTTTTTTTGTTTCCAAGGGGGATTTTTCAAAATTGCTAGAGTTGGTCCAGGTGTATTTAGTAAACGTACCTTGGGGTTTATTCATCTGAAAGTTCAAGGTCATTAGAGATATTCAATTCCAATATTTATTGTTTCATGAGATTGAACATTCATTTTTATGTCAAACAGGAAATAAGTTTTTATGAATTACATTAATTCTTTTGAAAAGTTTCTGGCTTGGACCAGTACCTTGTGCATACATGATAAGGCCATTAAATATTCTTGTCTCAAATGGGTTTCAAACCTGAAACCTTTGGATCCATGGTCAGGTATTCTACTACTGTACTACAGTACCCATTCTTTTGTGGTAATTGTACATATTGTACATATTCACAAACCTTAATTACTTGTTTGGAAACCAGCAAATATCCCTAGGGAATTGAAAACAGTATTTTGACTAGACATTCATGTGCACGAGGTCTGCATTTTGGCACTGAGCATTGCTTGATATATTGGCTTTCCTGTCTAGGAATGGAGACAGGTTTCTATGGCAGTGAGTCAAACCATGTGCTTCCCCCTGACATTTATAACATGACCACAAACTTTAATTCTTGCAGTTGCCACCCCCCTGTACATTCTAACCTCAGCAGTTACTATAAACAACAAGTACATGGCATCATCCCTGCATTCACTGAACTTAAGAGTTGCTATGTGGGTGGTTGCATCCCTGCAATATTGTAGTGTATAGAATGTATGCAGGGTACCAACTTGTAAATGTTAGTTAATGTGAGCAATCGTTAGTGGTTAAAGAGGAATCTGAATCATAATCTTGTCAGAGTTATATGCCCCTTCTATGAAAGATTTTCCTGTATTCGTCAATCTGTCTCTCCATCAGTCTGTCTGTCACAATATCTTGTGTCATGCACATCTCCAAAACCATGTGAGTCAGATTAAACTTCACCAGCATGGGGAGGTGTGCACCTGTTTTTTTTTTTTTTTTTTTTTAAATGTATTGAGTAAAGGCAGAGTTATAGACCTTGACTCAGTAAAAATGGTGTAAAGTGGGGGCATCTGTGCCCAGATGACTTATTTCTAGTCTTCTATGTCATTGAAATTTGACTCAAGGTGAAGTCTTATAGATTGCTTTTCCCGAAATGAATATGCATATCTGTTTAACCAGTGAAAAGCTGTAAAATCTCTGACAAACAAATGCATGTAAATCTTGCTTTAAAAAATTACCTTAGTTCAACAATTTCTGACAAACATTTGGGGCAGGGATATACCTGTTTTGGCGTCCTGTTTATTGGGGAAGTATTACGTTATATCACATTTATATGCATATAATATACTAGATTTGCATAAGTTGACTTTCTCAGGCTTCTCTCTCATTTGCATTTAGAGTCTAGACTCCAATTGTTGATATGTGGGGGGATGCCCAACATTTTGTTAAATCATTGTCAACAAAGGATTCCAGTTCATCATTTAAACGTTAATACACAGGCCTACATGTATACATATGATATAAGAGTTTACTTGCTTTGCATCTATAGACCAACAGACCATATAGTATGATTTAAAAATAGTCACTGGAAATAATTTCCCAAACAGTAATCCCTGCTCTTGATGGTTTACTCAGAATAATGGAATATTTCATGAGAGTTAGTGACCTACAGAAATAACTGTTTTATTGCCTGGTAGAAACTAACCCTTTTTGTAAAATTCTTCCTGAGTGAAATGTTAAAGAGATTGTTTTTGAGTTTTTATTACAAATTATTGATTATTTTCCCTAATGAGTGAGTTGTAAGAGTGTTTGCTTTGGAGGAGATGGTTTTAGGTTCTGCCATTGACTGCAACATACCAAGGTTAAGAGAATAGGTACTTTTTGCTCTTTGTTTGCGGCTAAATTGGATTGCCAGATAGCTGGAGATCAGTATAATGCAACTGTATGTGGTATCATGCCACATGCCTACTGTGAAATATTACAATGTGGCAACTCTTTTATCTATTTCAATCAGATATGATAATAATGTCTCCAAATGATAGAATTTCAGTTGGTTGGATGTTATACAAGCTAATTATCACAAACCTCCAGAAAATAACCAAAATATACATCAAAAGTCTGGTGAACAATCTGAGAACTATGGTGGCTGATTTCTGCCATTTCGTGTTTCGTGTTGTGGGGCGAAGTTTTGCCCCGAAATGTCGAAATCTCGGGGCGAGATTTCGGGGCAAAAGGTCGAAAACACGAAAATACCAGTATTTCGGGGTGAGATTTCGGGGCGAAAACTCGAAATTTCGCCCCGCAACACGAAACATAATATTTCGTCATTTCGCACCGAAATCTCGCCCCGAGATTTCGGCATTTCGTGTTTTCGACCTTTCGCCCCGAAATCTCGCCCCGAGATTTTGACATTTCGGGGCGAAATCTCGCCCCGCGGCACAAAATAATCAATATTTCGTCTTTTCGACTTTTCGTGCGGCGCCCCGCCAACCCGCCAGGCGAGTATTCAATATTTCGCATTTCGCCTTCTGGTACATATTGTAAGCATGCACAAATTGAATGTAAACACTATAAGCGAAACAAATCAAAGAAATGTTTTCTGGTTTAAATGGTTATGGTGTTTTCTGGTTTAAATGGTTATGGTGATAGTATCCTATATTAAACAGTTCAAACTATCTTGTGTCAGAGCTATGTATAAACGAACCATTGACTTACAGACGAGGAATATAGAAAACAGAGCCACTGTGAAAGGAAATGATTAGTTCATTAATGAATCAAGGGGAATCTCTGTTTAAAATATATTTTATTTTTTGCTTTTATATTTTTGAATATTTTAGTTTATACTGATTGAATACATTGCATATATTACATGTTATATGTAAATATGTATGTGTTATGAAATGATATTGGTATCATGTCGACAAAAGTATATCTATTTTGAATTCAAATAGATCTAGCCTTAATGAAAGCAAATAATTATCTATCATTATGAAATTATCCAACTTTCCACAAAATCTCTCTCTCACACACTCAAAGATCAGAAAATATGTATTTTACCCGTTGTTCACTAAAATTCCTCTTTAGTTCCCTCAGACCTAGCTCATCCAGGATAGCATCCATGTCAGGATCACATAAAGGTTATGGGTTAGATCTGTTAAAGAATGTTTTATCATAAGATATATAAAGAAAATTGAAAAAAAAAAAAAAAATTCAAATTCTCAATAAGTCCTGTTAAACATGATAAATATTTACATAATACAATAAAAGTGTGTAGGCTTATATCTATAAGTCACATACTATGTCAAGATCTATCCTCAAGTATTGAGTTCTCTTACTATTGGTATTCTCAAGCTTTTTATACAAATTCAATACTCAACGTCATGTATGATGTGTGAAGTAATTTAACAGAGAAATAATTGACAATAAACAGAATTGATGTATCATTTTTTTTCTGATTCATTAATGCATTGAAAATGTTTTGCATAAGTATAACAAAAAATCATTTGAAATTGATGAAGAGGTAACATTTTTCTACCATTTTCACAAATGCTCCTTTTTATCATTTTTAAGCCACTAGTCAACACTCAACAAGCAGACGATCACTTATTTATGTAAACCAACAAAAAAGAACCTAAGTGCAACTGTTGTTCATAGATTTTACCTCTGTATGTGCACATTACCCATGGCAAAGTCATTTGAAGTTCATTGTCGAGAACTGCAGACATAATAATAATATTCTGACTGTTATTGGATATTGAAAGTTATTTTTTAAGTCTGCTTTTTAAAACCTTAGACAGTTTATTACATTTGAAGGATTTAAATAGATCTATATCATATATGATATGAAAATGAGAGATCGTGTAGGTATTTTCTTTGAACCAAATACTCCAGGATATTTGAATGTCTGGCGTCAGAATCTTGTACATGTATATGGGCTAAAATCAAATGGTCCTTATCGATGTCAACATAAACGTTCAGGTAATGATGACTCATCAGATATTTCTAGTATCTTGATTCCATGAAATATGTATCACTTACCGTGCAGTAAGTAGAGAAATAAAGCGTCTGCGCCTGAAAAAAAAGGTGTCTGCGCATGTGTAGCATGTGTACAATATGTACTGGAAGGCGAAATGCGAAATATTGAATTCTCGCCTGGCGGGTTGGCGGGGCGCTGCACGAAAAGTCGAAAAGACGAAATATTGATTATTTCGTGCCGCGGGGCGAGATTTCGCCCCGAAATGCGAACTGTTGGATTCTCGCCTGGCGGGTTGGTGGGGCGCCAGGCGAAATGTCGAAAAGACGAAATATTGATTATTTCGTGCCGCAGGGCGAGATTTCGCGGCGAAATGTCAAAATCTCGGGGCGAGATTTCGGGTCGAAAACACGAAATGTCGAAATCTCGGGGCGAGATTTCGGAACAAAATGACGAAATATTATGTTTCGTGTTGCGGGGCGAAATTTCAAGTTTTCGCCCCGAAATCTCACCCCGAAACTCTGGCATTTTCATATTTTCCACCTTTCGCCCCGAAATCTCGCTGCGAGATTTCGACATTTCGGGGCGAAACTTCGTCCCGCAACACGAAACACGAAATGGCAGAAATCAGCCACCATAGAGAACTGAACTTCAGTGACCCTTATCAGTGTTCCCACTGATTTTTGAAAAATTGTTGTTTTGTATATGATGGCATAGAGATAGTTCCCCCATTAATGGTACAGCTAAATGCGTGGATAAACGATTTAGAAATTGTGAGGGCTGTGATATAATGAGCAATGATTTGATGGGGGAAAACTTTCCACAAAATCAGCAAAAATTAGCCCCCCCCCCCCCCCCCCCCACACACACACACACACACAAAAACTAATGTTTTAACATTAATTTTATGAAGCATATTTCTGTTAATAAGCTGTATTGTTTCTTTCAGTCCACAGACTACTGGGTCAGTGTCCACACCTTGAGAACAGTCAGCGAGGATTCCATCCTTGACCCGGATGACACACTCTGTGATGTTGTGGATGATAGAGAACAGGTAAGATGTCCTGAACAGGCAGTTGAATTCAGTCAGCAGTGAACTTGATCGTTTTGGTTAAAGGTTGGGAAATGTTGCCCGTACTCTATATAACTGTAGATAACAAGCTCTGTCAACAGGGTACATGAAGAGTGTCTGCCTCTCAACTGGGAGGTCATGGATTCAATTCCCAGCAATGACATACCATAAGCTTCCTTGCTTGTTTTCTGTCCCCAGGACTGGAAGGTCCAGTGTCCGGACAATCTGAGTGGGTGGACATGTGATATCATGGCATATGAATATTGCTTGATGTGGTATATCTATCTCAAGTATACAAATGGGAAGTCCCCCAAATGACTGAAGTAATGTTTGTGGGACATTAATCAAACAAAACCCAAATTTATGAATTGTTAATTGTTGCAATATATATGTAGATAGATGACATGGGATCTAGGTTTGAACCAAATTTAGTTCCAGGACTGGTTGGCCCAGTGTCAGGATAATGTGACTGGGTATTATAGTATCATGCAACGTGTTTATGGCATGATACTGAAGTGTGGCTGCACTATATCTGTCTCAAGTAGACATAAGTCTCCAAAGGACTGAAATTCAAACAAACACCATTGTAATGTATCTGTATAGTTTGATAATGACTGCCCGTATCTTCCATAGACCCCCTGTCATTTGTGAGTCATAATTATTTGACACACAATATCTAATAAATTCTGTGCCTGTACTCTACAGTTGATCGCTGACTATGAAGAACAAGGTGGTCCCAGGGTCCATCACAATGGTGGGGATGGACAGAGTGTGAGCTCCACTGGCACCGCCAGTCCCGATATCTTCCAGGCAGACCCACCCACCAACAAAAATCATCACCGTGGTTACTCATTTGACAGCGGAAATGATGTCATTGTAACGGCAACCGATATCTCTTCTGGTATGTAGTCAAGACTGGATATACTAAATAAAAAGATTCATATGTGAATGAAAGTGTAGTTTGATATCGAGATAAGTAATAACATCATATGAAGAGAATGTCATGTTTCTCGCTTCAAGAAAATGATAAATGATATTCTTGTCTGATATTTGACATGTGTCAATGTGTCACACTGATCCATAGTTCATCATATAACAAAGGTTAACAATGGTCTGTAGTTCCAACATATTTAAAAAATATTGAAAAATCTTTCATATTTTGTTTACCATCGTACAGCAAAACATGGTTTACTGCAAAACTTTCTTTAGGGTCAGGATTAACAGTCCGTCGAGGGAGTGAGCCGGCCCTTAATGTCATTGACGATAAACTCCTCACCAACGGCAACGCTGATCTCAGCCATGATGAACATGATTCAGGACAACAGGTAAGATTCTGCCTTCTGGTTTACACCTCAGTCTAAATACTCATTGGTTAAACACTAAACAGAGATTATTTTAAAACTGAATTTCTTGGGAGTAATTTGAAGAAGTGTTAGGCTGCTTAATGTATTCCAGAGTTTGCAAAATGGCTAATGACTACTTTAACTAGAGGACAATCAGTCCAAGTTTTCATGACTTGTTGGTGAAATTGTTTTTCTTCACTTCGTCCCCTGACGTGGCATTCTAACGTTGTGTAACATTGTTCTCTATCTCTCTGAACTTGGTTTAACTTTTCATGATTTGCTTAGCCCTTACAATGCTGTTGGCATTTGTGAATGTTTATTTGACCAGTGCAGATCAAGATCAATCTGCATATCTGTTCTGTCTCATCAATGACCATTTAAGGGTTTTTTTTTTCACAAGTACGTGTATTCATTACTATTCTTAATTTCATGGATTTCCAGTACAACTTTATCCATAAATATTGATCCCCACAGATACATGTTTTCTCAGAACATGGCTCCATGAATATATATATCATTGGAAATTACTTTATTATATCATTGGAAATTACTTTATTATGGATTCCATGAAATTTAAAAATTAATTATTTTTTTTAACAGTATTTCAAAAGTCATGGCTGTTTTTTAATTCTGGTTATTGTTCAGTATTTTATGATTTGGGTACCAGTGCAAAATGTGACTCTGCAGCATAATCTGCTTACTAAATATGTGTTTGGCTGGAGTTATTTCCCTTGCCTTTTATAACATGGATACAGAAGGCCATGTAGCAAGGGTATAAATCACTGCCAGCAATTACTATAGTTTGTTATCTCTGCTTTGCCCTTGAGTAATATCTGTATTATTCACAGATTGCTTAGATATATTATTTATCAATTATTGACTTAACTGAACGAAAGTTTTCTGAAATGGTTGAAATTTGTGTTGGGTTCCCTTTGACTTTACTTTAATGGCTGAAACTGTTAAATTGTTTTTAACACAAATGAAAAACCAAGATTCTGTTTGATTAAAACTTTTGTCAATTACCGTTCATTCCCAAATAATGGATAATGCAGCCATGAAATCTTCTCTGTTAACTTCTTAATTAGGGTTTATGTAGCAATGAAGACTTCCCTTATGTTCCCTACAGCTAGAGTCTCTGTATTGGATCATATTGTTAGCCTTTAAAGATGAGATGTTTTTATTTTAACTCGGCCAGGATGGTAATTTGGAAGTTTAATCAGGAACTGTCCATAATCAGGTTTGGTTAAATGAAATACAATTACTAAATGCTGTAATTAAATAACAGTTGCCTAAAGGGACAGTCTGATTTGTAATTGATATCGGCACAGTCTGTGAAGCCGAGGTCGGATTTGCAAGAGTTTTTATTTTGTAACACTGTCCGGTGTAATGAGAGTGGTATGGGTTATATGGGTGGCGTTTGTTTTGCAGGCATATTGCATGTTGTTGTTGTTGTATAATAAGAGGCAGTAATTAGTGGGATGTTTGTGGTGTAATGGGCAGAATCTGGGCTTTGATCATGTTATTATCCTTCATGATAAATATAAAGGAGTTAAAAGGGAGGTGAATACATGCAAATATGCAGATTTTCCTTTGTATTAGATAAAGGATGCAAGTACAATCTGCAATGTATCCAGGTTGGGATCCTAAATACAGCTTTATAATGGAAATACTGTTAATCATTGGCAGTTTATTGTACAACTATTGAGGCGGAGTTCTTATTTTAACTTGTGTTCTCTTTAACCCTTTCCCTCATAGAGAGCACCATGAAAAGACCTATGCGAACAGCATAAAACCAGATCCTCATAGTAACTTGCAGGCTGATCAGGTTTTATGCTGTTCGCTGCTCTCTGTGTCTGGAAATGAGATTTGTAATTAAATTGTAAGGTTTAACTGTGGTTTTCTGCCGATCAGCTTTATGTGATACTATTGAGGCTCAAAAGATCTATATGGGGGAAAGGTTAAGGGCTGTTTTTACAGTTTGCTCTTACAATAATCATGGAATAGTGTCATGTTCTGCTTTCGTAGTGCCTGTACTATACTTTACACTTGTACCGGAATTGTAATTCCTTAGTACTGTTTATTGTCTTAATTTTATTAAATTGACAGCGATTGTACAGAAAGAAGTGTAACATGAATTTATCCTTGTTTGCACTGATGTTAATGAAAGTTTTCCTTTTCGTGGCAGAAAACTGGTTTTTTACCTTGGCTGGGTTTTGCTCTCCTCTGATTTATCTATACTTGGAATAACTTAATTAAATTGTTAAAGTTGAAATTCCTTTTCACAACAGATTGGAAAGAATGTTACACCCATGCTGAAGTGAACAAAAATGGCATATATGTTTTTGGTGGGATGTAAAGCAAAACAAAACAATGAAAAAAAAAACACAACATGATTTGATACCAGCATTCACAGATAACCCTAGCAGAATCTTGACCCTGGTAACATGACATTTTACAGGTATGCCAAAATGAGCAGAGTGAAAAATGTATCTGACATCTGCAGTATTTGTCTAATGAAAACCCTAGCCATATTGCAGACTGCATGTCTGAAGCAATTTGTTACTTGATCAGTTAAAAGAATACCCTATCCTGCCAAGAGGAGTGTATTGTTATAGTGATGTGAAAAATTGGATTCCATCACACTTATTTTTATTGTAGAGTCTTTTTTTTTTTCGGTATTTTTTTATTATTTTCTATTTAAGTTTGTGTGGTGGGTTGTGGAAGTAACCCTTTCTCTTAACCCTTTCCCTCATATAGACTCATTTTGACGCACTCAATAGGTACCACATAAAGCCTGATCTGCAGAAAACCACAGTTAAACCTTACCAAATTTAATTATAAAATCCTCATTCCAGACCACTGAGGAGCAGCGAACAGCATAAAACCTGATCAGCCTGCGAGTTACTCGCAGGCTGATCTGGTTTTATGCTGTTCGCATAGGTCTTTTCATGGTTTTCTCTATGAGGGAAAGGGTTAAACCAATCTTAATGTAAGACAATGACTCATGCAGTCTTGAACAGCTGTAGGGGCCTGGTTGTGATATTGGCTGAGAGATTTCAATGACTCTGATTTGATATGTGCGAGCAGTACAAAACCTGTCCATATTGCTAAATGTGTTTATATCTTCCAATACTTTGAATTCCAGATCTTATGTCTATTGAAAGAGGGAGCTGTGTTGTTACATGTACAATGGTCAGTTAGTTGTTTGATAATGTTGTTCTGTGTACAATTGGTCAGTCAGTTGATTTGATTATGTTTGCTCTGTGTACAGTAGGTCAGTTAGTTGTCTTGATAATGTTGTTCTGTGTTCAATAGGTCATTCAATTGTCTTGATAATGTTGTTCTGTGTACAGTAGGTCAGACAGTTATCTTGATAATGTTGTTCTGTGTACAGTAGGTCAGTCAGTTGTCTTGATAATGTTGCTCTGTGTACAATAGGTCAGTTAGTTATCTTGATAATGTTGCTCTGTGTACAATAGGTCAGTCAGTTATCTTGATAATGTTGCTCTGTGTACAATAGGTCAGTTAGTTATCTTGATAATGTTGCTCTGTGTACAATAGGTCAGTCAGTTATCTTGATAATGTTGCTCTGTGTACAATAGGCCAGTCAGTTATCTTGATAATGTTGCTCTGTGTCAATGGTCAGATTATCTTGATAATGTTGCTCTGTATACAATAGGCCAGTCAGTTATCTTGATAATGTTGCTCTGTGTACAATAGGCCAGTCAGTTGTCTTGATAATGTTGCTCTGTGTACAATAGGTCAGACAGTTATCTTGATAATGTTGCTCTGTATACAATAGGTCAGTTAGTTATCTTGATAATGTTGCTCTGTGTACAATAGGTCAGTCAGTTATCTTGATAATGTTGCTCTGTGTACAATAGGTCAGTCAGTTATCTTGATAATGTTGCTCTGTGTACAATAGGTCAGACAGTTGTCTTGATAATGTTGCTCTGTGTACAATAGGTCAGACAGTTATCTTGATAATGTTGTTCTGTGTACAATAGGTCAGACAGTCATCTTGATAATTTTAATCTGTGTACAATAGGTTTGTCAGTTGTCTTGATAATGTTGTTCTGTGTACAACAGGTCAGACAGTTATCTTGATAATGTTGTTCTGTGTACAATAGGTCGGTCAGTTGTCTTGATAATGTTGTTCTGTGTACAATAGGTCGGTCAGTTGTCTTGATAATGTTGTTCTGTGTACAATAGGTCAGTCAGTTATCTTGGTAATGTTGTTCTGTGTACAATAGGTCAGTCAGTTGTCTTGATAATGTTGTTCAGTGTACAATAGGTCGGTCAGTTGTCTTGATTTTGTTGTTCTGTGTACAAAAGGTCAGTTGTCTTGATAATCTTGCTCTGTGTACAATAGGCTAGTAGTCAGTGTTGTTAGTTGTACAGTAGGTCGGTTTATTTTCTTGATAATGTTGTTCTGTGTAGGTGTAATGATTTTCTGTCAAACACTGCAGCTTGCTGGAATTGATCTATGAAATAGGTTTCATTAAGTTTCATTGATAAACAAATGCCTAGGAAGAATGTTGTTAAACCCTCTCAACAGTGCATTAATAAGGCTAGCACTCCAGTTTGTACATTTTCTTCCTTGTTTAGGTTTTAGCCCATAACCACATGGGCAAAACATCAGTGTGGGCAGACACTTTCTGATGTGAGCATAGTGTAATTAATTCTTTGTTGTTTCACAATGGATGATGGTAATGAGGTACGGGAATTTCAAGATTAGTGGCCTGGTATCTGGATAATGTGACTGGATGTAGTATCAAAACACTTGTCTACAAAGTCCAACAAACAACAAAAAATGTTGTCAGATAAAAAATATTAAATTCAAATCTTCACTAGGCTTAGTTCTCAGCCTGGTTTATAACAATGTCAGATTAACTATTGTACGTTGCAGTCGTGTTACATCAGTTGTAATGGACAGACTATTATATTGATACGATCATTTTCGATCCATAATGTAACATGTGGTCTCTTTGTTTCCCATTATTTGACTTTCTAACGCACATCTACATCATTTTGCATGTATGAACTTGGCATCAGTTGAAGCTTTTGTGCATTGTATCAGATCTGGGTATATCGAAGACTTAGATTCCCAAGGGCGGATATTTCTGGCTGCAGGCGTTTTGTTTAGGACTGGCTTTTGATCTCCTTCTTGTGAGTCTGTTGCGGCTTAAATATTAGCATCTGTCAAGTATTGAAAGAGACTGGACAGGAATTGAGAGGATTATGTTGAAGGAATAAACAGTGTCAGGAATTTGCACTAATTGGCCAGAAAATGTCTCCAGAAAATTCTCTGTTGATTTTGAATATTTTGTTTGTTTTATAATAGTGCAAAAGGTGGCTTGAAAGATGTGCAAGTTGACTGCATTTTATTGGTCTTTATAGAATTGAATAGAATTTGTTATCCCACCCCCCCCCACACACACACACCACAAAAAAAAAAGAAGTTAATATATTCATTACTTTGAAATGTGGATGACTTCCATGTATCATGTTTAAAATCTTGAAAACATGACGCGAAGTGCACAGCTTGTGTTTATTGTGTTTGTTTATTTCTGCTGCATCTATGTCAGAATTTTAGTTTTTAGTAAAGTAGTTTGAATATACTCATTAACATTATATGTGACATGTTTAATGACAATTTTTTTAACCAATGCTATTGACTCTGTCCTCTTCCTTAACTTTATTTACAATGTGCATAATTATCCCAAGAAACCTTGTTTTCTTGTCCTTGTATTTGGTACTTTTGTGTAACCTGATTTAAGTGGATGGGATAGGGTTATTAGAAAGTTGTTTCAACCTTAAATTCATTTGGGGAAAGTTGAAAAACCCTGAGGGCATTTAAATAGGTTTATATGGTATTCATAATTTGACAGAACCGGATAAAATGTTTCTTATCTCTTAACAGGTAATTTAACACAAAATAATACAAAGGCTAAAAATTTATGAGCCATTAGTCTTATTATTTTGATGGGAGATTTAGCCAAGGTTCTTGGATGGGTGCACATAGATTTCTTTATGACTACCGAAATAGTTGAGATTAACCTTGTCAAGAATCTTGAATATGACAGGCCCATCAACAAATGAATGATAGGTTTTGGATTGATGAGTAGGAATTTTGTAAGCAGATGACATCGATAATGTTCAATAAATTCATAGGTAGTGCTTAAGGGAGGTGTATGTAAACAGACTGTCACTATTCAGTTTGTCAGCAGTGATAACTACTTTCCCCCAGGTATTCTGGGCGATAGAACAAGGTATTAGTGGATTTTTAGAACGTTATGAACATTTTTGAAGAGGTTTTATCATAGTTTGTACATAAACATCAATACGTTTGTGTGTATTTGGTTTGATATGTTAATATATGGGTGTAAATAGGCAAACTAGATACAAGTTAAACAGAGCATAGAAATTCAGGACATTTAAGGCTATTGAGTACTGTCTTCCAAGGTAAGAAGGCAGTCATTCATAGATAAGAAGAGGAAAGAGGCTGTAAGAAATACACAAAAAGTATCATTCTCCAACAGATTGAAACATTGGTAGCCTTCTTCATATTTTGTTGATTTAAAAATAAATATAACATGGTTACCGGGGCCTCTGTGGCAGATAGGGTAAAGTCGCTGACTTTAACACTACTCAGCCTCTCACCACGTGGGTTCGAATCGCGGCAGGGTCTTTCGGATTTTCATGTGAGGAAGCCTTCCAGCTGGCTTGCGGTAGGTTGGTGGTTCTACCCGGATTCCTCCGTGCATTCGGGGTCTTCCTCCACCTGTAATTAGCTGGGCATCACTATATGACTGAAATACTGTCGAAGCGACGGTAAACTCAAATAGTCAAGTCAAGTTAAGTCTTAAACTCAAATAGTCAAGTCATAACATGGTTACCAAAATTTTATGAGAATTGTTTTTTTTTTGTTTTTTTTTGTTTTGTTTTTTTTAAACTTGTTAAAAAAGTAAAATGTCAGATTTACATTATTCCAAACTAAATAATATTTTTAAATCTTATTTATTATACTCTTTTAAAGAACAACAACTTTCAATGATGATTTCCTGGCAGTCAACACAGGAAATAAAGAAATGGGGAGAGAATGTAATAAAAGATTAGTTTTTAGAAATTTCCCACACATTTGTCTTGTTAAATACGTTTTAACATTTCAAGCATGTTCAGTACAAAGGTGCATTCCTACTTTTTCTGGCTGCAGTCCATAAAGTGTCAAATTGTATATGTGAAGTTGTTCCAGACACTGTGAGGATTTTTGCAAATAATTGATTTATTAAGATTTAAAGAGGAGAAGCAAAGCAGATTGGAAAGGATTCATTTGTACTGTTTATGGTAAAGTCCCTGTAATGGTTCTGCTCACGTCTTGGACTACTTAACCTCTACCAAGATAACCAAGGTACCCTAATGAAACATTAGGAAACCTTGGTTATATCTGTGAAAGGCCATGAGGTCTGAAATGTAGGGAACCATTACAGGGACTTAACCATAAGAAAATTAGATACAGGGTGTCAGCTTGGTCATGAGGGAAAAACTATTTCTCTTATATTGGTCCATTTATATTTAACTCTTTGTTGGCAGCAGCCAAGATAAAGTTCTGTAATTGGGGAGGGTAAAAATTGACCATTTATTGAATATCATGGGATTTCAGCATTGAACTTGTGTTTGATAAAAGTTGATAGAAATCTAGTTTATTTAATTTAATCAGTTATAGCATTCTGAAACGTGATTACGATACTGCTTCTATCTAAACATCCTGTTTAGTTCTGGAAAAATAAGGGTGGAAGGAATTTGTAAGAATGTCACTGACAAAGTCATGAATTATCGGTACTGGTAATAAGTACTTTCTTCACCGGAAGTGCTCAGTAGATCCAGGACTAAGGATCATGTGACTGGGTGTGGTATTGTGCCACATGTCTATGGTGTGTGGCAGCACTATAAGAAAGAACTATATTTATATACATAGACATAGTAGGCAAGTAGACATTAGTAACACCTACTAAAACAAACAAACAAAAACTTAGGGGTACCAAGTAATATCATAATTATAAGCAGTGGAGTATTAACCAACAGCATTAAGCATGGCTGGCAGCAATACTCATATTTACATCATTACGGATGACTCACAGTGCCAGAAAACCATTTATTATATCTTTGGACATGTGAGTTGTGGTTACTGGGTATGGGGTCAGATATATGTCTGTTGTTTTTATATTCAAACTTGTTTGTTTTACATCAATCAGGAAACATGTTCCCCTGCCAGCCCGGTTGCTGAGTGGTTAGAGTGTTTGACTTGGGAGTGAGAGGTTGTGGGTTTAATCCCCGGTCGTGACAACAATGTAATAAAAATGGTACTGGTCTGGCTTCCTGGCTTGGTGCTCAGTATAAAAGGGTTCTAGGACTGATTGGCCCAGTGTCAGGATAATGTGATTGGGTATGTTATACCACATTTCTACTGCACT
>CM037789.1:3996175-4023129 GCA_021229015.1 Solen grandis
AACAAAATTGAAATAATTATTTTAAACTTTTCAAGTAAACTTACATTAAAATTTGTTATGAGTATAGTGCCACACTGCTGACTCTTTCCAATTCCCATTGTTGGTCAGTCTGGAACTTGACTTTTCAATGTATAACCTTGTCCCAACTTAAATATCTCTAATATTATATAAATACATTACAATGTTAATTTGGAACATGAGCTGGCTTACAATGAAAAAAGTTTGCCTTCATGAATGTATATACACAAAACATATAACATATCAAGCTCTGTTCGATTAAATCAACATCATACAACAACATTCAATAACGTTATTATTAATATAAGACACTTCATCAAGTCTGAGTACAAAATTCTGTCAAAACTGGCCCAAACTCATTATCACTTAACGATGGTCAAACTGGAACATTTCTGATGCTAGCTATAAAAGCATTTGTAATTTATAAATGGTTCTTGCAAAATCAAGACATCACTATAGATTATAAATATATTCATATACATACATGCACATAGAAAAACTAACAATTTTCATGGTTGTATGGAATAAAATTTTATAAAAAAATGATGATACATACATTTTTATAATGTTTATTTCCGGAGATAAATCACTGACAAAATTGTCTCCAGCAATACAGACAGATAAATAATCTGGTCCAGTATGGCCCTCTACAACTTGCTTTATGACAAATAAATGACAAATGGCAATGACAAATGGAAATGATTTCTAAATCTAACTTCCAATATGTACAGCTATCTAAAATGCTAAGGTAGAATAATCTATCAAAAATACAATTTGAGTCTTAGCTATCCAGGCTACTGATGTTGCCTCATTTGAGTTTAAGACAGCTGGTTGGTTTCTGCTGTTTTACACTCAATTGCACTGACGGTCTGGCAATGCGATTCAGTGGCAACAGACATTACAAACAGCAGTACTGGTCCGATTGAAACCAGGGGATTTGGTGTTTCAATATTTTTCATTTCTATACAAGTTTATAAGCATGATATAGTATTTAATTCATTTTAAAACATAGTTTTGAAATTAAATTGAAATAATGGTTTTCAAGTAAAATTACATTAAAGTTTTTTTGTGAGTATGACACCACACTGTTTACTCATTCCAAGTCCCATACCGGATCCGTCCAGAACTTGACATTGCATAACCTTGTCCCAACATTCAAATTTCTATTTTTATATAGTATAGATACATTACAATATCATTTTGGAACATAAGCTGGCTTACAATGAACTAGAAATGTGTCCAGAGGACACAGATGCCCCCAAATGTCGCATTTTCCAAAACAAAGGCCCCCAACCGTCGCATTTTCCAAAACATAGGCCAACACCCAGGAGCGCAATTCATGTCCTGAGTAATATATCCATGAAGTTTTAAAGTCTGTAGCACAAATACCTTCAGAGTTACCTGTGTCACAGTTTTGGGGTGGACGGATGGACAAAGGCCAATCTATATGCCTCACTTTTTGATAGGGGGCATAAAAATACCTAGGTGCACAATTTCATGTCTTGATTAATATATCCATGAAGTTTCCAGTCTGTAGTACAAATACTTTCAGAGTTACGTTGTGTCACAAGCATAAAATTCCATATTTTTCAAAAACAAAGGTCCATAACTCTGTCAACTTTAACAAAGGTTTAATAAACATACCCAGGTGCGCAAGTTCGTGTCCTGATTAATATATCCATGAAGTTTCCAGTCTGTAGTACAAATACTTTCAGAGTTACGTTGTGTCACAAGCATAACATTACATTTGTTTTTCAAAAACAAAGGCCCATAACTCTCTCAACTCCAACGGTGGTTCGATGAAAATACATAGGTGCTCAAGTTCATATTCTGAATAATACATCCATGAAGTATCAAGTCTGTAGTACAAATACTTTCCGAGTTATGCGTGTCACAAAGTTTAGGGACGGGCGTATGTACGGACAAAGGCAAATCTATATGCCCCCCCACCTATTTTTGGTGGGGGTATAAAAATATATGCCCTCAGGAACGCATATGTAAATACATGTACATATCAAGCTCTGTCCATTTTAATCAACATCACTAAATACAACGACCTTCACTAACATGTTAATATAAAGTTTAAATAATACACTGAATCTGAGTAAAAGTTCTATCAAACCTGCCTCCGACTTATCATCACTTAGATTTTGTCAACTGGAACCTCTCTAATGCTTGCTATAAAAACGTTTGTAATTTAGAAAAAAATTTTTTTGCTTTTTATCTTCTTTTTTTTTGCAAAATAACTAGTCATCAGTATAGGTAACAAGAGAATCGGTAGAACTAATGGAAGCTCCCCGAATAAATGCTTGTTCCAAAAGGGCTTTTTTTTTAAATATTTCTTTCAAATATGTGTGTTCAACTAAATATGATAATACAGTATTACAATGGAAAAAATATGTATGAAAAAGGGCAGCAAGAAGGCATCAGAGATTAAGGAGTTTTTGTTTTTTGAATATCAATAATTGTACTTTTTTGTACAGCACATCAACTCGAGGAGACCAATCTAGCTATCTAACATTGCTCTTCTCCTCAGTGAGATCTATCTATCTATGAAGTTTCATGTCGATACCTCTTAAAGTTTTTGTGCTATGCTCCAGACAAAATAAGAAAGGGCAATAACTCCTAAACTATGCAAAACTGAGTTATGGTTTTTGTACACTGCACTTTTTCTCATTGAGATCTACCTACCTATGAAGTATCATGCTGATACCTTTTATACTTTTTGTGCTATGTTCCAGACAAAATATAAGCATGAAAAAAACAACAGGATAATAACTCCTAAATTATGCAAAACAGAGTTGTGGTTCTTGTACACTGCACTTTTTCTCATTGAGATCTATCTACCTATGAAGTTTCATGCTGATACCTTTTATAAAATTTTTGTTATGCTCCGGAAAATATTATGGTGGACGGACATATGGACGGGCGGACAAAGTTGCAACTATATAATCTCCCTTTCGGGAAGCATAATAAATATATACACTAAGAAAAACTAACAATTGTCTATGTTGTAGGGAATATTATTTTACACAAAATTGCAGACAAAATATACACTAAGGCTTGGTAACTGTCACTTCTCCTATTCCAGTCAGTGGCTTTGGAGGTTTAAAAATGGACATCAGGTCATAAATTTGTCATCTAGGAAAAAATGATAATATGTAAAATTTAATATTAAAACAATCCTATCACGTCTGGCCCATTTCTGAAGATAAAACACTGCCAAAACTGAAAAAAGCAGATGAACAATCTGGTCCAGTATGGCCCCCTATAATTTGTTTATGTGAGGGCAATGACAGATGGAAATGATTTCTAAATCTAACTTACAATATGAAAAGATATTTAATGCAAAAATACATGAATCTACTAAACACCAAAAAATGAGATTTTATTATCCAGGGCTAATACTAAATATATGTGAACCCCGTCAGGAATTATTTTATGTCATCATATAAATGAATGCTCTTGTATAATTTGTTTGTACGATTTGAAAAAAAGTTATTGTTATCCTGATGAAGGCGTTAGCCTAAACGAAGTAATAACAATAATCATTTTTCCTATACGTGTTGTCGTTGATTTTTTCCACACTATTTGTACGATTTGGGAAATAAAGTTTCGCTCTCTAGTACTACATTGAATTCTCTACTGACATACCCATTTCACATTTAAAATACTTTATCCACGAAAGTCTAATAAGTTAATGTTTTGGCATTTTTATGTTTTTCTGTAAATAAAGTTTCAATTATAAAAAGTATTTTTTATTAGTTATTCCTAAGTTTTATACATTCTGTAAATATAAATAGTTCTTCAGTTGAAAATTTAGCTTAATGCCATAATAAATGGTAAAATGTTAATCATGAGATGATTGATCTTCAAAAAAATAAAGAATAATGTCACCCCTCAACTAAAATCCCACATACTCGTAGTATACAGCATGTCTGTAAGATAAATTGTATCCTCTGTTAAATGAGAGGATCAGGGAGCTGGCCTGAAGAGAAGATGATAGCTAATGTGAGGTATGCTCCAGACTGTCTTTTTCTTCACATCCACAGACATGGAGTCGATGTGTGTTTTAACCGCTTTATTTATTTCACCATTAATGATACATAGCACCATAGTAGTTTTGATGGTGCCAATAGAGTCAAGAAGCTGGATCATTGCCCTATCTGTCATTATAACCCCATATAACTCCACTTCGTTCAAATGTGTTGCCTCATCAGACAGACAGACATCTCTATCTCCAAAGTCTAACATTCTCAGCGTCAGTTTAGATACCCGAGGAAGGTGAGGCAGAATGGTGACAATCTTATCCAGAAACAGTTGTTCACTTGGTTCATCCCTGGAACTAAACAACATTTCAACCTTACTACAAGTGGCAGGAATGGATGTGAGAAATTTTATTAAAGCTGATTCATTCATCACAACATTGATTAATTCAACTGCTTTTGGATGTGATAACCCAGGAGACAGACAGACATCTCTATCTCCAAAGTCTAACTCTCTCAGCGTCAGTTTAGATACCCGTGGTAGGTGAGGAAGGATGGCAACAATCTCATTTAAATAATGTGGATTACTTATATTCCCTAACTCCAGTGTCTGTATGCGGGTCCCAGCATAGGGGTGTGCAACAAAGAATACAGATGTACCATGGACCACACACCTTCTCAGTGATGTTGCGTTGATAGTAACTTTAGTAACATTACAGTTCCTTACAGTCATTTCCTGTAGCTGTGAACAGTGAGACATGTTCAAATGAGGGAAACACTCCTCCTCTCCACCAGTAATGTCCCCTAGAAGCAGGTCTCTAAGGCCAACCAGTTGAGATAGGTTGGTGACAATCGAATTCAGAGAATGTGGGTCTCTTATTTTCCTTAACTTCAGTGTCTGTATTGTTGTCCCACCATGAGGCGTTTGAACAAAGTGTAAAGGTGTACAATGAACCTCACAATATGGGAGTGATGTGTTGATTGTAACCTTAGTAAAGTCACAGTGCTCTAGAGTTAGTGTCTGTAGCTGTGAATAGTTAGACAGGTCTAGATGACGGGAAAACTCCTCCCCTCCACCAATAATGTGCCGGAGTTCCAGGTCTGCTAACTGGGTCATGTGGGGAAGAATGGTGATAATCTCATCCAGAGAATGTTGGTCTGTTATATCGCCTAACTTCAGTGTCTGTATTATGGTCCCGTGGTGTGGCTGTGGAACAAAGTGTACAGGAGTACCATATACCCTACAATCCGCAAGTGGTGTTGTGTTGATTGTAACCTTAGTAAAGTCACAGTGCTCTAGAGCTAGTTTCTGTAGCTGTGAAAGGTGAGACAGGTCCAGATGACGGGAAAACTCCTCCCCTCCACCAATAATGTGCCGGAGTTCCAGGTCTGCTAACTGGGTCATGTGGGGAAGAATGGTGACAATCTCATCCAGAGAATGTTGGTCTGTTATATCGCCTAACTTCAGTGTCTGTATTATGGTCCCGTGGTGTGGCTGTGGAACAAAGTGTACAGGAGTACCATATACCCTACAATCCGCAAGTGATGTTGTGTTGATTGTAACCTTAGTAATATCGCATTCATCTAGAAATAATTGTTGTAACTGTGAACAGTTAGACAGGTCAAGATGATAAAAAAGTTCCTCCAATTCACTAGACATATGACAACACTTCAGTTTCTTCAGCTGTGTTGCCCTCCCCACACCCTCCAACAACCTGAGATACTCTGTATGACTTGTGAGATACACATAATAGATTTTTAATTCATCCAGTGTGGTCACTCTGTCACTGTATAGATATTTGTAGCATGGCTCACATACAGAGTCAAAAGGTATATGATGTGACTCCGCCATGGCCTGGTCATCGACTAATTCCATAATCACATGTTGTAGTGACTGACACTCTAATAACAGACTCAGGCAGATTAGAAGGTCATCAGGTTGATATACCCCAACTTCTATACAAGCATGATTTATACAGGTCATATTGGTAGTGATAAGATGTTGGAGGTTCTTCAAGTCATATGGATTCCCAATGAAAACATACTTCAGATGACAATCTGGTGGTGGCTGTCCACTTTTCCTACTCTCCCCTATACATTCACACAATAGGTCTTGTATTTGTTCCTTATACAAATTTTGCTTCACTTGCTTATCTTTCTCCACAATGTTCTGTATTTGATGTGATAATGTAGTCATGACTTTGGAGTCCATGCCACTCACAAAAATAAACAGAGAATGCATGTTTAAAACTTTCTGCATGGTGTTGCATGTTTCTGGCAGTTGTGCTAGCTTAGGATTCATAACCATGTAAACAGCTGCCAGGAAGTCCTGAAAGGTTTTGTGGAGAAATGAAAGTTTTTTCTTTTCATCATCAAGAGGACTTGCATAAATTTCCTGGCACAACAAACCTGCTCTTAAGCAGGACTTAATGTCATCTTTAGTCAAATTGTGTAGTTCTTCTTCAACATGATCAAGAACAAGTTGTCCTTTAAATGCTGATGTAAAGGCAAGGTGTGACAAGGAAAGAAGTAGGCTCTTATGAATCTTGCAGTACTGTTTTTCTTTTAGACATGAGGGAAGTTCTGATTCTTGGGTATTTTCTACTGATAAAGACTCTCTATTATTTCTTTTCCATGCATCCTTTAGAAGGTGGTTTATCAAAGCACTGTATAGGTGAACATGTGAGCTTCCAGTAATTTCTTTCTCATCATGATGCCACAATGTTATCAGCTGTTTCAACAGGATAGGAATTGTCAGCAAGTGCATCAATTGTTTTTTCAACAGCTGTTGTTCAAAAGCGTAACTGTCCTTTCTGACATTTTTCTTCTTATTCAGCAGATCTATCATGACCATTATATACCTACCTGATGCCATCAAATCAAAACCTTTAAGCTGGACTTGCCTATCCATCTCAGTCTGCCCTAGCCGCAACACCTCCAGCTGCCAAGGGCGTGTGGTGGTGAGGACTGTAAACTTCGCAATATGGCGTAAGTCTGGTAGGCCATACGTTGTATGGATGGGAGTTTTATAGCCTAGAGGAGGCGCCCACTCATCTAAGCCGTCCAATATGACAAGACATGAGCTTTGGTCACTCTCATTTTCTATGATTTGTTTAAGGAAGTCTGGATCCACAAAATACTGCTTTTTAATTATTTCACTGATTATCCAGTCCTCCTTGAAATTCCTTAAAGGAATGTAAAATAGAAAGTCAAACTTCTTCATGACTGTCAAGAAATCTTTCGGGATATATTCACTGTTCTCTTTAGGAGAATGTTCCTGACACCAGGCCAGAACCAACATTTTACATAAAGTAGTCTTTCCATGACCTGCATCTCCCGAGATGTAAATCCGAGAATATTGTTTCTGTCCTTCGAAGAAAACATTGTTTATTTTTGTACGACGTTTTATACAAGTACTACCATTACTGTCACCTGTGCTGACCAGATCCATACTAGGCTCTACATATAATCTGTCAATGTCTGGCAGTGCAGCTGGCAGTAACTGAGCCGTGTAGGTCTTTATAAGATGGTGCTTTAGTTCTGAAAATAGATTTAAAGATACACAGTATTGCTATGGTGTTATAATACATGATACAAAATCTATAACAGACATTCTGTTACAAGCGTCACATCCAAAGTCAGTAAATTCAGTATTCAGTATTTATCTTAATATGTTTTGCAATAAAACGAACAAAGCATCAATGTATATAAGGTAACCTATGAACAATAACATCAATAACATTAACACAAAATGCAGCACATGTTATCATAAATGTTACCTTAATCAGTAGCGCAAAGCTGGAAATAGGATTTTTTCTTCAATTATCTTTTAAGCATTGTTGATTAATCCCCTATCATATGTCGTAAATTTTATCTGCTTAAATCAGTTTTAAATGCCCAAATATATTTATCGTATTGCCTTGGTACAGTGGTAACATACACGACTTCGGATGACAAGGTTGTGGGTTCCATTTTAGGAAAGGATCTTTCATGACCTTTCCAGATGCAAAGTACTGATCCAACCCAGGAGCCGTTAAAAGGAATTAATATAAATTGAATGATCCTGTTCCCCAATCGACGTAAAATAAATGATAATTAATATTTTACTTTCTTTTTTTCCTTTCCCAAAATATTTCTTTGACTCGGCCTAGATTTATGTGAATTTTTATATAAATGATATATATATCATTCATATGGACAGTGATAGCCATACCAAAGGCTCCTGTTAAGGGTAGAGACCGAGGCCCATCAAAGTTACTACCCACATACCGTTGCTAAAAAAATAATCGTGTCATAGCACATGATTTTACTCTTCTAAAAGACATCGAGATCGAATATTTAAAAATAAATACTAACTAAGACATAAAAGCTCAATAAATTTAGAGTAAATTCATTGAAAAAACCCATAATGTATCCTAAATATAATACCATGCAGATTTTAAAGAAGGGACATAAGTTGCAATGAATACTGTAGAACTATCAAACTTGAATGATCAGTAGTTATGCAAACTACTTGCAAATAAAACTTTAATCATCATGCAGTCAAAGTATTCACCAAGATGACATTGGCTTTGAGGGCATTGGCTTCATCTGTATATGGGCTCTATATTGTGTACAATCATTATGTAAAGACTGGATCAAATATTCAGAAAACAAAACTTGTTGAAAAACCACAGTACAGTATGTCACTCATAGTAACATTGAAATGCCTGAGTTCAACATCCATATTATATGGGTTCTCTGTATGGTGTTCTATCCTATTCCTATTGGTGAAATTTCGTTCAGATTTAACAAAAAAAAATGTATAAACTATGACAAAAGAATGCCCATTATCACATGATAGCTATTAAAATAGCTCTGAAGTCATTAACTGAGAAATATTGTATTCATTTCCTGTATACGTTACTATATCATAGCATTGTCATACTAAATGCATTTATATAATCCATGCAGAAATACAGCAAGATCATTTCAATTCCATATACAAAATAAGTACATGTGGTCCTATTTTAAAAGTTTAAAAATTCAAAAGTGTCTCACTGGGTCATGTCATGATGTTCAGGGTCATTAAAGGTCAATTAAGCTTAATTCCACACACCAAATGGTACCTGTGGTCTAAATTTGAAGGCAATAGATAAAAACTCAGAAGTAAATCACTGGATTTTGATCAAGGGCATGCAAACTGCACTCAAAAAAAAAAAATACATGTGGTCCAAAACTGGAGGTCAGTTCCCTACATAAGTCTATGTAAAAATAAATTATCATCAGCATGGCCAATTTTGACCAAAAATCACCATAATTTGAACAAGTTTAGTAAAGGACCACTACTAGATGATGACACATGCCAAATGTCTAAGCTCTGGGCTTTGTTGCTTTAATAACATAATTTTTCCCTAAGTAAGTCTATATCAAATTAGTGAGTGGGCCAATTTTGACAAGGGCCGTGATTTTGAACAAAATTGATAGGTCCATTAGGCCATGTAACACACCAAATATAAAAACTCAAGGCCTTGTGGTTTCTGACAAGTTTGAAAATAAAACCTAGTGTGTACTTAAAAGCCTTTTCAATAAATTCACCTGGTGACATAGTTTTTGAAATGACTTGACCTATATCCATATTTGCCCTTGACAGTGTTCAAACAAACATCTGACAAAGTTTTGTGAAGAATCTACATTGATTGAAGGCTTTACAGTGTAAACAATGATATGACCGACCTAGTGAGACATATTTTTGATCCTTCATGATCAGTTTTTTTTTTTTTTTTAAATTCCTCTATGATGCTCTAACCACTTGTCTAAGGTACCAAGTTTCATGAAATTTAGGCATAAATACGGCCTTAAAGAGTGTTAATAAAGTTTACTAAGATTTACCCTGGTGACCTACATTTTAACCCCATATAACCCATTTTTAAACTCATAAAAAAAAACATTTTTAAACTCATAAAAGCTTTCATAAAGACACACGTTTCAAGAGGTTTGGGTCAAATATTTGTCCTCTAAAGTATTGACACGGTTTTCCAATATTTTACCTTGTGACCTACATTTTGACCACCATGACCTATTTTCAAACTCATCCAAGATTTTATAAAGAAAAATATTGTTTCCAAAGTGGTGAAGATTGTCAAAAGTCTGTGCTTTAGAATGATCACAAGGATTTTATAGGATTTGAAAAAGTGACCTTATTACCCCAAAATGACCCAGTTTGAACTTTAAGATCAAGTTATGTCAAAACTGTGTTCATACAGTAACACAAATAGCTGAAGCCAGATAATACACATTATGGACAACAATCAGAAATACCAGGTGCACAAAAACAAAATCGAGATAAGTTTACCTATGCTAAACAGCATAATATAGTATCACAAATCTTTTCACAGATATTGAAGCAAAACTATACCCAAATATAAAGATTGCTTTATAAATGTGGATTCTAGAATGTGAGCAAATTTAAATACGACATTTTTATTCTTTAAGGGATTTAATTGGAGATACATGTAGTGGTCCAATACCAAGTTAGCCTTGATCGCAAGATAATAGTCATTAACATAGGGATGTTTAAGTTATTTTCTAAATAATCCCAAGGAAACTGAATTTTCAAGAGATCAGCTTTGTTTGAGCAGTTTTGGTAGAAGGTAATGATGTGATCATTTTTGTTAAATGAAATAAAATTCTTACCAACATATTTAGAGAAGAAGATTTATGAAGTAATAGAAAAATAAAAAAAACGAAAATATTCATTTGGTTGCCATGGCAACCAAAGTTCTACATGGATCAAGTTTATTTTAACAAAATTTGTAGAAAGTTACCAAAGGAACACCTGTGACAAAAAATCCTAAAATTTGGCCAGCAGTTTTGAGGACAGGTCTCTATATAGTTTTCACTATATACGTATAAGGCCAATTATCCCCACCCATGGTAGCCATGTTTTTTTACAGATCAGAATAATTTTAGCAATCTTGGAAAATAGTTACCCAAGGAACATCTATGCTAAAACATTTTGAAATCTGGCCAGTAGTTTCGAAGGAGACTATTTTTTGTTTCATATTTTTTTCATTTCTGTTGACATGGCAACAAGAGTTCTACATGGATCAAGTTTATTTTAGTAACTTTTGTGAAGGTTCACCCAAGGCGCATCCCTGCCAAGTTTAATCAAATTCTGTCCTGTAGTTTCAGAGGGAATGCCGTTTTAAGTTTTTACTATATACATTTAGGGCAAATTAGCCCCGTCCTTTGCGGCCATGTTTTTTTACGGATCGAAATAATTTTAACAATCTTGGAAGAGAATTACCCAAGGAACATTCTGTACCAAAAGGTTTTGAAATCTAGCCAGTGGTTTTGAAGAAGATGATTTTTAAAGTTTTCATATATTTTTCTTCCCGTAGCCATGGCAACCAGAGTTCTACATCGATCAAGTTTATTTTAAAAAGTTTTGTGAAAGTTCACCCAAGGATCGTTCATGCCAAGTTTAATCAAATTCTGTCCTGCGGTTTCAGAGGAGAAGTTTAAAAAAGAAATGTGGACGACGCATGACACACGAAGCACGCAGGGTGATCACAAAGCTCACCTTGAGCACGTTGTGCTCAGGTGAGCTAAACAAGAGGGCCAAGATTATTTATGGTAATAAACACTGTCATAAAGTTTGAGGTGATTGCTTAAGAAATGAAGATGCCTGAGTGCAAACAATGTTAAATATAGCATTTTTAATATGAAAAGGGGCATAACTCCTGACCTTATAGGCCGATATCAGCCATAATTAGACTTATCCGAGAGATTATGGTAATAAACATTATTGTAAAGTTTGAAGATGATTGCTTAAGAAATGAAGATGTCAGAGTGCAAAAATTGGGGATACATGCCATAATCAAACCTGGCTGAGAGATTATGGTAATAAACATTGTCATAAAGTTTGAATATGATTTCCTAAGAAATGAAGATGCTAGAGTGCAAACAAAGTGAAATATGGCATTTTTTTAATATGAAAAGGGGCATAACTCCTGACCTAATAAGCCAATATCAACCATAATCTAACATGGCCGAGAGATTATGGTAATAAACATGTCATAAAGTTTGAATATGATTGCTTAAGAAATGAAGATGCTAGAGTGCAAACAATCTAATTGTGGACAATGGACGGAAGATGGGCGGATGGACGACGGACATTCATCAATCCTAATAGCTCATCCTGAGCACATGTGCTCAGGTGAGCTAAAAAGCTTAACGCAAAGCTTAACCTGAGGCAAAACAAAAATTTTAACAATGTTCATCCAACCTTTAAAAAGTCAAAGTCATAAAATTGCATAAATATCAAATAGTTCATATCATGATGTACATGTATGCCATGTTTCATGAAGATGTGCATAGAAAAGGTTTTAAATGCAAAGGTAAACATGAGGCGTGAAGGACGGATAAACAACTGGATGAAAAAAATATGAACGCACAAACCGAAAATTTACATGTATATGTCCCAAACAAAATTGGTGGGGCAAAAAGAAAATCGGGATGTGTGCCACAATTCACCAATCACAGTATCATATTTTTGCAAAGATGGTTATATTCAGAACTCTTGTCATGAATCGATGATCGATGATGGTTTTATGACTGGCTCATTTATTTTTTTAAGAAATGTGTCCCACAAGACTTTGTGACCAACAGACTGATGAATGGACACAATCCAAATGCCTCACCCACTCCAATCAATGTGGGTACATAAAAAATAAAGATTGGACACTGTGAATACCGCAAGTCAATGATTTTTTTTCTATTTGGATATTAACTTGGCCAAGATAGTGTGCCAATTAACATTCTGAATTAATTTAGTGTTAAATTGTCTACATTAGTATACTATATTGCAAATTAATGGTAAACAATAATCTAAGCCAGAGTTTGAAACCAGACAATTCCACCGGGTAACAAACCGCATTTGAATCCATAACACTTCCTGTCCTTTCAAAGGTATATAAAACATTTAGTATGTTTATTTTTTCAAGTATGTTCATAGTATCAGTAAATGCAATGAATTTTTCCTTGTTTCTCAAATCTGAGATTGAAAAAATTTGACTCATTTTGTTAATTAATTATCTACTGTCAACTCTGCACAACCCTATATGTATTTCCAACCTCTGTGCAATGTTGTATTCTGAAAGTCACTAGGGACTTAAATAAATCAAGAAAGTGATTAAACGTCTAGTTACTTTTTTTCTCCTCCTGGTATCTGGCATCTGCCTGAGTTGCAGTAGCTTGCTGTATTTTCGTTCTCTCCTCCTCTCCAGCAACATGCACAGCCTCAACTTGCTGGTTGCCTTTATTTTGTACACTCTCAACAGCAACTCTCCTGTACACCTCAACTTCAGTTTTTATCATCTTTCTTTGTTTATCACCTTCCAAATCAATACTGTTTAGAGCTCTCTTTTCTGCCTTGATACCACTGTTTATTACAGAGAGTTTCTGTTTCTTACCTTCTTCCTTTACCTTATCAACTTGACCACTGCCTTCCTTCTGTACTTTTTGACTCAGTGTTTCTCTCACAATATCTAAGGCTTCAATCTGCCGGTTGCCTTTATCTTGTATATTCTCAACATGCACCTCAACTTCATTTTTGATTCTTTCCCCTTGTCTACTACCCTCTGATACTACACATTCTCTCTGTTTTTCACCCTCTTTTTTTAATGCCTCTACCTGCTTCTTGCCTTCATCCCTTATGGCCTTTAATGACTCCCGTCTGATCTCTGCGATCTTCTCGTCAGTTATCACAAATTCTGAGGTCTCGAGCTGTAAACAAGAAGCAAACATTCAATAAAATATTTTGAAGATGGATGTAATAAGCACAATTAGAACTTACGGTCTTCCCACCCTAATAGCGATCAATTCTGTCAAAGCCCTGCATATAACTTAACAATAATATGTATATAAGCTTTTAAAATGTCAAACAATGGTAATCTTAGGGGCAAATTTACATGTCATAAACAAGTTACAGAAGTTCTTTTATTACCTCCCCTTGATCATTTTGTTGCCATGAGTTATCTCCCCTGAAAACTAAAAATAGTGATTTTTTCCATTTTCCTATGGTGAAGTATGATTTTTTTTTCAAGAAAATTGATATAAAATCATAAAATACTTCTTTTTACCATGAGTTTTTCTCATAAATCAAATTTAGTTTTTCATATTCACTTAAGCTGCACTGCTGTAAAAAATATATTGCAATTATGTACCCAAATAAGGGCTCTAGAGCATGTATAAGCTTGATGATACAGAATGGTGATTCAATGAAACCTCCCTGTAACTGCCAACTGACAACAGATCAGACCCAATTGACTTTATCAGATAGGTTTTACATCGGTCTTCATTGTAGGTAGCCTTTCTACATGTATATATAATATGTTATGCATTTGTCCTTCCAAATACTTTTCCCATTTGGTTTCTTTTACAATATGTAGTCATATTCTTTTCAAATGCTTACTCATTTGGCTTTTCAGAAAATTTACTTCATATGTAATATAAAACAAGAGAGCCAAGATGGCACTGTGTCGCTCACCTGAATAAAATTGCTGTGTTAGGCATGATGACAAAAAATGTGGCATCTAAATTGTTTTTCTAATATTTGACTAAGTGACCTAGATTTTGATCCTACCTGACTTTGCACTCAACTGGGAATTCATGCAGTCATCATTCTTATCAAGTGTAATGAAGACTGGTACAAAAATGTAGGCCCCTAGATTGGTCACACGATTTTTTCCAAAGTTTGCCCTGGTGACCTACTTTCCCCCCCAGTTTTAATTATTCGGATTTGATATAAACAAACTTCTACTAAGTTACATTAAGGTTAGGCTGAAACTGTGGCCTCTAGAGTGTTCACAAGGTTTTTCTAAGATTTGACCTGGTGACCTAGTTTTTGACCCCAAATGACCTGATTTCAAACTCATCCAAAATATCTTGTAGACAAACATCCTGACCAAAATTTTATAAAGATTGGGATGAAACTGTGGCCTCTAGAGTGTTCACAAGGTTTTTCTAAGATTTGACCTGGTGACCTAGTATTTGACCCCACATGACCCATTTTCGAACTCATTCAAGATATCATGTAGACAAACATCCTGACCAAATCTAATGAATATTGGGCTAAAACTGTGGCCTCTAGAGTGTTCACAATGTTTTAAGATCTGACCTAAAAATTTAATTGGGCCAAAAAAATTTTGGGGAAAAAAAAAAGGTGACCTAAAAATATCTAAAGAAATATTTGACGACGGACGACGCACGACGGACAAAAAGCGGTCACAAAAGCTCACCCTGAGCACAAGCGCTCAGGTGAGCTTAAAATAATACTTCAAAGTAATATTTATGTAGAATTAAAACTGTGTTGAAGTATGCATTTCATTTTTCTACATCTTTATAATATAAACATTCAATGAATATCTATAAAATAATTTTCTCAAGCCATAACCGGATGACAATTTGCTTAAAGCAACCACATACAGTTTAAAAGGAGCAATCTTGGACTTGACCCGTCTCTAGCTGTCAAGATTTCACTATTGGCATATAAGAAAAACTAGCCTCGCCCCTTTTGCGGATCCAAATAATTTTAACTTGATAGAGGGTCACCTCAGCAATAACGAGAACCACACAAGGCACACACCTGTTAAGTTTGATCAAAATTGCCCAGATGGTTCAAGAGATCTATGTCTTTTGAATAAATATGTTGACGGGCAGACGACAGACTAAAACAATTAACAATAGTTCACCATGGACCTTTGGCTCTGGTGAGTTCAACATTCATACAAAGAATGTGTATTTTGGAGATGACAAAAATAGGAAACTGTCAATCAATTTATTAGTACATTTATCATGAGGTTGGCTTTATACACCAGTAAACATGTTCAGTATGATTAAAGTTTGTATGAATTCAATATATTGCAGGCAATTAGTGAATTTATTATAAGTTTTCTAGAAATATACCTGAACATAAATTTAAAGATATTTGATATGTTAGAATGGAACTCCTTACAATTTCAGTTCTGTATTACGGTCAGAAGGTCTGATACTATACCCTTATATTTTTTACACATTCTCCTAATATAGTCAATTATGCATGCTGTAAACAATTACAATGGAGAATGAATTTTAATATAATGTAATATTTAACTTTGAGAGAAAAATGCATACTTCAATATACCAGGAAACTTCTTCATTATAATGATGTTTTCATGAAATTATGAAGGTCACCCGTTTATAACATTACTTTGAAATATAGATCTAATTGTGCATAATTAAAACAACTAAAAATACTGCCCAAACATCTTTAACTGTAACATGAAAGATAAACTCATAAAAGAAGAACCCCAGTGTAACTGTTCAAGCAGCTTCTTTGGTCTGCTCTGTAAATAAGGGTCATGGGTTCAACTTTAAGTCTGGCTACACATGTTCCTTATCATGTTACTATCAACACACTTGATTTTGACTGGAAATTCCTAGAAAGACTGTACATTTACATCTTCGTAACTGTGAAAAATTGTAGAACAGACAATAAATTTGTTCTATGTTGCGATAATTGTGTTTATATTTAGAGAACGAGCAGACAAGGGCAAGAAAATCTTTGTTATGACTTTGGGCAGGACATGCTGGCACTGTGTGTCCTGTAAATTGTGTTGTTTTTTTGTTATTTTACACACTGGTAAATTTGTCATTATCTAAATAATTCTGTTTACACATTTAGCCTGTTCCCCTAAATTACCCAATCTGAATCCTAAATGTTCCACAATCATCCAACCATCTAACCCATGTCACAATATCCTGTATCTACACCAGGCAGCTAGTGACCATATTTCTGCCAGTGGTTTCTAAGGGGACACAAAACTGCTGGTTCAAGTGTAGTGAAGCTAGACTATCATGAGTACAACATCTTACCTCTTTCAGATTATTTACAGCCTGCTTAGCTGCTGTGTCACTCTTTAGGACAGCTGTACACTCCAGTGTTGCCTTCATTATGTTTAGAAACTCTCTCAGCTCATCATCAGTCAGGGACTGTTCAGCATTGTGAAGGATGTCATTCCTTGCTGTTCTACACTGTAATCAGAAGACAGGGCAAGTTATTGCATGTTGATATTATACAAATCTCCCCAAACATTTCCTTACCTCAGAAGGACAAGACGTAATCTCGCCTCTAAATATGGAGGATTTAAACCCACGACCTGAAGATTCAGAGCCATGTAACCTACCACTGGACCATTCTCACTATGCCTACTACTGCCAGTAACAAGCACACCAGTCTCCATGTTTTCTCTTAAGGAAATTTAAAATAATTGAACACCACTAACGTCAGGTGTTTTAACAATTTTCCATATCAAGGCATGGGAAGTAGACAACGAAATTTGCCGTTTGTCTGAAACTCTGGGTATGTCCATAGTCTGGTTTGGCAAATGCATTGCTTTACTGATCCGTTAAATATAAACTAAAAAAAGGAAACCTGATGCCCTGACTGCAAATGTCGATCAGAACCCAATCTTTGCTTGTATTTTATAAATTTTATATCATGATATACATCGTGCATATGTATTAAGTTTTATGATAACGTGACGTCATGTTCCATGAAATATAGGCCACTGCCATACAGTTACTTGAAATTTGATAGTCCATATCAGGAATATGTGTGTAACATGTTTCAAGATGATACAGAACAAGAGGGCCAAGATGGTCCTGAATGAAACATTGCCTTCATTGATAGCACTATTTAGTATTATGAGTCATACAGACTCATACTCAATACATAAACTATGCTGAAGTACAGCAAGATCATCTAAATTCCACACAAAAATTATACTTACTATTTTGAACAATCTTGGTAGAGGTCTTTAGGCCATGTTACACACCAAATATCTAAACTCTCTGACAAGAAGATTTTTTTTCAAAAATCTGTGCAAGTCTATTTAAAATCAAATATCTAAGTCCTAGGCCCTGTTGTTTCGGAGAAGAAGATTTGTTAAGAATTTGTGTTCCTGTGACCCAGATATGCAATGGACTGGAACCATTTGAACAACTTTGGTAGAGCTTCAAAGTAGGAACATAACAGGCATGTGTTATCACAATTGTGGACGACGGACGGACGACGGACAGCCATCAATCCTAAACGCTCACATGAGCTCTACGAGCTCTGGTGTGCTAAAAAGAACTTACACTCAAAGCTAACCTTGAGGCAGATCCAATATAGCCATTGAATATAGGTCCATGAAGCTGCATGAATATTTAGTAGTTCATACCATGATGTACATGCTTGCCAACTTTCATGTATTTTATATATTAGTTTTGAAGATAAAGAAATTCTGGCCAAGTCAGTCTCCGCTAGCTTATAGATTGGTTTTGAAGGTATGGAAATTCTGGTTAGACATTCCATACTAGCTTATAAATTGTTTTTGAAGGTTGAGAAATTCTGGCTTAGTCAGTGATCCCCAATCTAAAAATTGATTAAGAAGGTAGGGAACTTCTGGTTAGTCATTCCCCTCCATCTTATACATTAGTTTTGAAGGTTGAGAAATTCTGGCATTTTTCCCCCAATTTTCCAAACCATTGTGGCGATTGTTGGAAACACCGACACATGACCCTCCTTATTCTATTAGTCCAGCTAATAATATGAAAGAGAAAAAAAGGTAAGTAAATATCAAGAAAAAGAGGAGGCAAAACATTGTACAGGTAAGGTATCCAGTAACATATTTCATCTATCAAGATATGCCCATTTTTTATGAGCATGCATAAAGGAAATATATTGAACTAAAATGAACAAATATACAGTCGATCACTTGCATTACTGTAGAAGAACAGCTCTGAAAATGGTAATGTATTACTATTATATACTATTACCTTAGCGAAATCAATCGGAACCCACTTTGGAGGAGTACCATGCATGCCCATTGGTAGACTGTGACGGGTTTCTATCTCCAAGAGGTTGATCCCAATATTTAACAACCCAGCACAATCGGTGGCTTTTGCAGATGGTTTGTCTAAATAACCACCAGTATTAGGGAGGTAGTTTTTCACCACCTCCCAGTGGTGTGTCAACCATTTCGACTGATCTGAGTTCTTCCATGATGGACCTCTAAACCTGTGAGCTGCCTTTATTTTTATTTCCAGATCATGTGTCAAGTTTGTTGAGTGTTTCAGCTTCTTTATTAGCGACTTGTGAAATTCTACCGCCTCTCTGTCTATGAAGGATTCCAAACCTTGCTTGGTATACTTGAGACCAATGCCTGCCCGGACCCAGTTGAGGAGGCCTGGGGTTCGGATTGTGTCGTGGTGAGATGATGAAGCCATCTATGTCAGCCACTACATCTCTATCTTTCCAAATGTGGCTTTGAAACGTGCAAAACCTGAAAATGAATATGCTATGGTTGACCATTCAGTGTATTCCTTTTGTAATGTAAGTAGATTAATAAACTCAAAGCATTTCTGAAAAATAATTACGTTTTATCTTTTATCCTGCAGTTCCCTTTTCTAATGCGAAGTTTGAAACACTTTAATCAATTAGCAACTAGTTTGCGTATGTATATATTTGAAACTTTTTGAGAAAAAAAAATGATAAAAAAAACTTTTGGCAATAATTGATAAACAAGAGTTGTAGCCTGTGTGCTAGATGAGATCCCACATTCAAGTTATAAGATGTTTCGGAACCCTTGGTATCAAGAATGTTCGGAATCGTTTCGCCTCTAACAATGCTAGGTGACTACTGGGGTGACAGAACTTGCATCGAGATACCAAAGCCTAACAATGAACAACGATATACTGGCGCTATCTGAGATATTAACCTGATGACAACTAAACACAGACTGACTGAGAGGTTTGACTTGTCTATTTGAGTTTAGCGTCGCTTCGACAGTATTTCAGTCATATATATATATATATATATATATATATATATATATAGTGACGTCCAGCTAATTACAGGTGGAGGAAGACCCCGAATGCACAGAGGCATCCGGGTAAAACCTGACCGACCTACCGCAAGCCAGCTGGAAGGCTTTCTCACATGATAATCGGAATGACCCTGCCATGATTAGAACCCATGCGGTGAGGGGCTGAGTAAGTGTTAAAGTCAGCGACTTTACCCTTTCATACTTTTCAACGAGTCACGTTAAACATAGAATCTTCCAGGGAGAAACCATTTCCGTTATATAAGAATAGCCAAAGGGGTGTCAGCTTATACGAGAGACTAAATGGCCGTGATTTAAGCATTTAAATCGAATTAATGAATTATCAATAAAATATGAAATAATAAACTATAATAATTACATCTTGATGCTTTCTTGTATTAATGTGGCTAAATTAATGGAAAACCGATGGTTTAAATAGCGAATCGGGAAACCGGAAGTAGAAACTTTGATATCCTTTTAACGAAAACTTTTAAATTACACACTAACATGCTGAATTTTCTAATAATGCATAACATTTTTCAACTACAACGTTTTGTAATTATGTAAATGTTTAAAATGATTATGACTCAAATCGTAATCATTAAGATATGAATAATAACTATTATGACTTATATGTATAGACATACTGAATTCAAAGCAAGTATTGAATAAATCTTAACTATATATGCTCTAACTATACATTGTTTTTATATATCTGACCATGATACAATGTTATAGCTCATATTAACTGATATACAAAGGTTTAATGCAAGTAATAGATGAATAAATACCGTTTATAACGCTATGCGAAATGCTGTTATTTCAACATTAATCCAAAACGTATAAGGCGAGAATACCAAACGAATTTAGTAATATCGCATTAATTTTGCTGACATAATTGAAAGGGTCAGTGCAATAAGGTACCTATCTCCATTTCTTATTAAAATGGAAGTAGGACCTTTGTAGCATAAAAAACAACTTTTTTCCACATAGTAAAGGTCCAACCAATCAGGTGTAATTGTCACGTTTTAACTAAGAAAATGGCTTTCACAAAAATGTAACACAGGTCCTATCTCCACTATGAATTTAGGACCTCTGTTGCATTTGCATGTAAATAAAAGATCCACATGTAAGGAAGGAGATTCTAGAATATAGTAATATAGGGTGCTGGTTAATATTTTGGTAAGTGATTGTGATGTAATTTATGTTTTTTAGTTAAAGTAATTTATATTTGTTACAAAATTGAAAACTCGACTCAAGTAAATTATTAGGAGAGAGAAAATGTCATTTTTGGTTTTAAGTTCCTGAATGGAGATAAGTCTTTTGTTGCATTACTTAGAGTTAAAACTGTTTCGTATTAATATTAGTGCCATGAAATAGTTTGCATCTATTTCAAGTGATCCGGAATGTTATAGGTAGCGTCCTACTGAGAGTTTCACAAATTGAAGAGAGGAAAACGATGCAAAGGCAATATGTAAATAAACAAGAGCGTCATGATGGCCCCGAATCGCTCACCCGATTAAAATTACAAAATCCATGAAGTACAGCATAAGAATCGACACTGCACACAAAAACTACCCGTGGTCAAAATTTTGATGGTCATAGCTATAAAATCAGATGACTCCTAGGACAGGACCAATATATACCCAAGAGCCATGATTTGAATACTTGGTTCAGGTCCACAAAGCCATGTTACATACCAAATATCTAATCTAATGATCTTGTGGTTCCTGACAAGATCTTTTATAAACTCTCCTATATAAGTCTGTAAAATCAAGTGATCTCTGGGGCGGGGCCACTTTTGACTCCAGGGCCATGATTTGAACAAAATTGGTACATCTCTATACGGCCATGTAATATACCAAATATCTAATCTCCGGCAGGCTTGTGGTATCTGACAAGACACCACATTTTCCTTTAGGCATGTAAACCAATGATCTTGTGGTTTCTGAAAAGATCTTTTACAGACTCACCACCTGTATTCAAAGTTGATAGATGTCCACTAGGACATATTACATACCAAATATACTTACTTCAGGCCTTTTAGTTTCTGACAAGAAAGTTTTACTAGTTTTCCTATTTAAGTCAATGTAAAATCAAGTGACCCCCGGGGGCAGGGCCAATTTGACCCTAGGGCCATGATTTTTGAGAGGGGGGTGACCTACTTTCATTATTGTCCGGATGTGCCTACACAGAAAATAGTGACCCTATTTAATGCTGAATTAAGGTGAGTTTTTTACTGAAAGACATGCAATAAAGGATTAAATTCTATAGAACACAGTTAAAATAGTCATAAAATGCCCAATTTGGAGGCCTTATTGCACAACAACCTTAAAAGTTGAGCTTTACTGAGAGGGGAATTTTTGAGAAAATTGGTGTGAAATGGCCGACCGGTGCACTAAATTCATACGTATGTTATTTGGCCTTAAATAGGTCAAAAAGTAGTCGGGTGACCCCATGTTTAAAATGTACAGAATTATTTCACTTGAATAGATCTATCTAATGAGGGTAAGTTTGGGTGTCAATTTCCCTTACAGAAATTGCCATATGCATATATGCTTATATAGAACATATAGTAAAATTAATTGTGGTCTTAGTCCTGATATAGGCTGGTTTTTGAGAGGGGGGTGACCTACTTTCATTATTAATAACTTTTTTATTATGCATGTTTTTGACTTGAAATTTGGCACAGTTATTGCTTATAAAGATATAAATGTGTTACTATGTTTGTTTAAGAAAATATGTAATATTCTTTATATTATAAATATATATAAAAATATATAATTTTTTCCCATCTTACTAAAATTTTATCAGAATCTACTTTCGGTTTGAAAGAAACATGTTTATAATAGCCATGGCAACAGCAGGGTTCTAAATAATAAAAAAAATCATGCCTCAATTTGGTATTAAACAGCAGAATAGGACAAATGGGAGTTAAATATTCCATTTTACTAGCAGAAAAAAAAATGTCCAAAATGAGAAAAACTGCCATGGTAAGTCAGGTTCCACAAACCAGAGACTCCTCAAGGACCATTTTTCAGATGCAGTTTAGCATACTATCCAAGTTGACACATTGCGACACAGTATGAATCATAGAATTCTGCTTGTGATATTCCGCATCTGTGCCATGAGTTACTCTGCATAAATGTGGAACACTTTAGACTTGAGCCCCATGATATGAACATAAGACAGCAGATTGGTATCAATAAAGGGAGATGTTAAGCTCATGATGGCTATCATGAATGCCGTGACAGCTAGTGTAAGTATTTGGCAAATTTTCTTTCTTCTTTTTTATTTATTTTATTTTTTGGTTATGTGATTCTTTGTTTAAGGGATTGTGCTGTCTTTGGGAGACCATGTGTTTGTAGTGTTTTCATGCTTATATGTATATACTCCTCTCTCTCTCTCTTTATATACCTCTCTCTTACTCTTTATCTCTCTCTCTCTCTCTCTTTATCTCCCCCCCCCCCCCCCACATCCACCCCTCTCTCTCTTTCTCTCTCTGATAAGGAATCAAAACAAAAAACTCAAATACACTATTTTTAAGACAGAACAGTGTCGCTTTAATAAAAGTGGTTAGTTTTCATAGTGTAGACAAATGTGTACATATTTTTTCTTCATCATGTGAACTGGAAACTGCAATTAAAAGGCTCATTCACTGCTATAAAGTAAAACTCAGTGACACATTCCAGCATCTTATTTACAGGCACTTATGAAAACAATAATATTCAAATAAAGGACAAGCAAGAGCTTCCATTTATTAAAAAGCATAAAATCCAAAATGAGAAAAACTGCCATGGTAAGTCAGGTTCCACAAACCAGAGACTCCTCAATTTATTTTTACTCTAGGAATGCAGTTCAACAGAATTCAACACTTTACTATGTTGTTAAGAACTTAAATTTGCTCTTTTACATATCATTTAGCAAAAGGGAGATAACTCATGAAATTATTTCTAGTACATATGAATGGTTATCTCCCCTTATTTATGATTTTTGATTTAGTTTGCTTTTATATCTGTTGTCTCCTTTAATGATTTATATTTTATGATACTTTGTGCACTGGATTGGCAGCCATTTCTCATTCAGGTCCTGGATAGCCATGCCTATTCTATCAGCTGCTTTCTGCTTGCTGCTCTTAGCTGGCGGTCAAATATGTCCATTTTAGCTAATATGTACCAGCATCGCCAGTCACCCATTTAGGCATCATTTGAACCTTCTGCCAGTCCATGATCATGCTGGGGTGTTTGACACATGGTAAGGAGTTTGAACCTTATGATACAGCTTGTTTTGGGTGTGATTTAATGTGAGATGTAATTGCAGTGAGTGCGTTTCAAGGCAGGAGATGCTTTTTTCTCCTTCCCACCCATAAATTAGGCTGATCACAGCTGATTGACTCTTGATTATGACCTTAACATACATCATCATAGCCCATGGAAGTCATCTCACCTTCCAAAAGTCTATGCCCAAAGTTAATGCTGCATTCTGCTGTTTCTGATGAGAGGCCTAGATGTGGGCTCATGTTAGCCAAAGGCGCCTGTGCTGTTTTAGGAGTGGACTTTCTTGGCCTTACGGATTGACCCTCAGTCTCAGAGGCCTCTCTGCTGCAGTCAGTATGTATCATGTAGGTGTCCATAGATGAAGAGTCAGTCAGTTTCAAGCCTTTGCTCTGTGGAATATGGCCAGTTTTTAAGTGTGCAGCCATGTCACCTCTCATTGTGTTGATGAAAGTTTTTTTGCTTAAATGTTGATATTTTTATTAGGATTTTGGTGAAAATCAGCCCTATATATTCTGAGAATGGTGTCCAGAGAATGCAGACATCTTCCAGGGATGCTGACAATGGCACAAGAAAGATACAAGGACAACTGCATGTCACCCTTTGAAGTTTTGTATTACCCAGGTGAGATGGGGCCATCTGGCATTTGGCCATCCAGACCCCCTGAAGTGCCTGCAGTGGCCTGTTTCATAACAAGATATCTCCACAGTCTTTTATAGTAGAATGGTCAACTATGTCTCATTTTAAAGACAAAAATGCACTCTTTCAGATGAACTAAAATTTGACAGGGTGAGACTTTTAAAAAAAATTTATATTGTTTTGTTGTTGTTTTTTAAACAATTTAAAAAATCCAAAAATGTTACTAAAAATAGTAACAAGTTTATTGATAAAGAAGTTGTTGTTGTTTTTTAAAAATTTAAAAAATATTTATTGTTTTACATTTTCTAATGCAGATTAGTTTATAGAACACATTTTTTTTTTTATTTCATTGAAAAATTCCCATAAATAAAGAAGTTATTAAAATTTCAGTTTTGACCATGTAAGCTAGACTGCATTTGTAACTGCAGTTATTTTGGGTATACACCTGTCTTACATAAAATGCTGTATTTTGATAAAATGAAGGAATATTTTGCTACAAATTCATACAATGGCTCAGTATACATTGTGCATCACTTTTAGACACTTTTGAATTTTTGTACTTGATATGGTTATCGACCACTGTACGGGGAGGTAACTACTGCGGCGGAGTTTGGACTGAGAGGTTTGACTTGTCTATTTGAGTTTAGCGTCGCTTCGACAGTATTTCAGTCATATATATATATATATATATATATATATATATAGTGACTTCCAGTTAATTACAGGTGGAGGAAGACCCCGAATGCACAGAGGCATCCGGTAGAACCTGACCGACCTACCGCAAGCCAGCTGGAATTCCTTTCTCACATGATAATCCGAATGATCCTGCCGGATTCGAATCCATGCGGTGAGGGCTGAATAAGTGTTAAAGTCAGCGACTTTACCCTTTCATACTTTTCAACGAGTCACGTTAAACATAGAATCTTCCAGGGAGAAACCATTTCCGTTATATAAGAATAGCCAAAGCGGTGTCAGCTTATACGAGAGACTAAATGGCCGTGATTTAAGCATTTAAATCGAATTAATGAATTATCAATAAAATATGAAATAAACTATTATAATTACGTCGTGATGCTTTCTTTTATTAATGTGGGCTAAACTAATGGAATACCGATGATTTAAATAGCGAATCGGGAAACCGGAAGTAGAAACTTTGATATCCTTTTAACGAAAACTTTTAAATTACACACTTACATGCTGAATTTTCTAATAATGCATACATTTATTAACTACAACGTTTTGTAATTATGTAAATGTTTAAAATGATTATAATTAAAGATACATAAAAATAAAATACTTTTAATAATAAAGTGAATAAATACCGTTTATAATGCTATGCGAAATGCTGTTATTTCAACATTAATCCGAAACGTATAAGGCGAGAATACCAACGAATTTAGTAATATCGCATTAATTTTGCTGACATAATTGAAAGGATCAGTGCAATAAGGTACCTATCTCCATTTCTTATTAAAATGGATGTAGGACCTTTGTAGCATAAAAAACCCAACTTTTTCCACATAGTAAAGGTCCAACCAATCAGTGTAATTGTTACGTTTTAACTAAGAAAATGGCCTTCACAAAAATGTAACACAGGTCCTATCTCCACTATGAATTTAGGACCTCTGCATGCATCATTTGCATGTAAATAAAAGATCCACATGTAAGGAAGGAGATTCTAGAATATAGTAATATAGGGTGCTGGTTAATATTTTGGTAAGTGATTGTGATGTAATTTATGTTTTTTAGTTAAAGTAATTTATATTTTGTTACAAAATTGAAAACTCGACTCAAGTAAATTATTAGGAGAGAGAAAATGTCATTTTTGGTTTTAAGTTCCTGAATGAAGATAAGTCTTTTGTTGCATTACTAAGAATTAAAACTGTTTCGTATTAATATTAGTGCCATGAAATAGTTTGCATCTATTTCAAGTGATCCGGAATGTTATAGGTAGCGTCCTACTGAGAGTTTCACAAATTGAAGAGAGGAAAACGATGCAAAGGCAATATGTAAATAAACAAGAGCGTCATGATGGCCCCGAATCGCTCACCCGATTAAAATTGCCTTCATTGCCTTTTTTAAAATATTGATACTGAATACAAAATCCATGAAGTACAGCATAAGAATCGACACTGCACACAAAAACT
>CM037789.1:4023229-4073229 GCA_021229015.1 Solen grandis
ATACACTGATACTTTAATTTTGTCTGGTCGAAAAAAGGCCGGTTAAAGGCGAAAAATAGGATTTAAATGAGCCAACTTATTGTCTGCAACATGTAACTGATATAAACGTTACCATAAGGCATGACAATACACTGTTATTTAGTAAAGTCAAGCTCAAAAACATGTTAGCAAATTGGAATTATTTAACAGATTAGCATTGTGGTAAGCATTTTTGTTATTAAAATGACAAAATTGTCGATAGAGTAATTTAGATATATATCAAGAACTAAAAGGAGCTGAAATATAATTTAGAAACGCTCAATATCTCTGTCACTCCTGAAAGTAGATAATCTCCTTTTTAAAACGGACAATAAAATGCATTAATGGCTTTTCTTGAAAGACTTAACACAGAAAGGGAAACATATTGCAATTTATTATCTTAAACATTAATTTAAGATTTTGTATGAATACATCGTTTATTTAAGATGCTATATCAAATTTGGCATACATGTTTTATGCTAGGGTTGTATAATAAGAATCGTTAAAGTCATCATAACTATAAATATCATAAATCAAATAAATCATTTCACAACCGTTCGCAGAACAGTTTCAATAAAGTTTCAATAAGATGCACATGAAATGATTTACAAATAAAGAAAATACATAAATAGGCAAAACAAATTCTCCTTTACCTTGTGTCAATTGCTGATTACAGACTCCCCTGTTGCATTTAAACGAGTGTACTTCCTGAACAGTAAAATTCAAATTGGTGTAGAATTGAATTAAATAAGTTTCCTATCTGCAATCGAAAAAGTATTGCGATATATTCTCATCCGGTTCATGAAGGTTTACAATGATTAATCTTGAATATCTACTAAACATTGTAAATAGTATTGCATTAAATAGGATCGCTACCCGTAATGAATGCAATAATCTCTTAAACTATACGTTAAACAACTTTTCTAGCTGTACACTTAGAATTTTGCGAATTCCTGATAAAGTAAGTACTCAAAATCATTTTGGCTAATGCCTCCTTTGAAGACATCATAGAGTAAAAAGGCTGCCAATATGTAAATATGTGTATTTAAAGGAAGAGAATACTAGCGTATTTCGAAAGTCACAAAATTAACCCTTGATAAATTAAATTTAAAAATCTTATTTATAAAATCAATTTGTATCCATTTTGTGCATATAATAGTGTTTATCCTTT
Source organism: Solen grandis (assembly GCA_021229015.1). Taxonomy (NCBI): domain Eukaryota; kingdom Metazoa; phylum Mollusca; class Bivalvia; order Adapedonta; family Solenidae; genus Solen; species Solen grandis. The sequence goes on from CM037789.1 coordinate 4,024,419, forward strand.
TCTGTACTCAGCCTTATATGGCTCAATGTGTCAAAGTTAGCAAAAAGGTTTCTAAGTGCAAATTCCATGGTTCCTGAAAAGCTATAAAAGAGTGTTTTGTAACTCGCATAGATATATATTATTGCATAACAACAGATATACTTCCAAAAATAAAATTCTCAAGCTAGATTAAACAAGAGAATAGAAGGTTTCATTAAAGTATTTTGTTTCGTACACTAAAGCATGGTTGGAGTTGTTAAATATCAGAGCAATATGCATCTATTAAAACGCTTAGAGTAATAACATTTTACATTCCGATTTTGGAATCATTTTCAAAATGTGTTGTATAATATAAAATGTGTAATTTACAATCACAGTTTTGTTAATGTTTTCAAATCAAGTATAACAAGAAGTTCAACTCAGATTAGAGTTGCTGGCACGACAGTGAATGGTAATTGTTTTCATAAATTAAACAGTAAACAAACAAAGATATTCTTTTCAATCCCCGTATTAGCTATCAAAATACCATGACTATTTTCAAAAGGGAAGTTACATCATATAGTACTAGATATTTTCTAGATATAGTGCCTATGACTCTAATATTTACATAAATGTGTTTGTTTTTCTCATGTTCTATTCTATTTAAAGAAAAATATACTGACATGGAATACAAATGCAGCAATTTGAAAGGCTCTGAAAATACAACTGCTTCAATATGAACAACACGTTTTGATCAAACTCTCAATTTGAACAAATATTTCATCATAGAACAACTCATAGAATATTGGGAACAACATGTGAACAAAATGTAGAGCTCCATGCAGACACTAAACCTTATTATACTCGTATTATAATCAGTTTGTCAAAATATAGTTTGTAAAAGTGTAATTCCAACTGGAATTTCATTTTTCTTATTTGCGTTTATAAACAGTAGAAGAAGAAAGGGAATAAGGTAGTGTTCTATATGTATCACCATTACATTCAAACCTATTCACATGACTGTTTTTTATTATAGCTTTCTTTCTTATTATTAACCCGACTATATCAATTCTGAGATGCTTTTAGTTTAAGTATGCAATATCGACAAAAGACTAAAAACAACAATACAGAATGTATTTCATGAAAAGTTTTATTGCTTTCTCGCTATAATTTTGTAATTTTATCCGATCTCTTCAAGAGCTTCATATTGTTAGAAGAGGCAGTAATCAGGCCAAATATTGGCACTTTATTTCCAGAACTGTTTCAAGTTTCCTCCATAACATTTTGGTTAAAGCAGACCTTAAAACTGTAAACTGCTATGTCTCTTCAAGCACTAAAATTGTGAAATGATTATAAAACTATACGTTCTATATGCCTTTAATTAAAGGGAAAGGCAAACATTTCGAAGTACAAATGTAATATATTTACAGCTTGCAACGAGATCGCTCGTTATATTACAAATTACACATGGTTTGTAGGGGTTTTAGCAATAAAGCAGATAACATGTTAATTATAGTTATTAGTTAAACAATGTTACTAATTGTAAATAAAACATAAAAGAATATTCATAAAAAGTAAACGAAAATGAAGTTATGTTTCAGTTTTGTTAATATTATGTTTTAAAACGTATCATAATAAAGTTTTTGATATATCTTAGTCAATAAAAAAGACGCAATTTTTAAAGTGACTTCTTACTATCACGATTTTTTAATTTTTGAGTTGACTTCTTTTATAATCATGAATTCGTTGTCTATGAATAATGCTGCAAAAATACTAACATTCGTAAATATTTCACTTGTCTTCCTCATTAACAGTTACGTAATCGATATTCTATTACATTAACGATTACATGAAACTCATTGATTTACCTCTTCATTTGCATTTTTAGAGCATTGTTTAAACAGATCTTGTAAAATATACTCGAAATTAAAAAAATGAAACAGTTTAATATCATAGTCTGCGTTAAATAACTTAATTTTCAGGAGCACAATAATGCTAGATTTTAAAGACTTTTATCTTGGTTATTCGAGTCTGATGAGGTATATGCAACAGATAATGAATATACAACAAAAATATCAAATTGTGTTATCTATGTATACAGGCACAAATAATACAGAATAAAAATCGTAAAATACAAATAAGAAAACTATACAATGATTAAACACGACAAATGCATCGCATAATAAAATATTTAGTACATGTTATCAAAACTGTCTTGCTTAATCTTAAATGTTGATTCCAATAATAGCTAGGCTACAAGTTTTCACTATTTCTTTTACATTGCATTGATTTACAACGAAGTAAATGTACATGTATATCTTAGGGCGAATTGCTTCTAAATCTTTGATCGCATTCACAAAAAAAATCTACATTTTGTGTAAATAAATTTTTATCTGATTGCATAACATTAAAACGCATAAGGGTTTATGTTACAGGCAAACCATATATGCGTTAATGCAGATATCTTATCCAGGAAAACACACTGCAAACGGTTCAACTCAAATGCTTATAAGAATGATATGAATTAAGTGCTTTCATTCTGCATTTCATTTACAGCGTGAGTTGGTAAATATTAAAATTCTAATATCATGATAAAAACTAATAGCATTATTCTTGTGTTGAAAAATATAGAGCAACACAGTTTTAAGGATGTCAACTGATGAAATTATATTCAAGAAATTAAATAATCACACTTAAATTAGTAAGTTTCTAGTTACAAATTCATATGTTGATGATTTGAATTTCACTGAATAAATATGTATTGAAACAATATCACTGCAGATATTTCAATTCTCATTCAACTGAAACGTATATGTAATATTAAAATTCCTCTTAATCTCAAAAGAGCACATAAAAAGTATAAGAAGATAAAAGTTCTATAAAAAATATTAAAACTTACACCTTATACCTCACACTAAACTAAAATCATATTTTAGTTATATCTTTACAACTAAATGATGTAACAAGAAGTTTGAAATAAAATGGCATTTTTACCATTTCCTTGGCTTCAAATATGTGATTAGATCTATATTTGTGTTTAAGTAAAGGAAACGCAATAGCTCAGTGGTACCGTAGAGTGTCCGATTTGCGTTGGGGATGTCGGGTTCGAATCCAAACTGGGATACTTCCTCCGGTGACCGCGTCAAATCAAAGACGTATGAAATTGGTATCAGATGTAGCCTTGCCTGGCACTCGGCTAATGGTTTTACTATGGGAACTAGCAATACTTAGTACTGGTTCTATCAAAGAACTTGTCTCCTGTCTACTGTGTATGTATTTCCCGTGAAAATATGAATTTATACATATTTGGAAACGTTATAATAAATTTTAGTACCATATTAGTCAATTTTATTTAAGTCAGATTAAAGCATGTATTGTTTGTTTTTTTTGTTTTGTTGTTGTTTTTTTTTTGTTGTTTTTTTTTTCTTTTTTTCGGAATTTCTCATTTTATGTTGCAGATGTTTAACATTTATCGGGATTTAGAATTGTCAAATTAAGGATAGATGTGATTCATCATGTCGTAAAATGAAAAGCAAACGTCTTTTAGACATGTAAGGTTGTATATGGATTTTCTGCATGCCCACTAACAGCCAATCCTTCATAAATTTTGTTTTCTCCTCCTTCATCTGAAATAAAATGATCAAATGATATTAAATGTAATAAAACAAGATTCTGGCCAAAAACGTGTTTGTGTTTAATAAAAACTGAAATTAAAATTGTATAAAAACGTAAGTAAATGTTTAAACAAAACATGCATACTTAGTTTAAACAAACTTGAAAATCCCTGTGTATATTTTAGATAGATAATTTAAACCATTTACTTACGACTCCTGCTGTCTGTGACGTTTGTTCTTATTTTTCCTGCCTCTGAACCTTCATTTGTTCTATCAGCCATCTGATTCCTTTTATCTTGCAGTGCTCTTGCTGTACTGATGTTTAGGTTTACATAACTTTGAGGATCTGTTAAATCACATTATGAAATAGAATGCATAATAGTCAATAGAATCAAGTACATTTCAATATTCTAAAGGTAAAGCAGCATACAAATATACATAAAAATAACTTACTAGTAAAATTCTGATTTTCGTAAAAAACCTCTGTCCCATTTTGAGCTCCGCTTGTTCCAAAAAAACGCCCTTGCAATCTGAATAATAATGATACCAGAAGGTTAACCGCTGTTAAATAACATATCTTGTAGCTGAATTTTACTTAAGGTAAAGTCCCTGCAATGGTCCCGCTACGTTTTGGACCACTTAACGTCTACCAAGATAACAATGTACCCTGATGAAACATTAGGAAACTTTGGCTATCTCCGTCAAAGGCAATGATGTCCGAAATATAGCGGAACCATTACAGGGACTTCACCTTAATTCAAACTTAAATAGTACGAGGTGTGTTCCTAAAGTTCCTGGACAAGCCCTTCTTTTTAATACTGTTTTCGATAATAAGTTAACTTATATAGCAAATTGAAGCTTTATCATTATACTTTTTTATAAAGTGGATATATAAAAGTATATATAGACAGAGAGTGAACATATCAGTCACCATAGCAAAGTACCCCCGAAACCCCGCTGCACTTTCAAAATAAATTTATTTTACAACGTCAAAAACGTGCGAAATTGATACAGACGTATGATTTGACGTCATGTTAAAAAAAACTGACGTCATTCCCTTAGTTGTTTGGCCGTTATTCCGGAAACGGAATATAAGCTAGGTGACCTGCCATGGCTACAACGTTAAAACTTGAGCAACGGTGCGTCATCAAATTTTGTGTCAGTGCTAATATGACACCGACAGACACTTTTAAGTTTATTTTGAAAGGAAATGGCAATGCAACTGTATCTAGAAGTCTAGTGTTCGCCTGGCACAAGAAGTTCCGTGACGGACTTGAAGATGTTTCTGACAAAACACGTTCCGGTCGCCCAAGCCGCGGGGAGGAGGACGTCCGTCGGGTAAGCGATGTCGTCAGTGAGGACAGGCGAAGATCAGTGCGCGAGATTAGTGACATGACATGAATCTGTGTAAATGTTGTGTATCGTATACTCACAGAAACTTTGAAGATGAACAAAGTGTGCGCTAGGTGGGTACCTCGGCTTTTGACGGAGGACCAGAAAGCCGCTCGCATTAACAATTCCAGGCCGTTTTTGAGCCGCTATGACGGAGAAGGCTGTAAGTTTCTCCACCACATAGTCACAATAATGAAACGTGGATATATTTGTACGAGCCAGAATCTAAACAAAAATCAATGATATGGAAACACACAGATTCTCCACCCCCGAAGAAGGCGAGAACCAACAAGTCGTCCGGGGAAATTTATGTTCATGTTCTTCATGGACGCGCACGGACTGATACTGTCGCACGCCGTACCAGCGGAGACCACAGTAAACGCCGCATACTATCAGAAGGTACGTTATCATAAATTGAATACTATTTTTATTTAAAAATATCTAGGCTTTTGCAACTTACATTGTAAAAATTTATATCGTCCTATCGTTTTTACGAAATAATTATAATTATCATACTGTATAAAGTGCTCGTAAAATGCTTACATAACACGTAACATTGAATCTGTTTTCATTTCTGACTGCAGGTTATCCGCCGACGTTTGATACAGGCGCTCAGGCGGAAACGTCCGGATATGGAGATTGAAGAGTTTATCTACCACCAGGACAACGCACCTGTCCATCGGGCCGTCGAAACCTTAGAAACGATCGACTTCTTGGGTATGGAACGGATTCCGCACGCACCTTACTCACCCGATCTCGCGCCTATGGACTTTATTCTATTTCCGCGTCTGAAGGCCGAGTTGCGCGGGAAAAGGTTTGCAGATCTGGATGATCTCCGCGTTGAAGTTCTGAGAGTGTTATACACTTACCAGAAGAGTTGCTTTATGGACGTGTTTAGTAAGTGGTACAGCGTCACCGAATGTGTGTCGATTGCAACGGGGAATATTTTGAGAAGTTGTGACGTTAACGTTGAATTTGTGACGAGTAACGTCGTCAATCTGCGGCGTGGTAGTGTTAGCTGTTGTTTTTGTTTTATTGTAACTTTACAATAGTTCTTGGTATTTTTTTAATATTTTACATGTGCATTATAATAATTCTACTGATTACGATGATATAAAATTTATTGTAATCAGCAACCATTTGGTTTTGTTTTCTTACTTGTCCAAGAACTTTATGAACACACCTCGTAAATATGGCCATTCATCGTACAGATGTTCATAACCGTAAATAAGTATTGGGACAGAAAATGATTATCCAAAACAAAAATAGAGCCGCTAAGGTTAAAATCACGTACACACAAACCGATGTCGGTATTTTCGGTACAACAGATCAGATCGGCCGACATCGCAGATATTCTTAGCATTAGGTTCAAATCGGTGTGTATTTTTTCATAGATTAATTTTGTATTCAATCTCCACGTATAAGAAAATCTTAATATATTTCTAATGCCCGTAGTTTAGGGACAAATTAGAAAAATAATCAAAGGAAATGTCAGTAAATATCACTTCCGGTCTAATATGTCAACATTTGATTCTCGTCGTCTAGAAAAGTCAGAATTCGGAAAATATACCTGTTAAATTGTATTACATCGCTGATTTATTCAGTGGTCTGATTTGCTAACTGAAAAACATTACTGAAACGCACACAGGTAGTCGGTCTCAGAACCCTAATTCGTCTGTTGTAAATCGGACCTTTGAGTCATTGGTTATCCTTGGTGACCTATTAATGACAGGTCCGGGAATATACAGTACACATCCTTTCCTCTTCTTGCCCCATTCCGTCCCCCGAGATGCAATGTTGTTTTTACAAGTGACACTGTATCACGGGTGGGGTTTTTAAGACAAACAGGCAGATAGAAATGGGGATTGAAGACAAATAATTAAAGTATGTCTCTGGTTTATTAATTGCCTAAACAAATAATACTTAACCTGCTTATAAGTTATTATCACCGCAAAGTATATTTTATGCTCTGGCTACTAAAATGCCATACGATATTGCGTAATGGTATAAAGAATACATTACCGCGTAAGTGGTTATTATGGAAGAAAATCATGTCCCAGTAGTCTGTGAAAACATATCAGATTAAAAGTGTCCCAAAATTTAGAGGCACAAAAAATATTTTCTCAAAAACCAAGGTTGTCCCAAAGCTTAGGGTGTCCATAAACTTATGGCATGATGAAATTTGAAGAAAACATAGTTTTGATTCGACATTTTGACAACCAAATTATATATTTTTTACTTTCGAAATTATTCGCATGAATTAGAAACTTATACTATCGGAAACGGAAAACTATGTGAAACATCGGGACAATCAATACATATCGCCCATTGAAAATAGAAAGGGCTCATCAGCCTTCATTTTATATAGGTTCATGAGCCCTTTTAATTTTCAATGGACGATTCAGTTATAGAAATATATTTAATCATAATATTAATTACCTTTTGCGGAAAAATAACAAGGTGCCCATCAGCAATGAAATGAAGACAGCAACTCCAACAATGGTACCTGTTATGACACCGACTTGGCTATTCTCTGTGCCTCCTTTGTGCATTTCTGTAACTAGACTGGTTTCATTACAAAACAAACCCGCATATGGTATCTGGCACTTGAGGCATGTTCCATTATCTTTATGACATTTGTTGTCCAAACAGTTTATATGACAAGATGCGTTACAAGCATCACCATACATGCCAAGAACACATTCCAGGCATGGATCACTGGTTGAACATTTGAGACAATTGCTGTGGTTGGCACAACACTTATCGCCAGAATAACTTAATTTACAGCCACGGATACACAACCGTGTCTCTAGATGACATTTTGAATTATAACAGTTCACTGGGCAGTATTTCTCACAAAATGACCCATATCTATCAGGAACGCAAGAAGAACAAGTGCCATCTATTCGATTGCATATCCCACCACGACAATTCTTTGAACAAGTTTGAGAACATCCTTGTCCATAAAACCCATTATTACAAGTATCACACTTTAGTCCACTGATATTGTCAGCACACTCTTCACAGTTACCAGTAGAACGGTTACAAATGTTGTTCATACAGTATTCCGGGCAGGCCAAATTGCATTTTGATCCGTATTTACCTGCAAGACATTTACTGCATTTCTTACCAGTGAAACCTTCTTTGCAACTGACACAATCTCCACTTAGTTGTTCGCATATATCACCCTCACAATGTACAGGGCAAGTTTTATTGCAATGTGTCCCATAATGTCCGTTTTCGCATTAATAGCATTGATTGCCGTCAAAATTTCCAGCACAGCGTACACAATCACCCAAATATCTGTCACAAATTGTGTTTAGGCAGACACTTGAACAAGCTTCGGTACATGCTAGTCCATACTTCCCAGCTGTACACCTGTCACAGGTATTCTTGTTCTCGAAATATTCGGACACACAACCATTAGTACAGCCACCTGTCCCCTTGTCACACACTGCCTCTTTACATCCAAAACTACAACTGCTATTACATATAATTCCAAAGTAACCCAAACTGCAAGCCGTGCAGCTCTCGGCGGATACACATGTTCTACAATTTGTTGGACATTTATCACACCTTCCAGTATAACCTGACAGTAATACCAAGTGATAACCATCCTTACACGTTTTACAAATTTCTGCTGGATTCTTAAATGAAACGCATTCTTTGCAGCCATCTGAACAAGGCGTCTCGCACTGAAAAGACTCCGTCGTAGAATAATATCCATCACTACAGTATGTACAGTTTGCATAACCTGGGTATGTCACTGTATCAGGATGATCCGTACATGTCGGGCATTTATCTGGGCATAGTAAATTACATCTTTGCCCATGATATCCGTCCTTGCAATTCGGACAGGAACCTGAGATTGCATTTTTGGTACAGCATGTACAATCATCACGGCAGCATTCACCGTCTCTTACAGATTCTTTTACCTGTCCAGCAACTAGATAAAGGGAATAAATGGTAATATATCTCTTATCAGTTATTATCTAGCAAATTGTTTTCGAAGATAATTATAGAAGCTTGTCTTAATACTAAATAAGCAATTTTGATTTACATTTTCAGACATTTGCTTCTTTCAAAGAATTAATGTTTTACTTAGAAAACTTTATAATATTGTATATGTACACCTTTTATTCGATAAATTATATTAAATTCAGTTCAAATTTCATTCAATAGGCTCAAATATTCTAACTGTTTTTATGTCGTCATTAGTTTATAACCCACAGTTTATTTTTAGATTACTGGGCTGGGAAAACTTTCACATAACTGATATAAACGTTACCAGAAGGCATGGCAATACACTGTTATATTTAGTAAAGTCAAGCTCAAAAACACGTTGGCACATTGGGATTATTTAACAGATTAGCATTGTGGTAAGCATTTTTGTTATTAAAATGACAATATTGTTGATAGAGTAATTTAGATAGATATCTAGAACTAAAAGGAATTGAAATATAATTCGGAAACGCTCAATATCTCTGTCACTCCTGAAAGTAGATAATCTCCTTTATTAAGCGGACAATAAAATGCATTAATGGCTTTTAAAAAATATATAAACTTATGAGTTGAGGAAAACAATCGCTCCCCGGCTCGATTGTTTATATTCCCCCATACCACAGGAAAAGAAAATACAACTATTTCATAGTATTTTTCAAAGTTCACTTACCTGTATCACATATGCAAAACAGGAAAATATAAACAAGATGCTGCATATTCCAACCTGTAAAAGTCGTCATAAATAAACATTCTCCATAGTTCGCAAGTGGAGAAAACGAATTTCTTGAAAGATTTAACACAGAAAGGGAAACATAATGCAATTTATAATAGTAGATATTAATTTAAGATTTTATATGAATATATCGTTTATTTAAGATGCTATATCAAATTTGGCATACTTGTTTTATATGAATGTTTTATGCTAGGGTTGTATAATAAGAATCGTTAAAGTCATCATGACTATTAATATCAAATTAATCATTTCACAACCGTTCGAAGAACAGTTTCAATAAGATGCACATGAAATGATTTACAAATAAAAAAAAAATAGGCAAAACAAATTCTCCTTTACCTTGGGTCAATAGCTCATTACAGACTCCCCTGTTGCATTTAAACGAGTGTACTTCCTGATCAGTGTAATTCAAATCGGTGTAGAATTGAATTAAACAAGTTTCTTATCTGCAATCGAAAAGGTCTTGCGATATATTCTCATCCGGTTCATGAAGGTTTATAATGATTTATCTTGAATATCTTCTAAACATTGTAAATAGTATTGTATTAAATAGGATCGCTACCCGTAATGAATGCAATAATCTCTTAAACTATACGTTAAACAAATTTTGCGAATTCCTGATAAAATAAGGACTCAAAATCATTTTGGCTAATGTATTTATAGGAAGAGAATACTAGATTATTTCGAAAGTCACAAAATTCACCCTTGATAAATTATATTTAAGTATCTTTTTATAAAAGCAAATTGTATCTATTTTGTGCATATAATAGTGTTTATCCTTTTCTGTACACAGCCTTATATGGCTCAATGAGTCGATGAGTTTACGATAAGTTAGCAGAAAGGTTTCTAAGTGCAAATTCCATGGTTCCTGAAAAACTATAAAAGAGTGTTGTGTAACTCGCATAGATAACACGCATAACAACAGATATACTTCCAAAAATAAAATGCTCAAGCTTCATTAATGTATTTTGTTTCGTACTCTAAAACATGGTTGGGGTTGTTTAAATATCAGAGCAATATGCAACTATTAAAAACGTTTAGAGTATTGACCTTTTACATTCCGATTTCGGAATCATTTTCAAAATGTGTTGTATAATATAAAATGTGTAATTTACAATCCTTGTTTTGTTAATGTTTTGAAATCAAGTATAACAAGAAGGTCAACTCAGGTTAGAGTCGCTGGCACGACAGCGAATGGTAATTGCTTTCATAAATTAAACAATAAACAACCCAAAATATTCCTTTCAATCCCCGTATTAGCTATCAAATTACCATGACTATTTTCAAAAGGGAAGTTACATCATATAGTACTAGATATTTCTCTAGATACTGTGCCTATGACCTAAATTTTTAAATAATGTATTTTTTTCATGTTCTCTTCTATTTAAAGAAAAATATATTGACATGGAAATACAAATGCAGCAATTTGAAAGGCTTTGAAAATTACAACTGCATAAATTTGAACAACACTTTTTGATCAAACTCTCAATTTGAACAAATAATCTTTTATAAAATAACTCATAGAATAATGGGAACGACATGCGAACAAAATGTAGAGCTCGCCATGCAGAAACTAAACCTTATTATACTCGTATTACAATAAGTTTGTCAAAGTATAGTTTGTAAAAGTGAAATTCCATCTGGAATTTCATTTTTCTTATCTGCGTTTAAAAACGATAGTAGAAGAAAGGGAACATCCATAAGGTAGTGTTCTACATGTATCATCATTACATTCAAAGCTATTCACATGACTGTTTTTCTATCATAGCTTTCTTTCTTATTGTTAACCCGACTTAATATGCTAAAACCATATAAATTCTGAGATGCCTATAGTTTAAGTATGCAATATCGACAAAAGACTAAAAACAATAATACAGAATGTATTTTATGAAAAGTTTTATTGCTTTCTCGCTATAATTTTGTAAGTTTATCTGATCTCTTCAAAAGCTTTATATTGTCAGGAGAGGCAGTAATCAGGCCAAATATTAGCGCCTTATTTCCAGAAGTGTTTCAAGTTTTCCTCCATAACATTTTGGTTAAAGCAGACCTACAAACTGACAACTGCTATGTCTCTTCAAGCACTAAAATTGTGAAATGATTATAAAACTATACGTTCTAAATGCCTTTAATTAAAGGGAAAGGCAAACATTTCGAAGTACAAATGCATCATATTTACAGCTTACAACTTTAGATCGCTCGTTATATAACAATTGCTCACGGTTTGTAGGGGTTTTAGTAATAAAGCAGACATGTTAATTATAATTATAGTTATTAGTTAAACAATGTTCTTAATTGTAAATAAAACATAAAAAGAATAATCATAAAAAGTAAATGAAAATGAAGTTATGTTTCAGTTTTGTGAATATCATGTTTTAAAATGTATCTTACTAAATTTTCTGACATATCTTATTCAATTTTGAAAGTCCCAATATTTAAAGTGACTTCTTACTATCACGATTTTTTACTTTTGAGTTGACTTCTTTTATGATCATGAATTCGTTGTCTATGAACAATGCTGCAAAAATACTAACATTCGTAAATATTTCATATATTACTTGTCTATTTCATAAATAGTTACGTAATCGATATTCTATTACATTGACGATTACATGAAACTCATTGATTTACTCTTAATTTTCATTTTTAGAGCATTGTTTGAACAGGATCTTGTAAAATATACTCGAAATTGTCAGGTTAACAGTGACTTTATTCTTTACTTATATCAATTATTATCGTATAAAAATGAAACATTTTAATAACATAGTCTGCATTAAATAACTTAATTTTCAGGAGCATACTGTATGCTAGATTTTAAAGACTTGTATCTTGGTTATTCGAGTCTGATAAGGAATATGCAACAGATAATGAATATATAACAAAAATATTGAGTTGTGTTATCTATGTATACAGGCACAAATAATACAGAATAATAATAACGTAAATACAAATAAGAAAACTATATAATAATTAAACACGACAAATGCATCGCGTACTAAAATATTTCGTACATGTTATCAAAACTGTCTTGCTTAATCAAGAATGTTGATTCCAGTAATAGCTAGGCTACAAGTTTTCATTACTTCTCTTGCATTGATTTACAACTAAGTATATGTACATGTATATCTAAGGGCGAATTGCTTCTCAATCTTTGATCGCACTTCACAAAAATACCAATCTACAGTTTGTGTAAATAACATTTTTAATCTGCATTGCATAAAACTTAAAACGCATAAGAGGTTAATGTTACAAGCAAACCATATATGCGTGAATGCAATAAACCTGTCAAGGACGGTTCAACTCAAATGCTAATAAGAATGATATGAATTAAGTGCTTTCATTCTGCATTTCATTTACAGCTTGAGTTGGTAAATGGTAAAATGCATATATCCTGATAAAAAAAAAATAAAAGCATTATTTTTGTGTTGAAAAATAAAGAGCAACACAATTTTAAGGATGTCCACTGATAAAATTATATACAAGAAATTAAATAATCACACTTGAATTAGTAAGTTTCTAATTACAAAATTTATATGTTGATGATTTGAATTTCACTGAACAAATCTGTATTAAAACAATATCACTGTAGAGATTTAAATTCTCATTTAACTGAAACGTACATGTAATATCAAAATTCCTCTAAATCTCAAAAGAGCAAATAAAAAGTATGAAAAAATGTAAAGAAGATAAGAGTTCTATTAAAAATACTCAAACTAAACTAAAATCATATTTTAGTTATATCTATACAACTAAATGATGTAACAAGAAGTTTGAAATAAAATGGCATTTTGTGACCATTTCATTGGCTTCAAATATTTGATTAAATCTATATCTGTGTTTAATTTAATGAAACGCAATAGCTCAGTGGTAGAGTGTCCGATTTGCGTTCGGGATGTCGGGTTCGAATCCAAACTGGGATACTTCCTCCGGTGACCGCGTCAAACCAAAGACGTATGAAATTGGTATTAGATGTAGCCTTGCCTGGCACTCGGCAAAATGGTTTTGCTATGGGAAAATGCAATACTCTGTACTGGTTCTACCCAGGAACTTGTCTCCTGTGTACCGTATATATATATATTTCCCGTGTAAATATGAATTTATACATATTTGGATACGTAAGAATAAATTTTAGTACTATATTTGTCAATTTCATATAAGTCAGATTTAAGCACGTATTGCTTTTTTTTTTTTGTTGTTGTTGTTTTGTTGTTGTTGTTGTTTTCTTTTTTTGTGGATTTTCTCATTTATGTTGAGATGTTTACATTTTCGGGATTTAGAATTGTCAAATGAAGAAGAATAGAGTTAATTCATCATGTCGCAAAAATGAAAAGCAAGCGTCTTTTAGACGTGTAAGGTTGTATATGGATTTTCTGCATCTCCACTAATAGCCAATCCTTCATAAATTTTATTTTCTCGTCTTTCATCTGAAATCTGAAATAAAACGATCAAATGAAATTAAATGTAATAAAACAAGATTCTGACCAAAAAAGTGTTTGTGATGAATAAAAACTGAAATTAAAATTGTATAAAAACGCAAGTAAATATTTAAACAAAACATGCATACCTATAAGTTTAAACAAACTTTGGAAATCCCTTTGTATATTTTATGTATTTTTTTTATTTTATGTATGTACTTACGACGCCTGCTGTCTGTGACGTTTGTTCTTATGTTTCCTGCCTCTGAACCTTCATTTGTTCTATCAGTCATCTGATATCTTTTATCTTGCAGTGCTCTTGCTGTACTGGTGTTTAGGTTTACATAACTTTGAGGATCTGTTAAATCACATTATGAAATATAATACATTACAATCAATGGAATCAAGTACATTTCAATATTCAAAAGGTAAAGCAGCATACATATATACATAAAAATAACTTACGGGTAAAATTCTGATTTTCGTAAAAAAAAACTCTGTCCCATTTTGAGCTCCGCTTGTAACAAATAAACGCCCTTGCAATCTGAATAATAATGATACCAAAAGGTTATCCGCTGTTAAATAACATATCTTGAAGCTGAATTTCACTTAAGGTAAAGTCTCTGTAATGGTCCCGCTACGTTTTGGACCACTAAACCTCTACTAAGATAAACAATGTACGCTGATGAAACATTAGGAAACCTTGGTTATCTCCGTCAATAGCAATGAGGTCTGAAATATAGCGGAACCATTACAGGAATTTGACCTTAACTCAAACTTAAATAGTAAATATTACCATTCATCGTACAGATGTTCATTACCGTAATTACTCTAAGTATTGGGATGGAAAACTGATTGTGCAAAAAAAAAAAATAGAGCCGTTAAGGTTTAAATCACGTACACACCAACCGGTGTCGGTATTTTCCGTACAACAGATCGGCCGACATAGCAGATATTCTTAGCATTCGGTTCAAATCGGAATGTATTTTTTCATAGTTTAATTTTGTATTCAATCTCCACGTATAAGAAAATCTTAATATATTTCTAATACCCGTAAATTGGGGAAATGTCATTAAATATCACTTCCGGTCTAATATCTCAATATTTGATTCTCCTCGTCTAGAACAGTCAGAATTCGGAAAATATACGTGTTAAATTGTATTACATCGCTGATTTATTTAGCGGTCTGATTTGCTAACTGAAAAAAAAAACATTACTGAAATGCACAGAAGTAGTCGGTCTCAGAGCCCTAATTCGTCTGTTGTAAATCGGACATTTGTGCCATTGGTTATCATTGTTCTTGGTGACCTATTATGACACATCCTTTCCTCTTCTTGCCCAATTCCGCCCCCGAGATGCAATGTTGTTTTTTACAAGAGATTCAGTTAGAGAAATATATTTAATCATGATGATAGGTCTTATAATACTTCTTTTATATACAAATACAATAAAGAGCCAATGTATAAAGTGTAGCACGAAAAATTATACACAATAGGATATATATACTCTGCCTACAGTAACACACAATCCAATAGCAACATACAAAAAGTGTGTATGCGCGTAGTCTCAATCATGGAAATAGGTGAATGAGAATGAAACCAGATCAGGGGAAATTGACCCCGCATACACAGGGTAGAGATATAAGGTCACATTCCTGGCTGGCCGGGGCAGCACGCATATGAAAAATATATATTACACTGTCTAGACTACGCTGAGCTTGCACAATACAGGGAAACAAACAATACGAGCTGGCCATTTTTGGGAAGCGATTCTTAGAACCACAGACCAGTTCGCTGAACCCATTAGCCTATTTCATTGCCGCGGTGCGGACGGTCAGTATAAATACGAAGGCGAATAAACTTCAATACAGAACAACTGAAGAATATTTTCGTCTTCTAGGTAAGCTTAATTTATTTATTTATTGCCGCACTTTCTAAATTAACTTTTGGGTTTTAGCGTATTTATGTTAGCTTATATTTAACTGACTGGTTATATTGCTATTATTTGTAGGGATATTTAAGGTTATTCAAAAGATTATTATTGTCTGTCTCTTATTGCTAATTAAGATTGTGTTTCAGGTCAAGGTCAAGCCGAGTGGTGAAGAACTGGTGGTCAGCTGAGTGATAAAATATATCATTTTTGTGTGGATAAAGATATCTTGGCTAAATCAAACTTAGCTAAGATGGAAGGTTAAAGGACTAAAGTCGTCGTGGGGTGAGTTGAATTGTGAATAGATATGGAATAAATGAGATATTTAAGGTTAAACTTGGGGACTAGCCAATGGATTAACGCGGGAAATTTCCTTTGTGTAAAATTTGTAAACAAACTGACCATTCACTCTACACGTATCGTGTGCTGGTGTGTACAGGTACTGGCTTTATCGATACACGTTTAAAGAGGATCGAGTTTGGAATAAGCAAGCTGGACATACATGCAAGTGAATAAAAGGTATTTCGTTTGAAAGATTTTCTGTTCAGTTTAAACAATAGAAAGAATTTTTATATCAAACATGATGCGAAGCTCTACTTCTAAAGCCAAAAAACAGCCGGTGAAAGACAAAAATGAGGTCGGTCTCGAAAATGAACAAAAATCACCTGAAACTCCTTCAACACTAAAACAAAAACAAAAACAAAAGGATGATCCTCCTCAGTCATCTGCGACCCAGTCTCAAACTAAGATTGATGCACTGTTTAAAGGTAAAGAGCCGTCAAATGACCTGTCTTCTCTCCTTACAAGCTTACAAACAAAGTTAGACAAGGTAGCTTCTCAAGAGTACATGGAGAATAAATTTAAGAAAATGCTAACAGCGGAATTATTGTCAGAAAAATTAGATCATGTTAAAAAGGAACTAAAATCACACATCCAACGAGAAATCAAAAGTATAAATGACACTATAGAAATAATTAAGGAAAACATGGGGAAAGCAGATGACAGAGCAGCTGAGATTGAGGGGAAAATGTTTGAAATGGAGATTTCGATGGATAAATTAGAAACATCAAATAACAATCTTGTAAAAGAAAATCAAGAACTGAAAGATCGTATTAATGAAATGTCGTATGCAGCAAAAAACCAAGATTACGAGTTGAATGAACTAGAACAATATACAAGACGGAATTCAATCAGAATATACGGACTAGATGACCCTGACAGGAAAGAATCTGTGCATATAACGGCAGAGAGGGTGGTCAAGCTGATGAATGATGATCTTGGGATGCAGATCCAGCCAAGGGATATTGACATTGCGCACAGATTAGGGAAATTCAGAACAGATGGGAATAGACCAATAATCTGTAAATTCGTTCAAAGAACACACAAAATCCAATCCATAAACCTCAGAAGAAAGCTGAAGGGGAAATCAATCGTGATCAGAGAAGATTTAACCATCAAAAATGCAAAGTTATTGGAAAAGGTCGCGGCCTCCGAAAACGTAAAGACTGCTTGGTCGGGGGACGGGAAAATCTTCGCTGTATTAAAAAATGACAAAATCGTTACAGTTACACAGCGCAGTGACTTAGATAAAATACTGTCAACAAACTGAATAACAGGCTTGAGAATAGCTTATAACAGCATATAAGCTATTGCATAGTTATCCTGACCTGTTTTTGTTTCTATGTACAGATGAAAATTGATTCAAGCATTTGTTTACATGGTTTTCCATATTATCTAAAAATAGACTAGTTGATTTGATCTATTTATAGAACCTGGACCCGAAATAGGGAAACCAGCCTTATTTTTCCGCAACCGTTTTATCCGTTTAACTCACTTTATCCATTTCCGCTGTAAATAAGTGAGAAAAATTGATGTAATGAGTATTTATTTATACAATAACCTCTCCACTTTAGAGATTTATATGAAGTGATAGTACATTTTGTACATGTAAAATGATAATTTCAAAAATTTTACTAAAAAATAACCTTTATTAGCTGTATTTAATTTACATATACTGTTATGTTTGTTCTTTCTTGTGAGTCACACAACTTTAGTATGTAAGTGAAAATGACTTGACAAAACCTTTAGTTTGTATTGTAAAATACCCCTAAATTATATCACAAAATTTTCAGTCAACATTATTATTGTTCATATTTATAAAAATGATACTTCTATATGTTTAAAGGTACATCAACACCATCAATGGAACAGTCAAAAAACTCTGAAAGGTAACTTCACAATGAAAGAATGTTTCATGCTATTTTGAATTTTCTTTTTCAGTTATATTTTGTGTCATACTGCTTAGCTTTGTTTTTGTTTAACACAGTCTTTTTCAAAAGCATTTGTGTGTCATATGTACCTTCTAGGAAAGAGGGTGTTAACAGTTCCATATTAGTTTGGAAAATACATAACAGTTTAACTTTTAGTTAAACATTGCAAGATGCAATGAGATGTGTTTTGTTCTTTTCTGTTTGTTTTGGTTTATTTATATCCACGCTTATGCTATTCCTTGGCATGATGAATTATGTTTATCATTTTTATTTTATCGCTTTGTTTGCTTAAACTATGCACTGTTTTTCCTTTATACTATGTCAAATATACCTCAGGAAATGGTCTCAACAGAGGCAAGCAGTGCAATGGTTTTGAGATATTTTCAAGCTGATTAGGTTTTTTCAATGCTTTCATATGTCCTTTATATGTTTTTCTGATATCTGGAAAAGGGTTTAAATTCGAAATATATATATATAAAAAAAATCAATGCAAATTGATAAAAAGATTTATTTTGTAAAATTATGGTAGAAAAAAATGTTTCAAAATGCTTTTACTCTTATTATATAAGGATAGTAAATACTCATTTTATATACATGTAATCAAAAAAAAAAAAATAATAATAATTATTGTTTATCAAACCCCACGACTTTTTTTTTTTTTCTTGATTTTCTTATAAATTAGAAATGACACTGATAGTTGAGACTTACACGCGTAATCTATCTCTTTCCCAATATTTTTTCAGTAAGAAAAGTATTTATTGGTATTACAGTTGTTCAAGCGACTTTGTTGGAGGAGGGGGGTCCATTACATACACAAACAAGCTAAACGTTCAGTCTGTAGGAGACAGCCAGCACCTTGTTATATGATTGTACAAATTATTATAAATGACAGATAAAATAACTATGTATTCAATGAATGCCCAAGGTCTTGGTGACAAAAACAAAAGAAATGATGTCTTTGACTTTTTAAAAAGTAAAAAATGCTCCATTTATTTTCTACAAGACACCCACTTTATTGATAAAGAAATAAACAACATATACATTGAGTTTGGGTATACCTGCTACTTTAATAATATGAAAAGTAACTCTAGAGGAGTTGCAATTTTTATTGATAAAAACCTAGATTTTAAGTTACATGCTTCTTTTAGTGATAGATTGGGAAATCTTCTTATTGTAGACTGTTCAATATTTAATAAAAGAATTACTCTTGTTAATGTGTATGGGCCTAATAAAGACTCCCCAGATTTTTATGATTTATTAAATAATAAAATAAAAGAATTTAATAATCCGTGTATTATTGCAGGAGACTTTAACTTAGTACTTAATCCTGAAATAGACTGCTTTAATTACCTTCATATCAATAACCCTAAATCTAGAGATATGCTATTAAAGATTATTTCAGATAATAACCTTATAGACTGCTGGAGGGATATGCATCAGGAGAATAGAGAATTTACGTGGTTCAAAAAGAATACAAATAAAAAAGCTAGGTTAGATTTTTTCATTATATCAGATACTTTAATGACAGAGATAGTAGATACAAGGTTATTCCCCTTATAAAAAGGTGTTTAAAAAGGGTAAATCATATTGGAAGATGAATAATTCTCTTTTAAAAGATTTAGACTATATAAAAACTATTAAGACTACTATATATGAAACAAAAACACATTATGTATATGAAAATCAAGTAAAAGATAGAGATATTGATACAATTCCAAATAAAGAAATAAAATTCACGATAGGAGATCAGCTATTTTTTGAAACACTTCTGTGTGAAATAAGGGGTAGTACTATTGCTTATAGCTCTCGAGTAAAGAAAAGAGATGATATAAAGGAAAAAATACTACTAGATCAAATTAATTTGCTTGAAAAAGAAATATACACTAAAATACCTTATTAGAGGAAAAAAGAAAAAAGGAAATAAAAGAGCAAAATGGATCGATCAGGGTGAGAAGAATAGTAAATTCTTCTGTAGTCTTGAGAATAACAATTTTATTTCCAAATCAATGACAAAATTAATAACAAATAAAAATATTCAAATAACGAACAAAGTGACATATTACAAGAGGTAAAAGAATTTTATAAATCTCTTTACAATAAAAAAGATACCCTAGATGTAAATTTAAATTCAATTCTCGGTAAGCATAATGTTAAAAAATTAAATGATAGTGAAAAACAATCATTAGAAGGTTTACTATCAGAGAAAGAATGCTTGGAAGCTCTTAAAAAAATGAAAAATAATAAAAGTCCAGGTATATCTGGTTTTACTGTGGAGTTTTTTTAAAGTTTTCTGGACAGATATTGGAACCTTTCTTGTTAGGTCCTTAAACTCGGGTTTATCTCATGGGGAATTATCTGTGACACAAAAACAGGGGTAATAACTTGCATACCTAAGGGTGATAAAGATAAATGTTATTTGAAAAATTGGAGACCTATTTCTTTACTGAACGTTTCATATAAAATAGCCTCAGCAAGTATGGCAAACAGATTGAAAAATACTCTTTCTAACATTATTGAAAGTGACCAAACTGGATTTATTACTAATAGATTTATAGGAGAAAACACAAGAATAATTTATGACTTGATATTTTACACAGAAAAATTAAAAATTCCAGGGCTTCTCCTTTTAATAGATTTTGAAAAAGCCTTTGACTCTGTATCTTGGCTTTTCATTGATAAAGTTTTAAATTACTTTAATTTTGGACCTATTTTTAAACAATGGATTAAAACTTTTTATACAAATATTGAGTCTTGTTGTCTTGTTAATGGGCATTTATCTGAGGTTTTAAAAAAATAAAAAAATAATACAGAGTTTAAAATATCTCAGTTTGCTGATGACACTTCATTGATTTTAGATGGGACTGAAAAATCACTTAAACATGCCATTGAAACCTTAACATTCTATGCAAAATTCTCCGGCCTTAATGTTAATATGGAAAAAACAAAAGTTATTTGGATAGGCAGTAATAAAAACAGTAATTTTAAACTTTGTTCTTATTTAGACTTAAGTTGGGTTAATGAATTTACTTTACTTGGGATAAAATTTTCTACAAACCTTAACACTATGATTAACAGTAACTACACGGAAAAGATAAATCAAATTGAAACATTATTATCTCTATGGTCAAAACGATTACTTACACCGATAGGAAAAATAACGGTCCTTAAAACATTAGCAATTCCTAAACTTAATCACCTAATTTTGTCAATACCCAACCCGGGGGAAAAAATAATTAAACAAATTGAATCTATTTTCTTTAACTTTTTATGGGATGGGAAACCAGATAAAATCAAAAGGAAAGTTGTATATATGAACCACAATGATGGAGGTCTAAGAATGGTTAATATTAGATATTTTATCTGTGCTTTGAAAAATACCTGGATCAGGAGAATGTTCATAGAAAACAGGAAATATATGAATTTTCCAATTTCAGCATATCATACAACATCATACCTTTTAAAACTGGGACCACAATATATTCTTAAAATTATTGGAGATATTGATAATCCATTTTGGAAAGATGTTTTTATGTCCTATTATCATTTTAGTAATACATTAATTCCCATTGGATCTTTAGATTTCAAGAGAGTTTATTTATGGTATAATAATAATATAAAGGTCGGAGGTAACTATATAATGAAAAAGAAATATTTAGAAAAATGTATATATCTAGTAAATGATATCCTGAATGATAATGGCACGTTCTTAAAATTTGAAGAATTTAAAAACAAATATGGTGCTTTCTCTAACTTTTTAGAATATGCTAGTTTGATTTCAGCAGTAAAATGTTACATGAAAAAAAGTAAATTGTGTTGTTTAGATAAAAAACTGCAAGACCCAAATATTCCTCTCCCACTAATCATCATATTAGAGAATGCAAAAGGATGCAGAAAAATTTATGATAAAATGATTCATAAGGCAATTCCTACTTCAGTTAAAAAGTGGTCAGATGAGTTAAGTCTAAATTTAAATATGAAAGATGAAAAAATATTTAAGTTACCATTCATTTGCAACAAAGACTCAACTCTACAGTGGTTTCAAACAAGAATTAACCATAGGATAATTGGAACTAATGTTTTACTTAAGAATATGAATATAAAAGATAATAGTCACTGCTCTTTCTGTCATACAGAAGATGAAACAATTATACACCTCTTTTATGATTGCATAAGAGTCAGACAATTCTGGAATGATTTAGAAATACTAATAAGAAATAGCTGTCCTAGAGTTGATTTTTCATTAAATGTAAAGAACATAATATTTGGTAATAAAATGTTTCCTACAGTCTTGAATAGCATCATTATTCTAGCTAAATTGTACATTTTTAAGGTTAAAGAACATTGCCAATGTCCCAACATAAATAGCTTCCAAAAACGTGTGTTTAAATTTTACAAAACTGAACAATTCATTGCATTAATGAATGATAATGTAATAGAGTTTAACAAAAAATGGACTCCTTTCTCCAACATTACAAATTATTCATAAAAAGTATTTTAAATGGGATAAATACTAACCATCATCACCAAAAACACTTGCAACTTTGACCAATTATTATTATTCTATTTGTTTCTCCTCCTAACTTTAAAAAAAAATATATTAATGAATGTGATTTTTAGATTTAACATTCTCTCTCTCTCTCTCTCTCTCTCTCTCTCTATTTAAGCATAATGCATTTACATTATATATTATTACTCAACACATAAAAAAGGCTCCCTTTTGTTACAATTTACTATAATGAGAAATAAATCTTACTTTTAAATGATATATTCAATCTCCAACGATATTTAAATTAAACTTGAAATCATTCTTATATTTTTAAGGATAGGAAATTCAGATTATATAAATACATATACATCATGTGTATGTAATATTGCAGGAGTTTAACTGGATATATCAAGACTCTCTTATCATAGTAAATTATTTTGTTAGCAATCCTTTCCAATTGTTCTACAGTCAATATTAATATTAATGAATGTACTTCTATGTATTGTTATTCTTAATGGGTTTAAATAGGATTATTTAATACCATTTTTTTCTTCTATATTTAAGGACAAGGGGCCCCCCAAAAAAAAAAAAAAAAAAAAAAAAAAGATTGTGTTTTTGCAGGGAAATATTGTTATTAATTGTATTTTGTAAGCTGAATATTTTATTGATAATTGTCACTCAATTTCTATTTAAATATTCTTTCATGATATTATTATTATTGCACTGCCCAATGAAGCACCAACTTATATCAAGACAATGTTGGAAATCTACCAGCCAAAAAGACAGTTGCGATCTCAGAGTGATTCTCTCGAACTTGTAGTACCAAAATGTCGGACTGTGACATATGGGGATAGATGTTTCGCATATGCTGCCCCAAAACTCTGGAACTCTCTTCCTGTCGGAATTAGACATTTAAACACAATGGATTCTTTCAAAAGGGCATTAAAGACAAACCTTTGCCTTCAAGCATATAGAAATTGATCTTTGGATACTTTTGGTTTGTCATCTTTTAGATGACATCAGTTTCAGTTGGTCACTACTGTATTTGGTTGTCATCTTTTAGATAACATCAGTTTCGGTTGGTCACTACTGTATTTGGTTTGTCATCTTTTAGATGACATCAGTTTCAGTTGGTCACTACAGTATTTTGGAGTTAGTCCTTCAACTGTTAGCTGACCTGACTGTTAGTCGGTCACTACTAGTGACTTCTGTCCATGGACAGTTATTCGACTTGACTGTTACAGTGTCACAACTGAGGACTGAGTCCGGTTTTTTTTTTTTTTCCTTAATCGGTAACTGTTCAGGGACTTCTAATCATGATTTACTGTTAGTGAATTATTTTAATCATTTTTTTTTTCATTTTACTGCAGGTACTTGGTTCCTTGCTGTTGGGGGAGTTAACTGTATCTAATTCCTCCATCAGAAACCTGATGCTTTATTAATTATATATTTTTATATAATATATTTTTGTATTTGTATTTATGTGTGTGTGTTTCTGAATGCAATTGTAAAGCACTTTTGAACGTACATTGCTATGAAAAGAGTGCTATATAAATGTGGTATAATAATAATAATAATTCATGCTAAGAAATGGTAATAATCTTAAAATATTATTTCATATATTTATATGCAATTTAGATATTATTTTTAGTGTAAAATGTTTTGCCATGTGTGTGTATTTATTATGGATTGTTTTAAATAATTATATCAATAAAAGACAGAACAACTGAAGAATATTCTCGTCTTCTAGTTTTCAGATGAATCCCTGAAATCAATAGCTGTCCGAGGAGTCCTCTAATTCCTCAGGACTACCTCGCGACAATAATATTAATTACCTTTTGCGAAAATAAAACAAGGTGACCATCAGCAATGAAATGAAGACAGCAACTCCAACAACGGTACCTGTTACGACACTGACTTGGCTTTTCTCTGTGCCTCCTTTGTGCATTTCTGTAACCAGACTGGTTTCATTACAAAACAAACCTGCATATAGTACATTGGTCCAAACATTAAATGATCCACTTACGTCATTTAATAATTTTAAATAGAGACAATTGCTGTGGTTGGCACAACACTTATCGCCAGAATAACCTAATTTACAGCCACGGATACACAACCGTGTCTCTAGATGACATTCTGAATTATAACAGTTCACTGGGCAGTATTTCTCACAAAATGACCCATATCTATCAGGAACGCAAGAAGAACAAGTGCCATCTATTCGATTGCATATCCCACTGCGGCAATTCTTTGAACACGTTAGAGAACATTCTTGTCAAGAAAACCCATTCTTACAAGTATCACATCTTAAATCAACTAAAATTATCAGCACAATCTTCACAGTTACCAGTAGACCGGTTACAAATGTTGTCCATACAGTATTCTTGACAGGCCAAATTGCATTTTGATCCGTATTTACCTGCAAGACATTTACTGCATTCTTTGCCAGTGAAACATTTTTTTTGCAACTGAAACAATCTCCACTTAGTTGTTGACATATACCACCCTCACAAGGTATAGAACAAGTGAGATTGCAATATGATCCATAATGTCCGTCTTTACATTTATCGCATTGGCTGCCATCAAAATTTCCAGCACAGTGTACACAATCACCAGCATACCTTTCACACACTGTGTTTAAGCAGACACTTGAACAAGCCTCGGTACATGCTAGTCCATACTTCCCAGCTTTACACATGTCACAAGTATTATTGTTCTCGAAATAATCGGACACACAGCCATTTGTACAGCCCCCTGTTCCCTTCTCACACACTGCTTCTTTACATCCCAAACTACAATTATTACATATAATTCCAAAGTAACCCAAACTGCAAGCCGTGCAGCTTTCAGCGGAAGCGCATGTTTTACAATTTGTTGGGCATTTATCACACCTTCCAGTATAACCTGACAGTAATACAAAGTGATAACCGTCCTTACACGTTTTACAGCTTTCTGCTAAATCATAAATGAAACGCATTCTTTGCAGCCATCTGAGCAAGGCGTCTGGCACTGAAAAGACTCCGTCGTAGAATAATATCCATCACTACAGTATGTACAATTTGCATAACCTCCATATGTCACTATATCAGGATGATCCGTACATGTCGGGCATTTATCCGGGCATAGTAGCCCATGATATCCGTCCTTGCAATTCGGACAAGAACCTGAGATTGTATTTTTGCAGTAGAGTTATGCATACAATCATCGATCTGGCAGCATTTAAGGTAGTTTACAAATTATTTACCTGTCCAGTAATTAAGAATCTGAAAATAGTATACAATGTCATAGTCAGCATCACTCGACATTTACTTCAGTCTAGATAATGAATAATTCATAACTTTTCTGTACATGCCTGTGGTTTCAATATTTTAGATGTGCTTTATAAAATATACTAATTTAGAAATTTTAACTTAAATTTTCAAGCATTTGCTTCTTTCAAAGAGCTACAATTTTTAATCCGTTTTGTTTATTTGTGAGACATATAATTTTGTACAAACTTCACGTACCTGTATCATATATGCAAAACAGGAAAATATAAACAAGATGGCGCATATTCCAACCTGCAATAATGGTCATTTACATACATATTTCAAGGTTTATAAATCAAGGAAACAATTGTACCAGACAAAATCTTGACAGGCAGACACGAAAAGAGATACAGAAAGGATATTCATTATATCTTTATGTATTAAAATCAGCCAAAGTTTCATTTATCATAATGTTATTATTCATCCGAGAAAACTATTCATATATATGAACGCAATACCCTTACGATAAATTTATCCTGAAAATGTCATATTGACATGAAATGACCACTTATAGCCGTTTTATGCATCAAATAAGATTGTGATTTATCAATCAAAGTGTTTTCTTCACATCTGCAAACATGGCTTTTTTGCGAGACTCTTCCGTTTGAAATCCTACTACATTGAGTAGTGAGGCTTAAATCTGTCGGTGTTTAATAACCTGATGAGGAACAATGTGGAACAAATTATACCTAATACATGCACATAGTTTCCATCTTGATAAAACATTTTCAAATGAAGAAACTTCTATATTATAAACACCTAAATAGTGTTGATGAGGACAATTGTAATATAGATATATTTACAATCAGACTTATATTGAATGTTAAAAAAAAAATTTATATATAGATAATTTATCAAAGAAATCAGAAGCAAATATGTGAACATAGTCTCCATACTAGCAATATACATACTATTATCATAGTTTGATGCCGACACACTTTAGTTATTGCACTGGTTATTTTCAGTGAAGGGATGCTTTCGTGAAAGATGGTTATTTTCTTTTCGATTATGATTTCTACATTTTTAAGCAATTAAGCATCTATAAAAAGTATCGAGCGGATAAAAACAAACTTAACATATTTTTTCTCAAGCTGCTTAGCCGATTGATTGTTTGAATTAAACACATAAAACAATTATTTCAATTATTAAACAAGGGTTTTAACAAGGATTCGTCAGGCTCCTAAAAACTACCCATATCGCCAAAAAATATAGTTATTGAAAAGTCGACATGAGTTGCTTCTACTTATTATGAGCAGACTTAACTTCATTTAAGCAGTAACCTCGAAACCCCTAAACCTAACCTCAGACATAGAATCTTGTTTTTATACATTCAAAACTGTATCTGAAACACTTCTAAACCTATGCAGGAATTGATGAACACCATAACGCAATAACGCTTAATTACCCAACATCCACGCTTCCTTATATATACTATTTTAAGAACAGTGTTCATCTTAAAAAAAATTTCAAATAGCGTCCCTGAACCGAATCAGAATCTTGAGAAAATCTTCAAGCATTGTCTATATTTAAAATCTTAAGATATAAAATTAAACTTGCATTTTCATCACAACCTTAAATTCATAAATCATAGTTCGTTTTTTTTAGTTTAAAAATTTAAAAGTCAAATGTAGATACATAATTATGTAACCAATGCCAGAGAGGGGGTGGTAATCTAATATGCAGGAGAAAAAGAAACATTTTGATCTCATCAGAGAATATCTCAGTTCATAGGACGATATCAAATTAATGCATTAATTCACTCGGCAAATGTCTGTCAATCAGTGAAAGTGGACGGAGAAATTGTTTTTCAATCTGAATATACATTTACAATACCAACACACATACACATTACACAGACAGACATATAGTATACTATATTGACGAAAACGTTACAATTTCTTGTCATATAAACAATGATATAAATTAAAATATCGTCACATGTTCGCTGTGAATGCAAAAGAAAAAAAAGAAACCATACACTTATATACATAATGCAAATACACAGACTCTCAGATATGGAGAACATATCAAAACGTAACAAGATATAAAGTGATTAGTTTCCGATGTAGCACTTCAGTAATAAACAGAATATAAGTTATGCGTCATACATATATTCAAAGAAGCACACGAGTTATTGTCTATCAAATCAATACAATCGGCTTCTTGCTTATGAAAATCCGGTTCTAACCAGTTTCGGACAGGAGAATGAAACACGCACGGTCCCATAAACAGGTGCCTCAAAGGCGGTTTTTTAGGCATTTTCAAAACGTCCGGGGTCAAATTCTGTGGCGTATTTTTGGGATTTACGTCTACGTCCGCTTATTGAAACCTCTCTAAGGATCAATAAGCATGGAAATCATGCATGCATTGAAATATACGATTAATACCGTTTACATATAGCTTATTCATCTTATAGAAGTCATAAATTATTGTATACGCAAAAGGATTGCGCGAGTCACGAGGAATGTCGTCATAGAGAAACTCATATATTTCCCAATTGAAAGAAAATAGTGGTGACTAAGTTTGTGGCTCTGTTAATTTATGACACTGTAAAGAGACGATATTGAAAATGACACATAAAATATATTGAGACAGTCATATTGTTACTGTTGCCACTGAAACATATCCCTTTTCTTTTTCCATCCATCGTCTGTATATGTAGCAAAATAAGATATCCCGTTTCCTTCCAGTAATCTTGCTTTCAAAACTGTGTGGACAATGTATTACCACAAAGAGCCAGAAACAACAATCTTAATTCCAACCTGTCTTAACATGAAATTTAATCTTGCAATACATTCACTTCCCGGTCCAGGGTGATTTATATTGAAGGTCATCTTAAACATGAGGTAAACATTTCTTGTATATAGTATAGCCATTAAAAGCGATAATATATTAACGTATATATCATTTAAATTGTAAAGTCACGGGCCTTTTTTTATTTTCCTTGTATTCTGATAATATAATTTACATGTAATATCTTAATGCCAACAGATTTTTCATGCGATACTATAGTGTTTTTAGTTCAGGTATATCCCTTTGTACACAGTCTGTCAAGACTAAAAGTGTTCAGGAGATTACGATAAGTAATCAAATGGAAACAAGAGGGTCGCCATAATGGCCCTGCTCTAAAGGGGCAATCTTGGAAGAGGGTTACGCTGGTAGAACATCTGTTCCAAAATATTTTAAAATCTTGCCAGTAGTTTTGTGCAGAAGTCTTTTGAAGTTTTCACTATAAACATTAAGGCAAATAAAAACTGCCTGGCGGCCATGTTCTTTAACGGATCGGAATAATTTTAGCATTCTTGTACTTAAACATTTTGAAATCTGGCCAGTAGTTTTGAAGGAGATGATTTTTAAATTTTCTTCTTTTTACTTTTTGTCGCCATGGCAACCAGATTTTATATGGATCAAGTTTATTTTAGCAATATTTGTGAAGGTTCAGTCAAGGATCATCACTACTAAATTTGATCGAGTTCTGTCCGGTGGTTTCAGACGAGTTGTCGTTTAAAGTTTTTACTATGTGCAATTTATAGACAAATTAGCACCGCCCCTGGCGGCCATGTTTTTTACGGATCGGGATAATTTTAGTAATCTTGATAGAGAGGGTTACCCAAGGAACATCTGTACCCTGATGATATTAAAGTTGTTTTTCCAGTGTCTATGGGTTGGACTTGTATATAGTTTGCGGCTTTAATATTCATAAAGGGTCTAGAAATAAAAAAATAGAACCCTCAAGCTTTGGATACATAGACCATTACGGAAGAATAGTGCATGCTAATGGCTGTTTTGATAAATGCACTGGTATAAACCATCAGTACATCTACATACACGAAATAAATGCCACCACAACCTATGATCACATTGCGTACCAACCGGTGTTTGCTAGATAATAATAATATTTATCATTATATTATGTAGTATAACTATTTAATGGTAGTGATAGTAGCAGATGTGATCATATCGATGTGAAAATGTTTAGTTTAAAATGTCTAAAATAAGTTTGAGGAAAATAACTCAATAAATGAATTAGCTACAGTTTTTAGGTTTTTGCACCTCGCAGTGCAAAAACCTTTTGTTCTTCTGTTTCTTTTTCACTTTTTTTTATTATTTTTCTTCCAGTCACGTTTGGTTAGCTACGATATTAGCAATTTAAAATTAAGTTACATGTATGAAATACACTTACTAACATAATTCTAAAGATGATATTAAGGTAATATAATCAATATTATAAATTCGGTTTTATTCGCTAGGTGGCACTTTGCATCACAATACAATTTTGTTTCTATTTCTTTTTTACTTCTCTTTAAAATATGATGTAACAAAAGTTCGGGTATGGGAAAAAATTCGTAAGGAGAAGTTGAAAGTTCAAACCTTGCAAATAAAGCATGCAAGTAAGGATACCTTTACAAAAATATATCCATTTTTGATTGAGATAAGATAGAAGTTATTGTTTGCTGCGTTTGATTTGCAACACAATTGCTGATAAAATATATAGAGAATTTAAGGTCATGTATGGATTGTCCTCAATAATTGGTCATACTTCAACAACTTTCGAAAATATGCTTTTTTTAGGTTTTTGAAGCTCCTGATTTTATCTGTTGTTAAATTTTCATGAAATCTTCACAGAGAGACTGACTTGTCATATTTGGAATATTTGATTTTTCTTTGGCCTGAAATATCTCGAAAACAAAAAAAAAATTATCGAAAGACTATGGGAATTATTTTCGTGCTTTCAGAATATATTCAATTTGTGCTGATCAGGTTTTGTTATTTGCTTGTTTGTTTATTGGGTTTAACGTCCCACCAACAGTATTTTAGTCATTTGAAGACGATGTCTACTTGAGACAGATATAGCGCTGCCACACTGTAGTATCACGCAGTAGACATGCAGCATGATTACACACCCAGTCACAATATCTTGACACTGGTCCTGGAACTACCCTTATATGCTGAGTGCCAATTCTTTGTCGGAAAATACAGTGAAGTTTATCAGCTCGGACACAGAGCCATAATGCGACATAAAAGTCATAGTTTGGCCCAGTGTACGTGTCACTGCGATATCACAACGTAGACAATTGGCATGATCTCATTATTCCAACACCTTGACAACCAGTCCTTGAAGTTGAACTACCTTTATATACTCACAGTGGATAAACGATTCGCAAGAAAGGTACAAAATAAAATATATGGGCACTTAAGAAAAGTACAGTGATCGGAAGTTTTAAGTGCTTGTAATCGCAAGACAGGGTATACATTGAATTGTATAGGCTTGCAAGACCTGGTACAGTGATTTCGTTTATCCAATGTGATACTGAGTGCCAATTAATATATCTATACCAGTACAATTTAAAGGTCAACCACAAAGATTTCATTTTCATTATAATCTGTTAGAATACATTAGTATAAGACCTTCTGTACAAAAAATATGTTAAAATTATTTGTAGTTTGTATAAAATCGGCTAATGAAAGTTGCAAAAATGACCCAGGTGAGAAAAGTTTGACTGACTTCTCTCCCTTTGTTATGACCTCATCAATAGACAAAACTCTGCCAGCACTATATATCTTCTTGAGCAATTCACAGTTACTGTAACTACTTTCAAACTAAATCCAAGATGACAATGAACGAATAAGGGTAAAAATGTGTAGCTCAATTAACTGATTGACATTCCTATAAAAAATATTAAGATTTATACTTCATTCGGACTTTATAAAACTGGTCGCTTTAGGTACTGAATAGTTAAAAAATTTAATTAAACCTTAATTTAAATTAAAAAGTTAAACTTTTAAAATTTTATTTTCCGTTAAAATCCTGTATCTGCGTTGGGTTCCACAAAGACCATGTTTCTAAATGAGTAAATTTCCTAACATATCTACTGATAAGAATTAACTTTTTGGTTTGTTATGATCATGCAATTTCCTGTTTGGGGTCAATCAGGGGATTAAAAAATGGTTAATTGATCCGGGTGTGTGTGTTGGTGAGATGCCTAATAGGTGGTGACTAATTGATGGGTATGAATTATGGCCCTTGGTGTGACATATTGTGTCAAGCCAATCACTTTAAGATGTGAGCAGACGCTGTCAAACATTGTCATTATGTCAATAATGACACGGAATAAGTCATAATTAACGCGTTTAAGATCTGCAAGTTTCATGCAAGATAATGTCAGGGGAATTATTAGTGCAAGTATATAAGATATAGCACAGACATATTCAGATTGGTGAATATTCCTATGGATATAGGTAGGTTCTGTTGTTCCATTATTATTCAAATCAAATCGATTTTATAAGTTATGTCTTTGTGGGATATAAAAAAGTGTAAATGTGATTCTGATTATCTGAAAATGACATGTGAAAATATTTTAAAACTTGATTTATAGACGAATGAATAGTTATAGACTGACGATAAGAAGCCTTTTCTAATGTAATTGTAATATAAAGGAAGACATGAATAAATTCGTGAAAGAAAGGTAAGTACTACTTATTCCATATGTTTATTTCTTCCTGTGTTTCAACTAGTAAAAATTATGGTTTATTGTTTCCTTTTCGTAATGTGCATTGCATACAAGCGTCAGTTCATAAATGTTCGGGAAGGAGAGAATTAAAATAAAATAACCATGGTTGCACTACTAACACCAAAGTATAGGAATACGTCATGTCATAGTGGTGAAAACGTATTCAAATTATGAAAATTTTAACTTCTATTCACTTGAAAACTTCTGTTTATCTCTGAATTTAACTTTTTATTTCAGTCTTTCTGATTTGCGTAATCAAAAATATATCATTTATTTTCGTCAAATTCGCGGATTAATTTCACAGAAACAGCTCGATAAAACCTTTAACTTTATACTAGACCAGAAACAAATATGACATGTTTGATTAAAACGTTTTAAATATGATTAATGATTTCATACTCTTATATGAAATTAAGAAGGCGAATGACACTTGGTCTATCGATGACGTCATAGGGGGCACGTGACCCTTAAATGTAAATACTGCCCAGCAGCTAACAAAATCGGCATTTAACATACTTAAGAGATTTGTTTTCGCAAAAAATGTTTGTTCGTGGTTTTTCTTATGTATATGGACAAAATAGGAAAGGTTTTAGAAAAAGTAAAATTTTCTTTGTGGTTTACCTTTAAAGAATTTAATATGTTGCGGCCAGGGTAAAAGCATGACTACCATCTGCAACATTTTACATTTCATAGTCTCAAAATGCCTGTGTGAGTGGAGGTCTCCGTGGCCGAATAAGTATAGTCGCTGATATAACATCACTCAGACTCTCACCGCTGTGAGATCGAATTCCGGAATCTCTGACTTTTTTCAGATAACGAAGACTCCCAGCTGGCTTACTGCAAGTCAGAGGTTCGGTCTTGTTCGGAGTCTTCCTTAACGTTCAATTAATTTAACCTCAAATTAGTTGCAAAACATCAACAAAGCAATGATTATGCGAAGGATATTATTCAAGTGACATATGCACATAATGACGAGGGCCTTTATTTATAAAACAATTTTAGACTTGGGATTCTGAAATTTTCATCTTTTATTATAAATTGATATATTAAACCCAATTTCCATCCAATAGGTAGTCCCTATATATTTGCAGAAAAACAAATATGGCTAAATATAGAAAATTTTATAGATTTAGTAAACGTCAATTTGAAAAATTGGACTTCTTGATTCTGATTCTAAAATATAGGCTCAAGAGACTGGTGAATAATGTTATGCTTGTGACAGAACGATATTATGTATTTTTTTCCTCTGCGATACAGCATAAAATCTTAGTTTGCATTATATCTATACTAACAAAAATATTGACAGAGGACGTCGACAAACGAAGTTTTTCATCCAGGCCTAATGGGATCACAAGAATTTTTTAGTAAGTACTTGCGGTAAATCTGAGGTTCTCCATACATTTGTAATCAGATACAAATTCCTATATATGATATGTATACAGTCACAGCGATGGTACTCTTGTTTTCTTCATAATGTAATGTATACATAAAACAAATGTGTTCGTAAAAAACGAATGTCCCCTTCCCCCGCCGGGTCTAACTCCTCTGGGCATAGAGGGTATGATGCAAAATAAATGATGTCAAGTGAAAGCGCATCCCTAGTGCAAACGTGAAATTTTAAACATATTATCACATGGTCTGTACTTTATTCATAACATCTATATATTTTAAAATTTAATTACCGCTAGAAGGAGCTTTGAATGCAATTGCTTTAATGCTTCTAACTCAAGAATGTGAATTCCTATTTCAATGCCTTTATTTTTTGTTTAATTTTACATTATTTTCCTTGCTGATAAATGTGCCTAGGATGAAATAAAGTGTTCAAACTGACCAGGTTTAAAGCGAAAACCGAGATGCCACTTTGCGGCTCTTGTGATATAATTATATTTTGTTGCTTACTTATTTTTGAGAAACCAAGTCAAATTTAGACTATGGTAAAATGTGCATGCTTAAATATAAAACATAGTTAAACCGTTCTTATATAATTACCTTGAAGAGACTAAACCTTTTGGCCATAAACAATGTTTTAATTACTGTCTATGCTAGAATGTGACCAGAGTGGAAGAGGAATGACATTCACTGATATTCAGATGAGCTTATAATTAATATTTTATTTTTGTTCCTAATAACATAATTACACTTAGAAAAAAGAAAGACAAGTATGTCACAAATAAAACCTTTATTTATATATACAACATTCAGTTTGACAGCTTATTTTATGCATTTAGCCTTTACTGTTTCATTGTAATTGTATGAGCTTACACCAGCAAATAAAATATAAGTGATACTTTATTTTCATAAATATGACATCAAAATGCCTTGCACGAAAATGTAACATTAATGGATATTTTAGAAATTCTTATTGACCTTATATGGGTAACTCTTTCATTAATGTATAAAACATCCACTTGTATGATCATCTTAGCATTTTATTACAATTTCGGTCGCGTTTATATGTCTTAAGTTAACAATTATATTAATATAAAAAAGCGGTTATACATAAGCAAATAATATAAAATAAGTATACAATTAAAAGGAATATAATATACAAATTCAAAAATGGTGTGTATGGCTATAGCTATATTGTTCACGATAGTCAAAGTAATAAATTGCTGATAACAGCCTAGCTAAATATATGTTATGTTGAGGATGGCTTAAAGGTATACAGTCCGTTTAATGCAAAAATAAAATATTTGTCACAGTCCATTAATCATTAAAACTATACAGATATGTCAGAACATATCTATATTCATTACATAACCCAGCTTGTTCACGGGTTAATACAACAATGTTATATTTTTATTTCATACATGTGTAATGTCAACAAATAGTACTGCGCGCCGAAAGTCGAGTGAATTCCTACGCACAATTGTAAATATTGACACTATTGACCAATTTCCTATCGGAATTAAGCCAGATGGTTTCAGTAAATTCTACTCGTTTTGTTATTGAAATAATAGTGTGTTCTGTTTACATACCAATAAAAATATAAAAAGGCTTCAGCGGAACTCTTTTTTTACTCGCTTCAAATATGCTAAAAGTGTGAATTGGTTAGGGGTTCTCACCGCATAATCAAAAACAGATACAGATGGCAAGCAAATGTGCGATTTGGGGGTTTGTGATATAAAGAATCTAAAGCTCGTATTTGTGTGATATAAAAAATATAAAACACATCATACGATTTCATATGTTTAAATATATGTATTCTTGTGTAAGATCTCCTATATGTACAGTGTACACACTCCCAGTTTCTGTTGATTAAGATCATCTGTCTAAAAATGACAATTAGTTTGAAAGAATGTTATTCACGTAAGCATCATGTGTATTCATTTCACTTAGCATTCTCAAAATGTATGTTAGGTATTGCTATAAACCTTCTTGTCCACACCTTGCAGGAATTCACAGACACACAGGTAGCAAAACTTGTACTGATGCTGTAATACAAAGATAATCTGACAAACATTTTTAAACAACATATTTTAAACAAAGTCATTTAAAATTTTGAATAAAATGTTACAACAAACCAAGTATATACTATATACAAAACTGGAATATATGATATTCAGATTCCTTTTGGCTTAAGTAAAAGACAAGACAGATTCGTAATTCGTATTAACAAAATACCGTGGTAATACAACCTTCCCACCGACGCCCGCAATGCAACGCATGCATGTTGTATGAAATTATAGAATCCTATAATCTATGGTGTTAATCAATTCCTTACAGTGTACGCATCCAGTAACTGCCAAAACTAAGATTATGCCAACAAGCAGATAACACAAATACCAGTCACCATCTAGAATATGCCACACACGTAGTGTAATTAGTTCTGTTACCACACAGGTACTATTACCACACAGGTCTGTTACCACAAAGGTACTGTTACCACACAGGTACTATTACCACACAGGGACTGTTACCACAAAGGTACTGTTACCACACAGGTCTGTTACCATAAAGGTATTGTTACCACACAGGTACTTTACCACACAGGTACTGTTACCACACAGGTACTGTTACCACACAGGTACTGTTACCACAAAGGTACTGTTACCACACAGGTACATTTTACCACATAGGTACTGTTACCACATAGGCTCTATCACCACATATGTTCTGTTACTGTTTAAATAATTGATTGCATTTTACAATAAATGTAATACAATATAGCCACAATGGCATAATACAGTCAAGTCTTCCACCAAGGGCATCCCAAGGTCACGGTTCCATTGGGCGCACATCACGTGGCGATAATACTACAGTATACTATATACAAAACTGGAATATATGATATTCAGATTCCTTTTGGCTTAAGTAAAAGACAAGACAGATTCGTTATAACATTTACCTTATTTGGTATAGCCAGAGACCGCCTGACCTTGACCTTTCTCAGAACGTTGACCACGCTAACCTCGTGTTCTATCTCCATCTTCTGTACCAGCATGGACACGGCACAGAACAGACCACTCTTCATGGCACCATTTCTATTGAAGAAAAAATACTGATAACATCCATGATTTATCAAGCCTAAATATACCTTAAAACATGTATTAATGCACTAAAAAACTAAAAAAATAATACTTTAGTTTTATAATTTATTAATGAAATATTTTGAATGAATTTAAAATATAATGAATTTAAAGAACTAGTAACATATAAACTGCATTAGCGTAAACATTATCAGCTAGATTT
Organism: Solen grandis; assembly: GCA_021229015.1. NCBI lineage: Eukaryota > Metazoa > Mollusca > Bivalvia > Adapedonta > Solenidae > Solen > Solen grandis. The sequence goes on from CM037789.1 coordinate 4,061,727, forward strand.
TTATTCATTAGGAATTACAATAAAAAGAAATGACAGCGATGTATATAAGTAAGTCATATACAGGCAATGTATGATAATCGGCATGTTTCCTGCCATGCAGATATTAGGGACCTCGCGAGTTATCTCCTCTTGTAGCTATTGAAATATTTGAAATAATAAGTAATATATATATATATATATATATATATATATATATATATATATATAGTGATATCATTTCAATATGAATAGTGGAATTCGCGTGTAATGCAGTCGAGATTGCTGATTTATTTTACTTGATTTAATATACAAAATTTGTTTACCTCCGACTTGACTGTGATTAATAATCTCCTGTGGTCAAGACTGTTATCTCTATAAACCTTCATGGTTTCCACTGTGAAGGCTCCAAACGTTTCGACTCGTTCTTTATTCGGTAGATACAGCTCCCAAGACTTGCCATGGATGATAAATATTAAAAAAAATATTATTTGTAAGATATATGTTTGTATTTACAGTGACAAAATACATATCGAATCTATTCAAAGCAGTTTGATAGAACAACATCTATGTTCTTTTTTTAAAAAAAAATTTTAGTGGTACACTTTTAAATCATTACAATCAAAAATAACAAAAGGCATGTGTACCTTGTTCCCATCCATTGAGACAACACAAGACACATTCTCTTGGATTATCATAACAAGGAAGTCTTCTACCGTGTAATCCATCGGAGTTTGGGTGACTATGTATTTGTTCTTGTCTTTTAAAACTCTACCAAAAGAATTGAGTATATATTATAATCTTGATATACTTTCATATATTTTCTATATAACGGGTACTCAAGAAATGCTAAAAGATAAAACTTAACCTCCAAATTACAAGCATAACGTATGTTAATATGTTTGTATTACTTGTTGACAGTAAATGTTATGAAAAACACTTTTAAATAATCGATTTCTCTCTGTCCACATAAAACATTTTTCAAATTGTTGATTTAGTAAATAATTGTCGTATATGATATTTGATATTAAGGTAAAAAAAATATATGTAATCATTATCTCATTATTATTTACATTGAGATACGTTGCATTGATGTAGTCGTCCCTTCCGTCTCGGAACAGTCTTACTCGATAGCGATTCCCTACAATCATAATTATAAATATATAGCACCAACGAAAAAATTATATGATTCAAAGTTAACTACACTTATTAAAGATATAAAAGTTAATTTTATTTTTGCAAAAACTTTGTGTCAAGTCAATATTCATCCTTTACACCAGCATTAAGGTTAAAAAATGTTGCCATATAAAGAATAATCCCTGAATAAATCGGACGTTTAGTATTTCCTTAATAACATTTCATAAACATGTCTTGAATCATAAATGTAACAAATTACCTGGTACATCGGCGCCAATTCTGTTGACTCCTTTTCTGTTCTTGTTTCTCGCTATAGCTTCCACTTCGTCCTTCGACAGTTTTTCACCCATCTTCTGAAGTTGCTGAAATACGTAATGTTATTCTTTGCCATATTTGAGTATTTTAAATATTTCTCCAATGATGATGATGGTGAGATGTTATAAATCCGTCTTGTTTTTCAAATACTGTAAAAAGGAAAACAAAACAAATTCTAATTTATTGTGTAAAGCGGTTTAAGTGTATACAGGAAAAAAAACATTTAAAGTAAAAATAAAATATGAACATTTTGACAAGCATAAAAACATGAAACGCTTACCTTTCTCCTTATAACATACCTGGAATTTGTTTTCCATTAACAAATCGCTAGATGAGGACACGTATTCCTCGAATTCCTCAGCGGCGAGGGCCTCACATCCGAACGTCAGTGAGTGGACCACGGCATGGTGTAGGTACTCGTATTGTTCCTGTTTCGTCAGTTTTATAATCAAATCTCAGCAATAATGTCAGTATTCTCAATTATGGCGTTAGCTTTACAGACACTATGTCAAAATTTTAATTTTAAGAATCAAATGTTTTTATCGGATAACAACACACTTAGCGTGAATGAATATACAATATATTGTCTTATCTGCTTAAGGATGAAACTTTTCTTATTTGTTTGATTTCAGTTTGCGACTCACCCAAAGTCTGCACCATGCTAGTCCTCTGTTGCCTAAGATTACAAACGCAGCCAAACAAATCCACGGCATGTTCCGCCTCCCCTTCTTGGGTTAGAAGGTCAAGGGCGATATATGTCCCTGTGCGGCCTACACCAGCGCTGCCAAGTACACTTACCGTCAAAGCATTGATACAACTTCTAATTGTGTATGTTATCGTACATCATTGAAATCGTTATTCTTCATAAAAGGTTTTGTCATAAAAACGGAAATCCCAAGAATTTGTTAGATGTTGTCGTCTGTTCAATTTGATTCTGTGGTCGTTATTTTCATTAGTACATTTTGTTCGCGAAGTAGCTGTTTTTGAAAATGATCTATACTCATCATTTGTTCGAATCACAGAAAATAGGGTGACGATAAAATAACAAATGTTACAACTTACAACAACTTTATCGTATTTTTTATTTATTTCTTTGTTTAGACTAACTGTATAAAATTTCATGCTCCAAATCATGATGAATATTTATTTGTTTTTTTTTAACTGATGGTGTTATTATTGTTTTTATCAGTCTTCAAATTCTCATTTGAACATGTCAAAGCTACCTGCAGTGTACAATAGTTCGCCCGCTGGATTTTGCATTGATGGCCTTGACCTTCTGTCGAAACTCTATAAGGCTTGTGACGTCATCAGGTACGCCCTTGTCCGGCCAGGCAGTGAAGTGGACATGATGGACAAGTCTTTGGTTTCTGTCCTGAAGGGAAATGGCAGAAAAAGGAAATTACTAAAATTAGATACACCCTCCTGTCACAATTAATAAGGAAAATTTCCGGGTTCTTAATGATGAGTATATAGCAACGAGACAATTATCTAATATTTAATAAAATATATGTTTACATAATACAAGACTTTTATATTAACTTACATATCAAATACATGTATCATATGAATGGCAAAAAACCACGGACCACCACTGTGCTAAATCACAAATTAGTTAAATACAACTACTGTTATATTAACAAAATACCGTGGTAATACAACCTTCCCACCGACGCCCGCAATGCAACGCATGCATGTTGTATGAAATTATAGAATCCTATAATCTATGGTGTTAATCAATTCCTTACAGTGTACGCATCCAGTAACTGCCAAAACTAAGATTATGCCAACAAGCAGATAACACAAATACCAGTCACCATCTAGAATATGCCACACACGTAGTGTAATTATGTCTGTATCTCTAAGATGAGTTATACCACACACGTTCTGTTACCACACAGGTACTATTACCACACAGATCTGTTGCCAAAAAGGTACTGTTACCACACAGGTACTATTACCACACAGGGACTGTTACCACAAAGGTACTGTTACCACACAGGTCTGTTACCACAAAGGTATTGTTACCACACAGGTACTATTACCACACAGGTATGTTACCACAACGGTACTGTTACCACACAGGTACTATTACCACAAAGGTACTGTTACCACACAGGTACTTTTACCACATAGGTACTGTTACCACATAGGCTCTATCACCACATAGGTTCTATTACTGTTTAAATAATTGATTGCATTATACCACATTGGTTTACAATAAATGTAATACAATATAGCCACAATGACATAATACAGTCAAGTCTTCCACCAAGGGCATCCCAAGGTCACGGTTCCATTGGGCGCACATCACGTGGCGATAATACTACAGTAACACCTCTGACATCATACTAACTTCCAGCAATGTCTAGGACTCTCGACATACGTGAAATACAACATGGCGAATGGCTGCTATGACATAGGTTTTGCCATACCCGTAAAAACACATTTGTAGTTACAAACGTGGCAGACACCAGCACACCTCACAAACGCTTAGACACGTCCTCACCGTCAGGCCATCGCATCGAGAGTGACATATACACATAAAACTTATACAACTCAATACTTTAAATCACGTGCAGCACAGGTAGGTTGGACATACCTGAACGTAAAGTGTACTGGCTTAAACTTCCAACATAACTGACAATCTCTACTCGGTTAAACTACCTACATTAATTCCTTCACACTTTCAATACATTTTTTTTCTTAATTCAAAATGAATAACTGTGAAAGAAAACTGTATGTGTATTTAAGCATTATTTTTTGTAAATCTATATATATAATCTGGCATTAAAAAAAAATAGAATATCAAGGTGTGCTAAAAAAATCAGTTTATTCTTACCTTTAAAACTTGGAACATTCGAAATGTATATTCAGCAAACGATGACTCCTGTAGACATGTTACTTGGATTTCATCATAGCGCAAAGAGTGACCAATTTCTGGCCAGTACTTTTCACATTTCATTACCTGTTCAACACGATTTTATTCCAGTTTAAGTTCTTAATTTGGATATTCTCTTCATAAAAAAGAAACCAAGGCAAGGCAAAGAAAATAAAACATTAACAGATGACATTATTGTTCTCCCATTGAAATGCAGCTGAGCTGAACAACAGCAAATTGTACATAAGATGCAAAAAATGTGTTTGAAATAAAAATTACAATACATTTATCTGTTGAGATGATATCATTATATTTTTGTCAGGCCTGTCAGCCTCTCTTATGGCCATATTCTAAAAGTTTAGTTCATAGTGATTAAATGTAAAACACTATCTTCTTGATATCCCAAATGTATTAATAATCGCATGAATATAATTCAAATACATATACATGCTCTACCATCGAATGAATATTTCTTGTATAAAAAGCTTTTACACTGTTTTCCATCAGGTTTGTTACCATCACAATTGTCTGTGTTTTTTCTTGCCAAACCATTCGCCAGAATGTGTAAAAATTGTCCATATTTTTCATGGTGGGACCTAGAAATTGTAAATGTTTAATTCATGATGTACTTTTCAAAGACGCTCTATCATTATTTTTATTTGAATAAGCTTTGATGCATGCTTTGTTTTTCAAATATGTACATTCCAATGTGGTCGTCTATAATTATCATTCATCGGTAGAAACTTACAATTAGCTTAGATTAACTGTTTAAATAATACCGAAAATTAGTTTGAATATACGTACCTAATGATGCAATGTATTCACCCTTCCGTTTGTATCCCTGAAACAATAATAAATAAATGTAACTACCGGTAGATATTACGGAATAATTCTTCACAATAAATAATTCACAACTAAAAGATGATCCCTTTAGTTTGTACCTGAAAATAGTGTATCAAAGGCTAAAATTCTAACGTTGGTAAACATAACTTTATTTAGATTCATGACAAGCAAATTACTTAAATCAAGTCAAGTATTTAGAAAGATAATTTGGCTTCAAACCATGGTCAATCTTGACACAGATTAATGCTAACATAAAACAAAGTGCTATGTTATGTAATAACCAATGTTATGGCAAAATATGAAACCAGGCAGTGTTTGTACGTGGTGGTAGTGTGTGTCTGTAGTTTTGCGCGTGTGTTGATGCAGTCATTTTTGTTTTGTTATTTTTGAAATCTTTTTTATCCTTTTCTGAGACTCATTTTGTCAGTTATATTAAATAGCTTACACAATTCAAATACACTAGAAAAAGGACCGCGAAATCGCGGGAATGATATTTACTGTTGGATTCATTTCAATAGATAAGAGTTATTTCATGACCCAATGCCTAAGCATTGGTTTCCCATAAAAAAGAGCCTTGGTGGCGCTTGACTGTGAAGCCGATGACTGTGGGTTCGGTCCCGAGTGGCGTCGGGCACGGTCTCCGTAATAAAAGACAAACACTTTCTTTCTGATGTATTTTCGTCTTCCAGAGGTATGTGCTGTCAGAATCCAGGGAAAGATTTGTTAGGTGAACCGACCATCTGTTAGCCTTTGATGGCATAAAGTGACGTTAACTTTTTTCAAATAAAATCAAATAAACCAAGTTAGATACATAGAAGAAAAGAAGATAAGGTTATAAAGGACTCATTGCTATCACATGTGTAAAGGTGTGCGTTATTGATTTCAAAGATGGAAGAAAATAGCTGCAGCATTGAAAAATGATGCAGAATGGACAATTTAATGAATTATTTTTAAGACTTAATTGTGACAGAAAGGCGTATCTAAGACTTAAAATACGGTATTAAAAATACACAGGTCACAAGTCATCGGCTGTAGAATCCGTTGCCCGTTATTGGTGTCGCAATATAAACATTGAATCGGGTTCGAATGATGTCAAGAATCCCACTTATTACTTCACACATGCCATGCTTTTCACGATTACCTTATGATGTATGTATACGTGAACATCATGCACGCCAGACTACAGCGTCTTCCTTCCGAGCGTTCGAATATAAGCCACACTACATAAACTCAAAAGATAAATTGTATACAATTTTTGTAACTCTCAAAGATTTATAAAAGGAGACGTGTAGTTAAAATATGGACAGAATACCGTTTTCATTCCTCTGTAACACTAACTCACGCATTTTTACCAATACGAAGAACCTACTAAACCGTGTTCCCCAGAAATATTATTTTTAGATGATCCAATTTCGATGGTCAACACAAATAACACAACTACTGAATGTTACCGTGATAGTCTGTATACATACACAGTTGATAAACGAGTCTACTTCCTGTTTTCGCAAGAAAGGTACAAGTTTAAAAAATATAAGATTGTAATCGCAAGACAGTGTATACCTTGAATTGTATAGGCTTGCAAGACCTGGTACAGTGATTTCGTTTATCCACTGTGACATAGTGCAATGGCGCCAAATCCGACACAAAAATCAGCTCGTCCTTTTAGTAATATAGATGTAGTTTGTTTTAAATCTACAAGTAGTATTACTTTAAAGTATTCTCCTACATACATTTGTATAATATAAATTCCTGAAGCGATACACATATTTTTTGTCTTCACAGATAACATCTTTTTTAATTAAACATATGTATGTTTAATCTCTACATGTGTGATGTTGTATATGCATCTATTTTTAAAAATATATTTTATGTCTTCTGTTTTTAGCATACACGTATGATGATTAATATTTTGTTTAAGGTAGTAATCTTTGTAGATAAAGCCCTACCCACTGTCATTAACAAAATTCGTCATCAATTATGCACTATAGAATAATTTTTGGAAAACGTGTTGGTTTTTATCAATTTTTAACAATATATAATTGCCGCCCGTGTGTATATATGGTTACGTTTTTGGTTTCTATTTATCATATATCGTTGCCTGATCTGTGCACATTTATGTACGGTACACTTGCTTATATTATACAAAGAAAACGGCTAACTTGACACATTAAGTGGTACTCGTCGATCATCGAAAAGAAATAAAGCAATTCAGGAAAACTTTTAAGAAATGTAAATGATTTAATTTCCATCTGACTGAAATAAAATTGAAGTCACTTTAAAAGAACATTATAAGGTTTCGAAAAAAAGCAATAATAGGTGAGAAAAACAGACAAATTGAAATGTCATTATTCTACATTATGTTAATAATTTTGTTTCTGTATTTTTCACATCTTTTCTCTTCTTCCCAACGTAGTCATAAGATTTCTATATTGCTGATTTTTTAGCTGACTTAAATTTAAACTCCTGCTATGACAGTGTACAGATAAATATTGCAAAAAGAGTATACAAATGATAATTTCAATAAAACTGGGAACATTTGAATTTTTGCAATGCAATTTTCCATCAGTGAGTAAACTTAATATAAAATAAACTGAACTTACATCAATGTAACAGGCGTTGATGAAGTCAGGCCCAGTACCATACAGTTTCACTCTTGTTTCGTCGTCTAGGAATGTACCAATGTATAAAATATTCAAGTAAGATCATCAAATTAAAGTAAGTTACAGCAACAGTTACTTAAATATAAGTACACATTTAAGGTAATTTATTGTATATTTTCTGATATGATAGATAAAAAAGACAGAGTGAAAAAGATATTAAGATTTTTTATAAAAAGTATCTTACATGGATACACTGCGTTATATCGGTTTCTGATAATATTTTCTGGTTTTCTTGCTTCAAGACATGGTTTCAAAAGGCCTCTTGGAAGTTCCTGTGAAAGTATTATGTAAATAAAAATCAGGTTAATTTTACAATGTACCGGAATGAATATATCATTTCAATAACAAACTGAAAGACATCAAACTGATCTACGAACCTGAAACTCAGATATGAAGAAAGACTCCGATTTTCCTTCAATATATTCGAGCAGATTTTTCAATTTTACTTTTCTTGATGTGTCGATTGATAGATATCTATTTATTTCCTTAGCAACTGTGACGGATTTGGCACGTGTAACTAATGGTTGTCCATCGATAGGTTCAATTTTGTTTTTTTTGTAAGAGTTCATGTCCATCGCCCGTATGGCAAATTCATCATATTCATTTATAGATGCCGTTTCATTTACTCGTTCACCAGAATTGGGCATTTCATATAGGCTAACACGTGTATCCATTTGCAGGTTTTCTGAAAGAAAAACATATTAAAATAATAAACGTTAATCCGGATGATATGTGTAGTATTTCCTTCCTCTTTTCTCATATGTAATTTAGAAATATGAAATGATTAGCGTTTAAGTATTAAGTCATAATTAATATCACATTAGTAAACTCTGACGGGGACATTAATCAAGCACTAAACTAAGTGCAAAACAACTTACTTCGAGTATGTGAAATGGTTTATGCTAAATCCTTAGTGAAAGAAAATATATCCTAACGAAAGAAAAAAGTAAATTGATTGTACTTAATAAAGCTTAAACGAACCATTCTCTTGTTCGTTCTCGTAGATCTTCTCACTTGTCTTGAAACAATGTAGCCAATGTGATTTCCTGGAACGACATAATCAATTTTCTGAAGCTAAAAATGGAATCAATCTGTTCATGTAGTGAAACATGATAATCTCCGATTAAGTTAAATAAGTAAGTAAGTAAGTAAGTAATTTATTTATTATCGTGACATGTGCTAATACATATAATGAGTACATATAATGAATCTCACATAAATAAGCACCCGGCCCAGTGGGCCTACAAGTCACCAAATATCAATTTAAACATTATGTTCATATTTAAGTAATCCTTATATATGGAACAATTCAAAATATTGGCAGTAAATGAAATCTTCTATACATTATTTCAATAAAACATATGATATCAAATATTACCTCCTTTTGTACAGGAATAATGTGACCAATACCAGTAAAATAACGACAACAACTCCAATAACGGAACCTGTTATGGCACCAACTTGGCTATACCCTGCGCCGCCTTTGTGCATTTCTGTAACCGGACTGGTTTCATTACATAACAATCCCTCGTATTGTACCTGGCACTTGATGCAGGTTCCATTATCTTTATGGCATTTGTTGTCAAGACAGTTAAACTGACAAGATTCGTTACAAGCATCACCATACATGCCAAAAACACATTCCAGGCATAGATCACTGGTTGAACATTTGAGACAATTGCTGTGGTTGGCACAACACTTATCACCAGAATAACCTGATTTACAACCATTGATACAAAACCCTGTCTCTAGATGACATTCTGAATTATAGCAGTTCACTGGGCAGTATTTTTCACAAAATGACCCATATCTATCAGGAACGCAGGAAGAACAAGTGCCATCTATTCGATTGCATATCCCACCACGACAATTCTTTGAACAAATTTGAGAACATCCTTGTCCATAAAACCCATTCTTACAAGTATCACATCTTAGTCCACTGAAATTGTCAGCACACTCTTCACAGTAACCAGTAGACCGGTTACAAATGTTGTCCATACAGTATTCTGAACAGACCAAATTGCATTTTGATCCGTATTTACCTGCAAGACATTTACTGCATTCTTTGCCAGTGAAACCTTTTTTGCAACTGACACAATCTCCACTCAGTTGTTCGCATATACCACCCTCACAGTGTATAGAACAAGTGATATTGCAATATGATCCATAATATCCGTCTTTACATTTATCGCATTGGCTGCCATCAAAATTTCCAGCACAGCGTACACAATCACCAGCATACCTTTCACAAATTGCGTTTAAACAGACACTTGAACAAGCCTCGGTACATGCTAGTCCATACTTCCCAGCTTTACACATGTCACAAGTATTATTGTTCTCGAAATAATCGGACACACAGCCATTTGTACAGACCCCTGTTCCCTTGTCACACACTGCTTCCTTACAACCCAAACTACAACTACTATTACATATAATTCCAAAGTAACCCAAACTGCAAGCCGTGCAGCTCTCAGCGGATGCGCATGCTTTACAATTTGTCGGACATTTATCACACCTTCCAGTATTACCTGACAGTAAAACAAAGTGATAACCATCCTTACACGTTTTACAGTTTTCTGCTTTATTCATAAATGAAACGCATTTTTTGCAGCCATCTGAACAAAGCATCTGGCACTGGAAAGACTCCGTCGTAGAATGATATCCATCACTACAGTATGTACAGTTTGCATAACCTTGGTATTCAGATATATCAGGATGATCCGCACATGTCGGACATTTGTCTGGGCATAGTAAAGAACATCTTTTCCCATGATATCCGTCCATGCAATTCGGACAGGAACCTGAGATTGTATTTTTGGTACAGCATGTAACATTTTGGCATTCCACGTCCGTTACAGATGCATAATTTACCTGGCCAGTAAAAAAATTTTTAATTTTCGAAGAAATAAATGCATGTCTTAATACTAAATCAGCAATTTTGATTTTTATTTTTAGAGATTTTTTTTAAAGTTAATGTTTTACTAAGCAAAGCTTTTCAATTGTATGTGTACACTTTTTATTCGATAATTAATATTAAATTCGAATTGCATTCAAAAAGCTTAAATATCTAATGTTTTTTATGGTGACTCTTACTGCGTGAAAATATTATGTAAGCATGAGCTTGTAACCCACAATTTTTGTTGTCGTCATTACTTTGGCACCCACAGTTTATTTTTAGATTATTGGTTGGGCAAACTGTCAAAACATGCCAACGGATACACTGATACTTTAGTTTTGTCTGGTCGAAAAAGGCCGGTTATAGGAAATTGAGAGAAAAATAGAAGTTAAATGAGCCTTGATATTGACTACAATAAGTAACTGAAATAAACGTTACCAGAGAGCATTGCAAAACACTGATATATTTAGTAAAGTCAAGCTCACATTTAACCTGAAAACGTCACTTTTCAAAAACATGTCGGCACATTGGGATTGCTTAACACAATAGCATTGTGGTAAACATTTTGATATTAAAATGACAATATTGTTGATAGATAAATGTAGATAGATATATAGAACTAAAAGGAACTGAAATGCAGTAGAACCTCGCCAAACTGAACATCATTAAATCGAATTACTCGCGATTTCGAAGTTTATTTTCGTCCCGATTTCTTCTTTTCTTATTTTACTAAAAATAAAATGTTTAATCCGAATTTCGCTATTTCGATTTTTTAGCTATTTCGAAGTAAAAATCCCG
>CM037789.1:4081740-4110951 GCA_021229015.1 Solen grandis
ACATTGTGTAAAGGGAGGTGGGAATTATAGCAGTATATCAGATATTGGTTGTAGTCTCTTAATTGTCAAAACGATTGATATGAAATATATAAGGAAATTTTTACCTGATGAGAGTTGGTATACAAAATATTTTACAAAAAATAAATTGAAAATTTCTAAAAACCTTGTATTTTCATTTGCAAAAACCTTGAGGATAAAAAAACTTATTTTCCCTCGGTTTAAAATTTGCCCCCGCAGTTGAACCAGACGATCCCCCTTTTTTTTTGGCGGAGGCCATGTTTCCGGAAAACCCCGGGGAGGGACTTCAGATTCCCCGACTCAGATTCACCCCCACAACCCCCCCGGGGCAACGCCTGCCGAGCCCTCCCAGATGTTGAAGATGCCCCTTGTTAACCCGATCAACTATCAGGTCAGTTATTCCTACCCGAAATGTCCCCTTCAATATAACGTTTGATAGAAGCCACTGTTTGTGTAAAGCCTTTTGCCTTTTTTTCCCAATTAACCCGTGACAAAGATGTCGTTTTTTCTTATATTCTTAAGATTGTCAAAAAAAAAAACAAAAAAAAAACCTCAATGCTGTATTACACAAACATCCAGTAAATCTTTGGGCGTTGTTAGTAGAAATTTGCTTTTAAAACGTTGCTTGGATAATAGTAATTTAAAACTCGTGCTCTTTTATGGTTTGAACGATTGTTCATTTAAATTTGTTTTTGATATTTTAAAAAAATTTTTTGTACTCCCACAAAAGCTTTGTATTCCTGAATCTTTTTACGGATGACGCCGATTTGGCCACCGTGCCATCCCAGAACTGACCAAGCTTTTGATTTATGAGTCAAGGGGGCGCAGGCGCCATGATGGTTATAGCTGCCGAAGGGGCCATCGTCAGGCCATCATGAACAGCCCCCAGTGGTGGCAGCCCCGGTCAGGGCCTGAGCAACACCAATGACATGGAAAAGCACGATGTCCCCGCAGGAACGCTGCATAACTTTTTCCCCAAAAACCGACGGGGGCCCGGGCCATTTTTAAAGTCGGGGGGTTTAATCCCTCCCCTTTTTAAAATTTAAGGGGAGGTAAGATGCTGAAAAATGTGTTTTGTCGAAAAATTTTATTTAGTGTTTATTAGTTCAGGAGTACATGATGCTATTTAATTGCTTTACTTCAGTTTTTTTTGCACAGATTAACTTATTTTTCATTAGAAGGAACACACTTTTGTTTTTTTAGAAACCCCAATAGGTTTGGGCTTTTCATATTTCTAGGGTAAACTTAATATCTCTGTACGAAATCACTAAGACTTTTTTTTTATCATACATTTAATATCTTGTTTCCACAGCAACCAATAGAGTCGGTGCTTTTTCCTATGCTGTGACAACACTTCAAAACCTGCTTTTGCATCAAAAAGGGGCCCAAAGGGATGGCTGTCCCCCGGGGCCGGTGGTCTACGGGGAAAAGGGTTTCCCCTTCTTGGAGGAACAATGTAAATTTCCCTCGCTTCCCACAGACGTCCCCAGACCCTGGCATAGGGAAACCCAGGAAAGCAAGGTTAGTTGTGGGATCTGGTTTCCTGCTTATATGATTCATTTTTCATCATCTAATTTTGTTTTGTGAGAAAAGTATGGGAAAATTATAAAAAAGAGGAAAACTGATTCTAAAAGGTTTTTGTTGGACCATGCTAATTTTTTTTGATGTTATTTGTGAAAAAAAGTCAGACCTTAAAAATTTTGGGGAATTTTATGTTTTAATCACATAAACATTTTTGGGAATAATATTTTTTAAATTCAAAGTTCATTCTGTAAATAAGGCAGACAAATTAGCAGTTTAATATAAAAGTTTATGAGCTAGTAAAAATGTAAATCTATTTTGCTTCACAGTTGATAACCCTTGAAAGGGTGGAGGACCGGAGAGCTTGTTCGAATAATGCGGTCCTACACATACGGGGGAAAAACTTCTCTGGACAACCTCCGCGTTCCCCAAAGGTCTTGTCCGTGTGTCCCAGAAACCCAAACCCTGGCGCCCGTCGAGGCAGGGGGGGGGGATGCAGGTTTTCTGGCCATGCCCCTGGGTCAGGAAGTCAGAGATTGTCCAGAACTGTTGGGGGAGGTGAGAAATCTTTCCGAGGGCCTGCGACGAAATCGGATAATTTGGGAAAGGGAAATGCTACAGATGCTTGTCCCATTTTTGTGTCAAATGATTTAATGGGGGCACTTGTGCAGCGGGAATCCTGTCGAACTTGACCTGTAACAACCTTAGGAAAAAAAGATGACGTGTGCCAGGTGGGGGGTTTATTGAACCCCTGGAAAACAAACCCACCCTGCAGGCGGGGGGGACAGGGAGGATATCACAGAACCAGCCGTGAGTTCTTGTAGTTTTTTTTCTCCTAACTCTTTTTTTATTGGAAATTTTTATCTTTCCTAGAAAAGGTTTTTCCCCTTGGTTCTTGTAAAGGGAGTGTAAAATTTGACCCCATGAAAAATTAAATGAAGATAAAATAAAGAGTTTAATTGAGTTTTGGGTGGTTTTAATAACAGCAATAAGCTTCAAAAATCCCCTTTTTTTTTTTTTTCGTTTAAATGATTAATTGTACCAATATTTAGGGGAAAAATGTAAAAAATTTGAATATTAACTCTTTTTTAAATCCTTTGACGGGGGATGTGCCCTTCGTCATTTGGGACAGCACGCCACCATGAGGCTGAAAGGCCCAGAATGCAGTGCGTTGCTTTGGGGGAAATTCCTGTCCTAGTGAAACTTTCCCCCCCCACCCAGCAAGGGGGCCTCTGATCAAGGCGGTGGTTGGACTTATTCGAAAACCTGGCCCTTTTGTCCCGCTAACCATGCCCACTGCGGGAAAAACGGAGCCCTTTCCCCGGATTGTGCAGCGATGATCCGTGCGCACCAGGGCCCCACAGAGGGTAAGTCTCATGGCCTACTATTTGTCAACCCACTGTAAGCACTTTGATTTCTGTAATCTGTCTGTCTGACACAGTTTTCTTGTTTGTTTTTCAATAGATGACAAGTGTTTCCCAAGGGAAAAAATTCTCAAATAAAAAATAAAAACCAGAACTGTACGGTATGATTAACAAAATATCAAGGGATCTGCATTTTTCCTCTATTTCAAAATAATTATTTGGACTTTCTTCCTTCTTCATTAGTATCTTTCCCCCAGAATATCGCTTTTAAATTCATGTTTTCTTTTCCCAAAAAAGCTATTTTTACAAGGGTTTTCTTTTTCCATATTGCGAAAATCGTGGTTTTGGGCTACTTCTGAAATTTAAAAACATAGTTCTTTGTCTTGGATGTCTCGGTATCTCTTTTTTGTTTTTTTAGAAGTACATTAAACATTTATAAAAATAAATAAAAACTATTTGAATGTAAACTTTTACTGCATAAGCAATTTTGTGTAAAATTTAAAAGGGAAAAATAATAAGTCAAATGATAAAATTTAAGTCTATTTTCCTGTTACAGAGGCCCCTAAACGTTTGAACGGTTTAGGGATCCGGGTATGTGGACGGTGTTCGCATGGAGGAATGTCGAGGGAACTGTGGGTGCACTCCCCATCCTGGCCAGAGGGGGCCCAAAAAACCCCAGCGGTCATCCCAGGGGTGAACTGAAACCCTCTCTTTGTGCAGGTTTTAAAGGGATTGTCTGTAAGACTGAAGAGCATCTCTAAATGAATTTTTTGGGGGACCAAATTAATTTATTTCATTTTTGCAAAAAATTTTTTCAAGGACTTTTTGGGAAATTTTGGCCCAAAAGGGAAGCTGTAAAAATTTTTTTTGGGGGTATATTGATTTATTTACTAAGATACCTTTATACAGAAAGTTCAGTAGGTTTATCCTTTTCGTGGCTTTTGTTAGAAATTTCAGCCGTTTTTTCCTAAATGCAAAACGTTATGAAAATGCTGTAGTTGGGAAAAAATGTGAGTTGGGGAAAAAAATATTTTGGGGAAATTTTTAAAGTGCATTGTTTAAAATTTGGATGTATTATGTCCCGCTGCTGTACCCCACCAACGAGAAAATTCAGCGTTGTTGGGGGGCCGGGGGTTCCCGGCGAACTTTCAAACAGACAAGGAAGGGCGGAGCTGATTGAACAAGAGGGTGGGGCCCCTGCTCCCCTTTACAGAACTTTGCACTCTAAAAACGAGGGGGGTTGGTAAGAAAATTGTTTCTCTTAAAAATATGAAATGTTTATTTTTCCAGAAGGGATAAAATTTTGTGTAAAAGAAAAATATTTCCCTGTGTTTGGGGAAAGAAGGGGTCTGACAAAGAAAGGTGAGTCATATATCAAAATGTATAATTTAAGGGATACTGGCATTTTTCAAGCCGGGTATGAATCTTGGTCAATTGATTGTTGTGGTTTCCCTTTTATTACATGTATATATAGTGATTTATGAAACCCCCTATCGTGCCAGACCCCTTTGCTTTGGAAAAAAAAAACAGCACAAAGGAAGAATTTTTTTTGCTAAAAAAAAAAAAAATAAACCCTATTTTAAATTGTAATTTTAGAAAATGATTTCAAAATTTGAAGTAAAGTTGTTATAAGCATTCTTTGGAATTTAAGTGTTACCCGCAATTTTAAAAGTCAGCCAAATCACCCGGTTCTTATTGTTTACTCCAGCAAGTATGCTGCGCAGTGTTTTTTTCCCCAAATTTAGAAGAAAGCCCCAGGACTACAAGAAGAGGGAAACCCCTTTTTCGGGGTTTTTGGGAACCCCCTTGACCACCCTCTCTCTTTCCGTGGTGACCAAAACTTGCCTTGGGCAGATGTGAGTGGGCCCAAAACCCACTGTCACGACATCTGTGGTATTGCAGTGATGGTCTTGTAATATCTTTTGAAAAAAAAAACAAAAGAAATCCTATTTAAAATCTTTAGCGAAAAGTTTTGAAAATGGACTATTAAACAAGAAAAAAACAATTGAAAAATTGATATTCATTGAATATGGATTCCCGAATATTAGCTTTTTCCCCAGTTTTCCATTTTTTAGTTATATGAAATTTTTCCAGGGAAAAATTTATGTTGTGTCTAAAATGTGTGGGGAAGATGATGATTATAGTTGAGGGAGAGATTTTAAAAATGAAGTTTTCGAAGTAATTTAAAGGGAAATTTGGGGTTTAAAAGGGTTGGTGATCGCAGCTTTTTAAAAATTAAAACAAGTAAAAGATTATATTTAAGCGAGTGGTTGATAAAGATATGGATAAGATCACGATTTTTACCCTGTCCTATCTTGTTATTAAAAAGCCCCCAGGTTTTGGGAAAACGTTGGGTTTGCCCCGGACGAGTACCCCCAAAAACGACCAGGGTGTACAAAACCCCCCGGGTTGTCAAAAAGAACATGAGCGGGGGCACAACCCTTTACTGAGTCGGGAGGGGGACGACAAAATTTTCTCTCATTGCTTAGCTTTTTCGCCCTAATTGGGTAAACCTTTCGAACTAATGGGGGTTTTACTGGAATAAGGGTGGTCAGTCTGTTTGATGGTCCGAAAGTTTGTCTTGTGAAATGTTCTTCAGCTTGGGGGGATATTTCAATGAAACTTTGTATTTATGATTGTTTTTAAAGGGGTAGTTTTAAATGGCTTTGATTCATTTTAAAATTTTAAACCCTTTTTTTGAATCTAATTTAAACCGTGTGAAAAGCAAAATTTCAGGGGAATTTAAAAACCTTTGTTATAGTTTTAAAAAATTTTCTTTGAAAAGCGAATTTTTTTTTGTAAATTAATCTTGTTACAATTTTAAATAGTTAAGAAGTTAAGATTTAAAAAAAAAATTTAAACAGTCATCTGTTTTAAAACACAAAATTTAAAATTTTATTTTTGCATTTCCAGGATACGAGAGCCAGTTCCAATAGACTCAATGCAGGGTCTAGACATTGGTCCCCGCAAGGTGGGAACCAAAAGGACCCATGGACAACCCTTTACCCCGGGCCCCATGGCGTTTTCAGTTTCGGTAACCTTGCAACAGCATGCCTCCACAACAAGGTGGAGATTTCCCCGGGGGCTTCCCCAACAGTGGTTTGATATGACCCCTTTTGGCAGTTTCCCCCCTGAAAGTTGCCAGGTCACAAAACAGGACCTATTGTTTATCAATGAAAAAAAATGCTCTTTTTTTTTTTTTTTTTTAATAGTGTTTTTTTTAAAGTGAGTTTTAATAAAAACATTTCTGGATACATAAAATGACAAGGCACTTTGAAGATTAGAGCGCACCACACAAGTCGAAGACATTGTAAATAGACATTATTCAACTTAAAAATCTAGGGAGCAATAAAAATAAAAAATGTTCTCATGTACATAAACATTGTCATTTATTGGACATAAGTGCATTTATAGTACAATTTTTGCTGGGAGTCTTTATGTAAGTGTATGAGTAGAAGATTGGACAGGGGATTGGCAGGTGAAAAATTCATTGAAAGTTTTTTATTTTCTGTATGCACTTTTCTCTTTCAAGTACGATTACTAAGATGCAATTGTCCATACAGGAAACACCTTTGTAGATTTGGAATACCTTCTATTGTACAACGGATTTTAAATATATAAGGTATTCCAAGTGGACACTTCGAAACATTTCAAGGAATTTTAGGGGATTGGCAAGAAAATTATTTTAATTCTCCAGAAAGACTTTCAGTGACAACTTGAAAAAAATCAAAGGATCATTTTTTATCATGTTTTAATGTGATTTCATTAATAGTCTTGTATTGTCGCAAAAGGTGTGTCAGCTGTCAATCGTTGATACTGTACACTCTTACTGCACAAAATGGGACAAACAACAACAACAGTCAAACTGTCCCCCACCCTTTTCATTGTATTCGTAAACAAATACCTATTTTTATATTTATACAACCTGATTCAAAGTTAATTGTCTTTGGTTGGAAATCTTGCATCCTCACCTTCATTCTGTTTCATTGTAAAAATCAAGTAAGTGGCCCTACCTAGTGTAGACGCGTGTAGCTGTTAGTCCAAATTTTATGTAAATTGAATAAGAAAGAATTTCTTAAATACCACAGTAGTAAATATGGCTTAATCTGATACGAAGTGACACCTAGGTTTTGCTCTCTTAGATTTACAAACTTTGCCTTTTTATGAACGGCTAAACATTCCAGCAATTTTACTAAAATGTGCAACAAACAACCAAATTTTGCTTTTACATGTTGAGTTTTGGTCTCGTTTTCCAAATTTTGAAATTACAGATTTTGTACTCCTGAGATATTAAGGGAAGCAAATCCCCTTTGAAAGATCCGTCTTTAACCAGCATGTTTCCCGCACAAAAAAAAAAGTTATTTTTTTGTAAATATTCTAAAATTTTGTCTACTGTTTTTTTGGATTTAAAAAGAAATTGTTTTTTTTTTTGTTTTTTTAGGTTGAAAGGAAAATTTCGTGTCTTGCCCAAAAAATAAAGGAAATTATTCCTTTATTATATTTAATATCTTTTTTCATGTAAAATATAAAAAAACAAGTAATTGTTTAACCCTTTCCTTATTTTTTATTATTGGCCCCAAAATTTGAGTCATAAAAATTTAAGTGATTCTAAAGGAAACCGTGGGGAAAAAAAATTATCTCGAGGGGTTTATGTTCCCTTTTTAATTGTCAGGGAAAAAAAATTAAAAAATTAACTTTTTCCCTAACAAATAGTAATCCCCCTTGTATAAAGCAAGGCTAAATTCACCTCAAGGGGTTTGGGGCCCAAAAAAAATGTTGTGTTTCAAATTTTCCCGGGCCTATCCCAAAATCGGAAATTGTTAGGGTTTTTTTTTTTCCCTTTTAGTTTTTTTTAAAAGGGTTCCATGAAAAAAGAATTGTTGAAAATGATATAATTTTTTATAGGGATTTAAAAAAAAAAAAGACGGAAAAGACTTAGATGTCAAATTTGGTTGGGTAAAAAAAAAAAAAGAAAACCCAACAATTTTTTTGGGGCCCTTTGCATGTGTAGTGTAGACAATTTGGGAAAGGGTTTATTGTATCAGATCTGAAGGGTCTCTTTTTTTTTGCTCCCTTCTATAAATTTTCCCCTTTTACAAAATTGCTTGTTAAAATTTAGTTTTTTAAAAGGGGGGGCCCCCCAAAGGGGGGAAAGCCCATTTTCCTGGTTTGGGTTTTTTAAAGATAAATTTTATTTTTAAAAAATTTGAAATGTGGTTTTTTTTACAGTTTTTTCCAATTAATGTTGAAAATTTTAGGGGGAAAAGGCCTCTTTTGAGCCCAGTGTTTTATATTCATAAATTTTAACATATTTTTTTATAGATGTAGAAAAAAAATTTTGATCCCGTTAAAAAAATTTATCAAAAAAATTTACTTAAAATAACCAATTTTGCATTAAATTAAAATATCTTACCCCAAAAGCTGTATTTCGGACCTTTTTGTAAAACAACGTTGCAAAATTTTGGATTTTTTGGGAAAATAAAAGAGGGAAATTTTGGGTTAAACATTTCCTCTTTTATATAAGTGCCATATACCATAACTTATTCCCCCGGTCCTGGCAGGTGGTTGGGAGCATTGCTCCAAACCCGAGGGGTTCAGGGGTTCTTCCCCAGTCACGCCCTACAAAATTTTCTTTGAAAATGGTACGGGGATAGCCCCCATGTTTGGGTTGTCAGCATATGGGGGTATTTCCCAGGCTGGTTACTTGGTGCGGGATAATGTGAGGGGTTGTGGTATCATTTCACATGTTTAGGGCGGGAAAACCCCGTGGGCCCGATTTAAAATTGTTCAAGTAACATCGCCCCTTTAAAAATTTAAAAAGCAAATTGGGGAAAATTAAAAACCCCAAAAAAACAAACGTTTTTAAAACATTTTTTTTTTTTATAAAACCTTTTGAGCAAAAAAGAAAAATTAAACTGACATCAATCATCGGTTTGAAACCCAGGTCTGGGGCCTCCAGGCAATTTATTTTTTGCTGGCTATTACTCATTTAATGCTCCCCTTTAGCCCCCCAAAATTTTCCCAAAAGACAAAAACTTAAACCCAAAAAAATGAAGCCCCCGGGGAAACCAGTATTTTTCCATAAAAAATCAAATTAGCAAAAAAAATTTAAATTTTCTTCATCGTAAAACCCAAGGTCAAAATTTTAAATTTTAAATTTGGGGAACAAATGGTACCTAAAGGCCATCTAATAAAATTGCTGAAAGAAATCAAACCTTTGAAAAATGGGGCCCCCCTTGGAGTCAGCTAGTTTTTTCCATTTTACAAAATTTTTACTGCTGAAGGAAAAAGGGTTTAAAATTCAAGTATCAAAAAATGTTTAAATTGGGTTTAAAAGGAAACAAAGGGGTGAGTATTCTCCCCCCAGGGGTTTCTCTTACGGGCCCAAGGGGAGGTAATCAATAAAACAAATTTGTAAAACTCCCGTGGATTTTCCCCTTATTTTTTTTGGGAAAACCCATTTCCCCCCCTGACAATATCCTTTTGTGCAACCCCTTGGGGTTTCATGGTAAAAAGGGAGATAAATACTTTTTTAAATTTAAAAAGGGCTAGCAATCTTTTTTTTTCGGAAAATTAAAGGAAATTTCTTTTAGGATTCCCTACGCGTGGGCCCTGTTTTCCCCCGACCTTTTTCTAAGAAAAAAAAAAGCAAAGGTGACCCGATGGGGGGCCCTCAGGGCCCTCTTGTTAACTTAAAATTTTGGGGTTAAAGGGTTAAGTTTTCCAAAACCCCCGGCTCAAGGGACTCTTGGGTCCCCCAACCCGCCCGGCTTTCGTCAACAATTTGCTTTAAACAACTTTTTCTAAAACCGCGGGAAACAGACTAAATTAAACTTGGAAACGATGACCCTTGACGAACCTTCAAAAAAGTTCTAAAAAAAACATGCCCAGGGAAACTCTGGTTGCTTTTGGAAAAGGAAAAGAAATTAAAAAATCATCTTCTTAAAACCCAAATGGTCAAATTTAATTTTTTTTGGACAAATTCCCCTAAATAGATGTCTCCCAAAAATTGCTACAAAAATTTTACCCTTGAAAAATGAGGCCCCTGGGGGTGCGAATTTCCTTATATACATAAAAAAAAAATTTAAAAAAATTAAACCCAATGGCCCAAAATTTTAAATTTTTCCTTTGACAAAAAATGGTCACCTTATGTTTCCACAATTGTTAGAATTTTGTTTAAAAATGGGCCCCCCGGGGGTTGGGCAAATTTTTTTTTTATAAATTTTATATAAAAAAATTTTAAAAATTTTTTTTTCGTTAAGCCAATAAATTTGCCAAGGGGAGCTTTGTGCCCGATAAGGTCCTTTTGTCTGTGTCAACTTTTAAAATTTAAAAACACCCCCAAACCACGGGGCCCCAAAATTTTAAAGAAATTCGGGGGATGTTCCTTGGGGTTCCCCTTTCCCGGGTTGTTAAAAGAAATAATTCGGGTTTCCTTTCAACAACAAAAACCCAAAAATGAAAATTTAAAAAATCTTTCCTCCAAAACTAAGGGCCAAAATTTAAAATTTTTTTGGTACAGATTTTTTTTTTGGTCCCTCTCTGAAAAAAATTTTTTTCAAATTATTTAGATTTGTTGAAAACGGGCCGCCATGGGCGGACCCGTTTTCCTTTTATGTATGAAGAAAAATCTTTTTGTGAAAAATTTACGGGCCCTGGATTTAAAAGTTATTTGGCCAGTGTTCATTGGGTCACTTTTTCCCCCAAATTGTTCAAATTATTTGATTTGATAAAAAACTTTAAACCACCTGGAACAGGCCCGTTTTCCTTATATGTTTTATAAAAAAAATTTAAAAAAATCTTCTCCCCCAAAACTTTTGGGGCTTAAATTTAAAATTTTATTTGGCAAAAATGTTCCTAAGGTCACTCTCACCGGGGGTTCCAGGTGATCGATTCCGGGGCCTTCTTTACCCTTTTGTTGATTTTAAAATTTTGGGTTTTTTTTTTCCCTTACAACCTTTTTTTTTCACTAAACCCCTTTTAAAAAAATTGGGTTTAAAAGGGGAAAATACTTTAATGAGCCCCACCCCAACTTGTAGGCAAGAAAGGTTTAATCTTAATGGATTTAAACAAATTATGTCCCTTTTATTGTGATCACCCCCGGGCCCTTTCGTGTTTCGCAACAATTTGTTTTAAACGAAAACCTCTGAAACCGATGGACAAAATTTTGTTTTAAACCTTTGCGGGGATGATCCTTGGTTAAAAACCTTCAAAAAATTTTTCCAAAAAAAAAACTTGACCCATGCAAACTCTGGTTGCCATGGCAATAAAAATTTTTTTAAAAAACCTTAAAAATGTCTCCTTAAAAATACTGCCAGTTTTAAAAAGGGTTTTGGTACAGATGAAACCAGGGGAAACCCCCAAACCAAAAAATTGCTAAAGGTTTCCCTTCCCTTAAAAAAAACCCCCAAAAAACAAAAAACAAAAAACAAAAACAAAAAAAAAAACAAACAAAAAAAACAAAAAAAAGACCGCCAGGGGGGGGACTAATTGCCTTATAGTACA
Source organism: Solen grandis (assembly GCA_021229015.1). Lineage (NCBI taxonomy): Eukaryota > Metazoa > Mollusca > Bivalvia > Adapedonta > Solenidae > Solen > Solen grandis. Next base: position 4,093,149 of record CM037789.1, read on the forward strand.
TGGGAAAAATTTTTAAAAGACATCTTCTCGCCCCCGGGCTGGACAAAATTTGATTTAACATGGCGGGGATGATCCTTGGGGAACCCTTCACAAAGTGGCTGAAAAAACTTGACCCATGAAAAACCCCCTTTTGGACTTTGGAAAAGGGAAAAAAAAAAAAAGAAAATTTTAAAAAATTTCTCCTTAAAAACCTCCCGGGCCCGATTTAAAAAATTTTTTGGAAAAAGAGGCCCCTTTGGGAAACCCTTTTATTGGGATCCAAAAAATTCTAAACCAAAAATCCCTGGCCCCAGGGAGGAGCTTTTTTTTCCCTTTAAAATTTTCATTGTGAAAACTATAGAGACCTTTAAACCCAAAATCCCAGTAAAAATTTTTAGAATTTTTGGCACAGGAGGGGGGGTTTCTTTGGGTTTAAACCTCTAAAAAAAAGTTGCAAAAAATAAACGGATCCATGGGGGACGTTTGGTTTGCCTGGAAATTAAAGGGAATATTACCATTTTTTTTTTTTTTTTTTTCAGCTAAACCTTGACAAGAGGGTGCTAAAGGGTGAGTTTTTTATGATCCCCATCCGTCCGCCCGGCCATCGAAACCCAATTTTTTTTAAAGCCCCTCTGGAAACCGGGGACAAAATTGATGCCCCTTAGCGGGGAGGGATGCTTGGGTGAACCTCAAAAAAGTGGCTAAAAAAATTTTGGATCCATGGATCCCAGGGCCCAACGGGAAAATTGAAAATTTTAAAAAATCTCGCCTTCAAAACTACTGATAATTTCAAAATGTTTTAGTATAAAATTTTCCCTTTGGGGTATCCCTTTCTCAGTTGAGCGGCCCAGGGCCTCTATGACCCTCTTGTTTCCCGGGAAGAGACCCCCTCGGGGAGATAGAAGTTGGATAAAAGGGAGCCCCGGGTGCGCCCCCCAAAGGTAAATTTTGCGATTTTTCCCTGGTTATTTTACTTTGCCCGGGTTAGCCCCGGGAAAAATTCGGGAGAAAATTTTTCCTTTGGGAAAAACCAGTACTGGAAAAGGGAAAGTTTAAAAACTTGTTTTAATGAAAAATGCATAGAATATGAGGAAAAATTTTTTTTAAAGAGAGAAAGAGGTGTTTTTAAAGTTTTCCATTTATAAAATTATGGGTTATCCCCAACACACCCCTGGACTTAAAATTCCATACGGACGAACTGCCACACTTCAACGCAGGGTTGGCTTCCCATAAATCCTGCCAAAATGAGTTTAGGAAAGCTCGTTTTCAGATTTTTTTGCAATTTATTTATTTTTTTTTGTGTTATCAATGTTTGGATTATTTTTTAAAAATAGAAAAAAACAAACCGGAAGTCGAAAATTGAAAGAAAAACTAAATTTGCTTAAACCCTTTCGGATGCTTTTGGTTTTAATTGTCCCAAAACCAAAACCGGGAAAAGGTTTCCAATATTTTTTGAGGTCGAAAACGAATTCAAATTTGTATGGGGGCTATTCTTCCCAAAAACCCAGCCGGGTGATCTGATTTGAACAGTTTTTTTTCCGAAAAAAATCCCAAAATTTTCTTTTAAAATTTTCTTAGTATTTAACCCAAGATACTTTTCCTTGGACTAAATTTTCCCGGGTTGAACATAGTAAATACGTGTTTAAACAAAATCTTTTGATAAACAAAAAAACCCTTTCCTTATTTTCCGGGCTCGAAATTTTACATTGCCCGACCTCATGTTTCGGCTCAGTTTAAACCCCAGGTTTACACTTTGCAATGTTGAAAAATAACCTCCCCCCTTTTCCCCCGCCCACAACATCATCGAAATAAAAAAAAATTGCCCGCTCAATTTCGGTTTTTTTCCGACAACGAGGCAAACCCTCCAGCAGTTTTTCCCCCCATGTACGAAAAAAGGGAAAATTGTTCAGCGTGTGGTCACACTTTTCAAAAAAAAAAACATTATAAAAATTTAAACAGAACCCCCAATTATTTTTAAAGGGCATCATGTGTTTCAGTTGCATGGTCCCAAATTGTAGGCAGTTTTTGGAATAAACATAGGAGATAAAAAAAAAAATTTAGTTTTTAAAACCGTACCCCACCTACATTGTAACCCCAGCAATATAAGCGCACATGGCAAAAAATTTAATTTAGATTTTTTATCCCGGGCCAGGATTTTTAATTTTTAAAGGGTTTTTAGTCGAGCCCCCAAAAAGCCACATGAATGAGAACCCATTTCACCCCAAAAAGAGCTTTTTTTAAAAATTTGATATCTAGCCATTTCCCCCTTTATTTGGGTTTTTACTTCGCGCTAAATGCCCTTTCAAAAAAAGAAATTCGATTTTTTTTTTCCCCAAAATTTTCAAAAAAAACAATTCATATTTTCTCCAAAAAAAAAAAAAAAAAAAAAAAAAACAGAGCTGAGGGAAACCGGACTCAATTTTTTTAATAACAATTCAAGAAAAACCCCAAAATTAAAGGGGCCCTTAAGTAGTATAATTGATATTGGCAGTATAAAGTTCAAGCGGAATATTCATTATTTTTTTTAATCGGGAAAATTTTCTAAAAAAGAAATTTAAATATCTCCTGCTTTAAAAAGATTAAACCCCTTTGTTTGTCCCTAGAAATATTAATGTTTAAAAGAAAAAAAGTGTTGACCCCAAATTTACTTTTTTGAACCCCTTTGTTTTTTTCTATACATCCCTTCAAAATTGATTAATTTTTTTAAAAAAAATGCAAAAAAGTTACATGCCTTTTCAACTGTCTATGTTTTAAAATCCAACTCTTAATGTGTTTTTTTCCCAGACAGAAAAAATTACGGGTTTACTAAAAATAAAGATTTTTTAGGCAAAACAAAATATATTTATGGGATGGAATAATTTAAAATTTGGGATATTTAAAGGTTCAGTTAAGTTGCTGCTTCACTATTGTTAAATTTTTCAGTAAAAACCCGAGGGAGTTTTACTACAGATAGATCTAACAAAAATTTTTTTACGGGCCAAATTCTGCTGCTCCCTTTTTCCCAGTAATATTAAGTAACATTTAATTACATTCACAAATAAAAACCTTAATTGGGGAATGACGGGAAATAAAAAAAAAGAGAAAAAAATATATGCAGTTTCAATTTTAAAATTTTAATTTCTTAATATTCATTAAATAAGGGTAGAAAAATTAAAAACCCAAAAAATTATGAAGCTTAAAAGTCGTTTTCATTTTACCATGTATATTTTAAAAGGCCCAAAAGGGGTAAGTATAAAGTTAACAATTGATGTCAAAAAAAATTTTAAAATTTTAAAAAGACCCATTTTCGATCAGGAAAAATCCAAATTTTCTGTCCTTCCCGTTTTAAACATGGTGTAAGAGTTCCCTCTCTTTTTTTTCCCGCCTAAAATTTGGGCTCGCCTTTAAATCTTCCCCTTTTTCCGTGAAACTGCCATATATGGAAGTTGCAAAATCGTCTCAAAGGGTTAAATCGCGTAAAATGAAAAGTCAAGTATGCATTTGTAAACCTGAAGTTTTAAGGGGCCCCCATTCTCGAAGGGTTGGGGTGTTTACGGTGAAAAATTTAAACGGGGTCGTGAAAGTCGTTGAAACATTTCGTAAATTTGATTTTTGAAAAATTTTTTTTTAAAATTTTATTGCATTTTACTTAGTTTGCATTTTCCCAAAAAACCATTTAGAATTAAAAACGTTTACTAGTAAAATGGGGGATAATAAAAAAACGCAAATACAGCCAATATGTACCTCTCGGAAAAAGTTTTTTAATTTTTTAAAAATCTGTTTAGTTGAACCGAAAAATAAATTGTCTTTGATTACAAGGCGGGTTTTTTTGGGCAACGAATAGCCCCCCAAAATTTCCCCGGGGTTAGGGAAAAATTTTGCGGTTTCATGAATCATTTTTTTTCCAAAATTTAGTTAAACCGAAGCCCGGGATTTTTAAAAAAGCCAAAATTTGATGATGTTTTTGGATCGGGGGATCACATGATCCACACCATGGTCACGTGGAAACGATTTTTTGGATGACCCCAAATGCACCCACTTCGATCAGCAAATTTAAGCTTTTGGGTTTTTCTGTAAAAATGCTGTCCCCAAAACCCTTTTCCACGTCGATCAGCTTTTAAATTTTTTTTCCGAAAAAATTTCCGTAAAAACCCCTTAAAAACACCCTGTGCAATTTTCCTTTAAATAAAAACGCCACGCTACATTAGGATCTGGGACGCCCCTTGACGTTCGGGTTCTGGATATTCTGTCTCAGAAAATCAATCGTAGCTTGAGAATTTTGTAAGTTTTTTAAATTAAATTTATTCCAATTATGGGTTTTGCTAATTTCAATCTAAAAAAATTCCCAAATTTCATTTAAATGATTTTTAAAAAAATCCCCTCCCCAAACCCAAAAAAATAAAATTTTTGCCCAAAATTTTTAAAAATAAAACCCAAGCAGGAAAACTGTCCCAAAACCCCATATTCAACATAAAAAGGTTAAATAACTTCATATTTTTGTAATATTCAAAAATATTATTCTCCAAATTTTCCCCTTCAACGACTATTTTTAAATTTTTCCATCAACTGTCCCGTAAATAAAAAAGGGGGTTTTAATGGTGGCTTTTTGGGAAATATAATCCTGCCAACACAAAATTACAATTTACCCCAATGAGTCTTTTTAAATTTGATTTGTTTTTTTTTTTTTTTTTTTCCCAAACAAAGAAATCAAAACCATTTGGGCCGGAAATAAAATTTTAAAGTTTGTTGAAAAAAATTTTCATTTTTACTAAAAAACATTTTTTTTCCCCTTTTTGTTCCCTTGTGACTTTTTTTTAAATCCCCTTAAAATTTTTTTTAAATGTTTGGTTTTTTAACAAGATACATTTGAAAACCCCTTAAAAAAAAACACCCTTTTGGGATAAAAACTTTGCTTATGGTATTTTTTATCAAAAACCCAAAGGTTATCTAACTAAATTTTTTTAGTGGCATGCATTCTATGCAATTTACATTTTTTGTACTTGTTAAAATGTAAATTTGTTATATTTATTTTTTTTTTGCCCAAATCCCTTTTTTCTTTTCATTTAAAAATTAAGGGACTTGATTTGTTTTTAAAAATTAACAAGAAAAAAAAATCAAAATTTTAACCACTTTTCCCTTTTCTAAATTTTTTTAAAAAAGATTTCAAAAATAAATTGTATAATCCTCAACTAGTTGTCCCAGTTTTTGTTCCTAAAAAACCGTCTCATTTCCCTTTTAAAAAAACCGATGTTTTTAAATCGTTTGAAATTTTCCCTCGATAAAAATCAAAATTCGGGGGTTCCATAGATGAAAAAGTTTTAAAAAAAAAAATTATGGTTGTCGATAAAACCCTTTAAAAACCACATATTGTTTTTTTTTAAAAAGGGAATAAATTTGGGGATGTAAATGCCCGCGCGAAAAATTTGGCCCAAAAAAAGAAGTTGATTGTCAAAAATCAAAATTTTAAACTCATAATAAAAAAATTTACATTGTAATAAATTTATTCATAAAAAACTTACTTTACCTTTCTTTGAAAAACCTTTGGGAAATTTTCATTAGTTTATACCCAAAAAATTTTTTAGTCGAAAAATGAACGCTACCTTAAAAGGGAACTGAAACGTATCCATTAGTAGAAATTTAAGTCCAAGTTTTGCATCCCAAAATTTCCCCTTCCAGGCATTTCTTAATTTTTAGGTACGAGTAAAAACTTTTTGATTTAAAACCCAAAGGGGTCGTGACGTTACCAAAATTTCTAACAAAAAACAAGCAGAAAATAAGTTTTTTTTTAAACAGGGAAAAGAAAAATATTTTCATAATTTCTACAATGAAAAAATTTTTACATGTATAGAAACATCTATGAATACATCAAACAAATTACGGCAAAAAAGGATTCAATCTACGGTGGGGCCAGTTTTTCTTTACCTTACCTAAACGGACTCTATTTATAGATTGAAGAAAATTATGCAAATTTTTTTTCCCTTTGCGCAGGTCAGAGGCAAAAACCTCATTTCGGTTTAGTAGATATAAAATTTTTGGGGCCATTTTTTAGGTAAAAAAAAACCCCGGGGGATATCTGAGGTCGATAGTTTAAAGTGATTATCAGTATGTTAAAATTAATTTTTTTTTGGATTTCGCTTGGTTTTTGAAAAAAGCCAAAAATGCCCGAACGCTTACATTTCCCAATAAAAAATTTTATTTGCGAGCCATGCACCTTTGCATCAAAAAAAAAACCCTGAAATTCGTGCGCTTGGAAAAGTGTCACGTGAAAAAAAACCCGTTAAAACATTCTTTTGAGTACGTTCATCAGCATAAAAAAATTTACCCCATAATTTTTTTAAGTCACAGGCGATTTTTGTACCCCTTTAAAATATTGGGGTTTTATTGGGTTTTTAAAAATCTAGGAGAACCGGGGTTGGGAAAATGAGGGTCAAAACACAACTAAAAACAGGTACCCTCTCAGTGGTCGCTGAAAGATGAAACAGTAGATTACCGGATCAAGCTTGGGGGAAAATTAAAAGCTGTCCCCTTTCGAGGGGTGGTGCCGGCCGGGCCCGGGGGAATGGACCCTTTTTACCCCGAAAATTTTTTGGGGGGGGGAGGTTTTTTCCGTGTGAATATTTCCCAAAAGGGCTGACCTTGGGAAAAATCAAAAATTTTTGTTATTTACATTTTCATTGATATTCTTTTTTCCCGTCACCCGGGGTTCTATTTTAAAAAAAATGTGTATAAAATTCCCCCCGTCAATAACCCTTTTTAATTTTTATTATCTAAGATACCTTTTTGTTAAGTATTTAAAAGAGATGTGGAAAACCTAATAATGTTAAGGAGCTTCGTGGGATTTTAAATTTTTTTGTTTCATGGGGGAATTTTTCACCGATAAGGGAAAAATAAGTATATGATTTAGAGGGTGAAAGGGGCCCCCAATCACCCCAAATTAAAAAAAAAAAGGGGCCCCGGCCTCGCCGTACGTTTGAGCTAAATCAAAAAACGGTAAAATATGTAGAAGTATGCCTAAAATGTGCTTTTGCCCTGGAAAGTTTTAAATCATAGGTTGGGAAAAAAAGAAAATATAATTCTTTTTTCCCCTGTAAAATTTAACTTAATTTTCAGAAATGGTTTTCGCAGAAAAATTTTGGGAACATCCCCAACCCTTTGGGTTTAAACCCTTTAAACATTTTTCACTCTTTAAACCCCAAAGGTTTAAAAAAACGCACTGGGAAGGGCCCTTTTTGGGAGGCTAAAACTTGTGTTTTAAAAATTCCCCCCCCTGCAGCAACCCGAAATTTTTCAGCTAAAACAATTCCCTTTAGTATAAAATGACCCAAATTTTCCCGAGTAATAAAACCCCCCCTGTCTAAACAATACCAAAAAAACAGATAATGGGAACGAAATTAAGGGCATGGGGGGGCCCAAAGGGTTGTTTCGAAAACCTGTAATGAATGAATAAAATTTGAATTAAGGGGTCCTTTTTCCCGCAATTTAAGGGTCACCCCCGAATAAAAATTTTTTTCATGGTCGTAAGGTTTCTTTGCACTTTATGGATGTGGGGGTTAAAAGAAATTTGCACGTCCCTCAAAAAGCTAAAAAGGGCCCATAAAATGGGTAGGGGAAGGGTTTTCATAACCCCGCACGCTTGTCCCCGGGTCATTTGAAAAAATTTTTTAATAAACCCCCTAGCATTTTAAACGGGCAAAAAATTTTTTCAGGTGCTATTCCCTTAAAAACCGCAAGTAGCGGGAACGGGCTATAGGAATTTTTTCCTTTTACTGGGAAGGAAAAAAATAACATGTGTAAAAAAAATCTCTTTTCTTTAACGGGACAGCCCCCTGAAAGTTGTGATACAGTAAATTTTCTTTGTGAGGGTGTAAACTGTAAAAATAAATTCGTTTTTGGTAGTATTTCCCTTTAAAGCGCAAGACGTGCAAATTAAGCGGGACACGGTCATTTTTTCGAAAGGGGGGGTAATTTTTTTTAAAATATAAACAAAGCCCAAAGCACCCCCAAGAACACCCGAAATTTGTTTAAAAATGCATTTTGTTTGTTTTGTTGGGTTTAACTTTTTCCCTCGACGTATTTCCGGGGCACCTGGGACTAATCTACTTGGAAAAATATAGACCGGGCCCCACTGTAGATTTTAAACTGAAACACACCAAGACATAATTCTGACACCAGGCCAACCAATCCTGTAACGTCCAAAAAAACCCCCAAATCCCTTAAAAATGAATGATAAGTTATTTTCATAAAAAAAAGAAAAAAGAAAACCAAAAAAAAAAAACGCTAAAAAAAACCGCCCCCAAAAAGCCGGAAGTAACCCTGGGGACATGCTATTTTAAGATGACCTTTTTAGTCATCCGGCTTATCCATTGTGGTCTTTTTCTGTTAAATTTTTGTATTTATACCCCTTAAGCTATAGTCCCCTAAAAAATTACGCAAAGGGAAAAGGGGAATTGAGGGAAAAAGAAACGTTAAAATGGACTAGGAAGTTAGAAAAACCCACGGGACCCTTTATAGCCCAAGGGGGAAACTTTAAAAAAAATGGCGAGAGAAAAAAAAAAAAAAAAAAAAAAAAAAAAAAAAAAAAAAAAAAAAAAAAAAACCGAATGTGACGCGCAAAAACCCTTTAAAGCAAGTTTAAAATTAATTAGAAAATTTGACCCCTCCAAGCTTTTGGTGAACCAACTTGTGCGAGAGATCTCTTTTTGCAAAAGCATCCGGGCACCTGGGCAAAAAGAGAAAAACTCCTCGAAAAAATAAAAGTGTACCAAAAAATTAGGCTTTCACATACAGAAAGCTGGTGAAAATTTTTCGGGAAAACGGGGAAAGGAAGCCCCTGGCAGAACTGAAATTCCAGCCACGAGAAAAATACAGGGGAAAATCCGGGTTTTCCCCCCTTTAAAAATCCCCCCCCTTCCCCCCTCTCTCTCTCTCTCTCTCTTTTGGTTGAAATCTAAATTTGTATTACATGTAATATGAAAATTTGTCAAATTTAAAAATTTGCCAAATTTTTTTTTGTTACAGAAACCCCCATTTAAATTTGAAATTTTAAAAAAAAACCAAACCCCCCCCAAATATTTTAAATGAAAACAAATAAACCAAAATGATTGGCAAAATCGAGTTAATCTGTCAAAAAATGTTTTTTATTTTGGTGAAAACCCCTTTATTTGTTTTTAAATAAGAAATTTAATTGAAAACACATTTTTTTCGAATGAAAAAAAACAAGTATTTTTAAAAAACAATACAATACAATACCAAAATTTTTATTGAAAAAATTTTACCAAAAAACACAGTCACCTTAAAACTAAAATTTGAAAAAAAGCTAAAATTGAATTGGTAAGAAAAAATAGTAAAAATTAAAAAGGGTCTTAGTCCAAATTTACAATCCGGGGCCGAGAGGAAAAAAAAAAAGAAAATAAATATCGCAAAATTGGTTCGCAACCCGGGAATTTTTTCGTTGGGAAGCGTTTTTAGTTCCCAAAAAATGATGACAAAAACCTAAAATGGTGTACATGAGGGATATTTTGTAACCCCCTTGTATATTTAAATTTTGCCAAATTTGTACCTAAAGGGCAGTAGATTCCAAAATGAAAAGATAAAAAACGTTTTCATGCCCCTAATTTTTTTTAAACCCCCAATTAAAAATAAACACAGTCCTGCAAAAAAGCAGGGTATTTTTTTCGTATTTTCCCCAATTGCAAAAAGGGCCTATGGCCTTTACCAAAAATTTTTTAAAGAAAACCTGCAGGGTTTTACAACAAATCAAAATCTTTTTTAAGTCTTTAAAAAATTGCCCCAAAATCCACCCTAAACTTGAATTTTTTTTCCCCCAAGGGTTTTTTCCCCCCGGGGGCCGGTTACAAACAGGGGCAAAAACCAGGGTACTAAAAAAGAATTTTTAAACCCCCTTAAAACACCCAATTTTTTTTTCCGTAACCCCTTTTCTGGTTGTATAAAGGAAGGAAATTTTCTAACCCCCAAAAAAACCCGAGATAGTGCATTCCTTGCCAAATGTTATTTAAAAAAAGATATTAAATACATTTTTTTATGTTCAAAAAATGAAAAATTTAATACACGGGTTTTCCCAAAATTTGAATTTTATACAAAGTTTTTTCAAAAAAATTGGCAACGGAATTTTTTTAAATTTTTTGAACTTCTTTACGCGGGCAAAAAGCAATCGCTTGACATCATTATCAGTCAGGAGGCGGGGTAAAAAAGACACCCAAAAAGGACATTAAAATTTTTTTGGGGCCCAATTTTTTTTACAGCGCAATTGGAAAGATTTTTGGAAAATTCGGGTTTCCCATTCCCACAAACAAAAAAACAGATTATTTTTTAATTTTTACAAATTTTAAAAGGGGCCCAAACATGGGCATTTTTTTTTGGGAAAAGAAAAGTGTCGTTATATTTGAGACCTGACTGTTATGGTGAAGCAGACAACCCCTCTATTGGGGTGAATCCCCAAATTTACAAAAAAGACATATATTCGTATAAAAATTTGCCCCTTTTTTTGTTTTTTACTCAATAAAATAGTTCCAAAAGGTTGCTGTAAAATATAGGTTTTTTGAACCCTTAAATGGGTTTGGGCCCTTTTTTTCCCTTTCGGGCAAAAAATCCGCCTTAACGTTTCCCGGGAATTTGATAATTGGGCTGCACCTGCCCCAAATTTTAAATCAATAAAAATTTTTTAGCAAACCCCAAAAAAGAAATACTAGTACAGACTAAAAGAAGGGAAAAGGAAAAACCCCCCCCCTTAAAAAATTTGCAATTGGGAAAGGGCCCCTTTAAAAAAGTAATAACAAACCCAGAGATAAATCTTCCCCCTTTTTCCTTTATAGAAGTTTTGCAGTCCCGGAACCCTTTTGGCAAGAGTGTTAGTAAAAAACCCCTGGTTAACTTTAAATTGGGGGTTTTTCGTCACAAAATAGCCCCGTAGTTCTCTTCAAAATGGGAAAATAAATTTCGTTAAAGGGGGTCCTTTTATTTTTTTTTGAAAAATTTTAAATTACGCTCTGGTAACTTGTAATTAAAGTTATAGGATCAAACCCCTAATTTCGTGCAAAAGTGTCATTGAAAAAAAATTTGTTTTCCTTTCTTTTCCCTATGCATTTTTTGTCAGGTTTAAATATGGGTCTATTGTTCTTTGGGTTTAAATTATATTGGGCACTAGTGCCATTTATTTTTTAATCTATAACCGCAATTTGAAAAATGTAAAATTTTAAGCTATTTTTGTCACTCTGGTTATAATCAATCGTCAATTTTATCTTTTAAACTTAAAAACCCTCATAAATTTCTTTTTTAAATGGCATTATGTGTCCCGGTAAAATTGCTATATTTTCAAATTTGGTTATGAAAAATGGCCCTTTATTTTAAGGGCTTATTCTATTGGCCCTCATCAATTTCTTCTTAAAAGGCAATTTTGTGTCCCAAAGGAACAATTTTCTTAAAAATGTTCACTTTTGGGTTGGGTTTTATTTAAGTATCTATTTCCCATATGCCATCAACATTACTTTCTATAAGGATTATGTGTCAAAGGGAAAAATTGCTATATGGTCCCCTTTGGTTATGTTTTATGGGCATTATAGTCTATATTCTATATGCCATCATATTATTTTTATTGGCATTTTGTTCAAGGGAACTAGCCTAAAAGTGTCACTTTTGGTTTTTGTTAAAATGCGTAAATTAAAAAGTTAAAAATTCTAAAAAGCCATCATCATTACTTTCTAACGGGATTTTGTGTCAAGGGAACTATGGGTAAATGTGTTTATTTTGGGTTTGTTATAGCGTCTTAAAGTCTATTTCTATATTTCCCTCATCTTTCTTTCTAACGGCCTTATGTGCAAGGTAACTAGTTTAAAATTTTCCAATTTTGGGTTTTTTTATGCGTTTAAAAATAGTCTATATTCTATATTCCTCATATTAAATTTAACGGCATTATGTGTCCCAAAGGGAACTATGCTATATGTGTCACTTTTTTTATTTATAAACGGTTCCCTTAAAAGTCTATTTTCTATATGCCTCCTCAAAAACTTTTTCCCGGGATTATGTGTCAAGGGAAATTCTATAGGGTCCCCTTTTTGGGTTAAAAATTTTAAAGGCATTTTTTAGTCCAAAATTCTATAAAAGCCTCATATTACTTTTTCTATTGGGATTTTGGGGTCAAGGAAAAATATGCTATATTTTGTCACTTTTGGGTTTTGTTTTTTTTGCTCATTAAAATTTTAAAATTCTATATGCCCCCAAAATCATTACTTCTATTGGCATTATGTTTTAAGGTAACTATGCCTTTTGTTCCCCCGGTTTTGTTTTTTTGGTCATTATAGTCTAAATCTATATGGGCCTTTATCATTAAATTTTTAGGCCTTTTTAAGTCAAAAGGGAAATAAAAATAAAAGTGGCCCTTTGGTTATTTTTATGCGTCATTTAGTCCTTTTTTAATGCCCCCTTTATCATTACTTTCTATATGGCAATTTTGTGTCAAGGTAAATATGCTATATGTTTCACTTTTTGGGGGATGGGTTTTTTGCGTCCTTATGTCTATAAAATTTTTATCCCCCATATTACTTTTTATTGGCCTTATGGTCCCGGAACTTGCAAAATTTTGTCCCTTTGGTTTTGTTTTATGGGGTCATTTTAGTCATATTCTAAAGGGCCATAATTTAATTTCTTCAAAATGGGATTAAGTGTCAAGGTAAATTTTGCTATAATTCCCCTTTGGTTAATTTTTTTATGCGGCATTTAGTCCCATATTCTATATCCATCTCATTCCCTTTTTATATGAATTTTGTGTCAAGGTAAAATATGCTATATGTGTCACTTTGGTTTGTTTTTTTTGCCTAATTTTATTTTTCTATATGCCCTCATCATTATTCTATATGGATTTGTGTCCCCCGGGAACCCATGCTAATTTGTCACTTTTGGGTTTTGTTTTTAAAGCGTCATTATAGTCTAAAATTTTATTGCCCTCCTCATTACTTTTATATGGCAATTTTAAAAGTCAAGGTAATTAAATTTTATTTGCCTTGGTTATTTTTTGCGTCATTTTTCAAACCATGTCCAAAGTGGCCTCATGAAAATTTGCTATTTTGAAACACGTGACCAATTAAAAAAAGGCTTTTGGGGGCACTTTAAAGGGTTTTTTTCTTTACAAAAAAAAATTGAGAATTAAAACCCCAAATTTTAAACTTGCAGAACAAAAATCTACATTGTTTTTATTTTTAAAAAATATGCCCATTCAAAAAAATGAAAATTTGTATTGGATTAATCTGTTTTTTTGCTAAAAAGATTTTGATCAAAAATCAACCATGGGGAAACAAATTTTAGCGGACAACCCTTTTGAAAACGAAAATTTGTTTTTTTATTTTTTGACACTTTTAAAAACCCCAACACTTTAGTCGGAGTAATTTCAAGTTTTGTCCCCCAAATAATTTTGCATTGTAAAAATTGTTTTTATAGCCTTTTTTGCTTATGAAAACACAAATATAAATTTTTAAATTAAAATATGTTGGGCAGTTAAATATTTTCGATATCTTTCCGGGCGCATTTTTTCGTCTTTAAACCCCGGGGGTTTCACATTCATTACCCCCCAAAATGCTAAATTTATATTTTTGGGATTTCTCATTACCTCACACAACCCCGCGGGTTTTAAATTTTAAAATATTTTAAAACATAAGTAAAAAAACCCATAGTAAAATCAAAAAAAACGGTTTGTTTAGGATTATTAGATCTGGCTTTCATTTTTACAAAAAACATTGCGCATACTTGAAATTATAAGTTTTTTATGAACCGGGGTTTTTGTCGTTCCTGTATTAATGAAATTTTCAAGTGCTTTTCCCAAAAATCACATAAAAGTATTCCTTTTTCGAAATGCACTAACTTTTGAAATAAAATTTCATAGAAAATTTTTTTGAAGGATAAGAATGATGGAAAATTTACCCCCCAATTATTTTTAAATATTTTAAAACGCAAGTATGCATTTACGAACCGTTTCCGTGAAAAAAGTCAAAACGGGTTCCCCCCGTCAGGGGACTGAAAACAGAGAGAAGAGAAAACTTCTACAAAAAAGGTTTGAAAATAGAATAAAAGCCTCAACAAGATCATCTTTTTATAAGTACAAATTTTAATTTTGGAAATTTCCCTTTTTAAATTTTAAAATGGTATTAAAATCGCAAAAAACAGAAAAGCACTTGTAAAATAAGATTTTATCTCTAGACTTAGCATTTTAAACCCGGGAGGGGGTTAAAAATACAGAAAAATCAAAAGAAATTTTTTCCCCTTAAAGTAATATTTTAGAGATGAATATCCCTTTTGTTTGAAGGGCCCCCTTTTTAGAAAAAGACAAATTTTATAATTTAAAAATTTTACCCCAATTTTTATCAAAAAGTTTAAAAAATATCCAACTGTTTAAATGCAAAAATGTTTTAGTATTAAGAAAAGTTGCTTTTCTTCGTATTTTTAAAAAATTTGAAATAAGAGCAAATTATGTTTGAAAAATAATCAGAGCCCCAAAAAAAAAATCTATAAAAGAAAAGCACTGTTTGGAAAAAAATAACCATATATAAAATTTTTGTTTGTAAAAATATATATATATTTTTTTTATAAAAAATTTTATGTAAATGTTGTATGGATATTTTGTAGGTTGAAATTTTTGAGTGTATGTGAATTATATGATATATTAACAAAGTGAAAAAAACTGGAAATTTTATGTTTTTTAAAATTTCCTTTTAAAAATAAAAAATTTTTTCCCTAATTTTGGGAAAAAAAAAGATTCCGCCATGTTTTTGAAAAGTTGATTTATCATTAAATTTTTTTGAAAAAGATCATAGCTATTTCAGTCATTTCAAAATTTGGGTTTTTTTTTTGATTTTAAAGCATTGATAATTTAAAAATTTAAATTGTTAAACGAAAATTAAAAACCTAAAAATTTCAATAAATTTGGTAAAATTTTAAACTGCCCCTAAATGCAAGTTAACCGCTTAATTTCAGATGGTGCTAAAAACAGGGAAAACTATATACCACCAAAAAAAAGGTGTTCTCTTACGCAAATACATTCAATGACCTTTTTTTCAGGGAAGGGTAACTAAAGCTCGAAAGACTGTGGGAAAAAAAAGAAATTTAAAATTTAAGCGGAAAAAGCACAAACAGTGGTTAAATCTATGAGCCCTGCTTTAAAAATTAAATTTTCCCCTTCTTTTCTTTCTTTCTTTTGATCAATACTTTACAAATTTTTTTCTTTCATTATTTAAAAAAATTCTTTCCCCTTAAAATTCAACAATAGTATCTTTTCCCATTAAAATTTTTAAATCAGACCTGTTTTAAAACGGCCAATCAAAGGGAAAAAAAAAAATGGCCGCTAAGTAGGGGGTGGGGCCGCCTTTAAAGAAATTCAGTATAAAAGCAAAATTTTACAATTAAGTAATTTTAAAGTTGAACGCTTTAAAAAATGTTGACAGCTAATCAGGTGGACCCCTTAGTACGGTGGAAAACCCCTTAGTACAGGTGGACGGCTAAGTACAGGTGGGCCCTTAGAAAAGGGGGACCGCTTAGTACAGGGGGGCCGTAAGACAAAGGGGGGGTCGCTTTAAATACAGGTGGATCGCTAAGACAGGGGCCGGGTTGTACCCGTGGACTGCTTAAACCGGTGGGCCGCTTAGTACAGCTGGCCCCTAATAATGTTGACCGCTAAGTACAGGTGGACCGCAAAAATACAGGTGGGGCCGTTAGTAAAAAGGTGGACCGTTAGTTCCGGGGGGACCCCAAAGTACGGGGGACCGCTAAGTACAGGTGGGGCTTTGAACAGTTTAACCCCTTGTAAGGGGGCGGGTAAATACAGGGGGACCCTTTTTTAAAGGGTGGCCCCCTAAACAGGTTCCCAAAAGTACTTCTTTTTTCCTCTCTCATTAAAGCCGGGGGAAGCAAAGTGATCAAAGTTAGCAAAAAACCCGGGCTCGTGTCCCCTTCCCCCTATGTCATGTAGATTTTAACGGGAAAAAAATGTGTTATTTTTTTTTTTTGATAAATTCATTTTGGCGGGTTTTAAATTTTTTTTTTTTTACCAAAAAAAGGGGATTTAGATTGAGTGTCCCCCCGGGGAAACGGGGGTCGTAGGTTTCGGTCCCTGCCCGCGACATAAAATGAAAAAATAAAAAAAAGTCGGTTTGCTACCTCGCCCTTGCGGGCCGCTATAAGGGGAGTTCCAGAACTAATTGGAAACCCCCTTTTCAGGATGAAGAGACTGCTCAAATGGAAAAAAGCTCCCCGGGATGAAAAAACGTCGGTGGGACGCCCCCCCAAAAACCCCCCAAAAAGGACCCCCAAATTTTTCTAAATGTAGAAAAGTTCGCCCAAAAAGTAGGGGAAAAAACATTTTAATTTTAACACATTTAACACACCCGGGGTTATTAACCCACAGCTTGTTGAAAAAACATTAAAAAACCAATCCCCAAACCACATTTGCCTTCCCCCGATTTCGTGTAAAAACATAAAAAACCAAATTTTTTTTTGAATAATTTTTAAAAAATTTTTCAAACCCCAATTATGTGAAAAAACCCCCGCTTTAAAAGTTATGAACCTTTTAATAAAAACGATCCCATCCGACTAGGGAATCAAATTTCATTCCTATCTTTCTATCTGAAACTCATAGCCCCCTTTCCAAACATTTTTCGGTGACTTTACTAATGCTAGCAAAATTTAAAGTTTAAAAAAATTCATTTAAAATTCGGAAAAAACAGATAAAAAAGGTTGTGGGTAACAGTTTTGTGTGCGTGAATCGTCTTAACACTGTGAAATCATTTATCTTCACGGGACACTATTTTTCACATACATGTATTTCGTAGGGGGTTTAATCCACGAATATTAATCCCCTCGAAAACCATTCCTCATATAGATCTTACGTTTTTCTAAACCACGAATCAACGAATTAAGGTACCCATGAAATTCCCTTAAGGACATGATCAAAGAAATTGAAAATCAACGAAAATTAATGATATTTCAGTATCGGTGATTGCATATGATGAAGCACAACAAGAGCTCCGCCGAAAGCGGGGCAATATACGCCCGAGGAAAGATATTGAAAGTGAACTACCTTTTACGAATGGATAAGCACTTTATCAACAGCAACATCTTAATAATGCGATACGGGAAGACCGAAAAAGGAGGGCAAACTTACAGTCCCTCTTGCATGTGTAAACATCAGTAGGGGGCTTAATAAAACAGACACGAAATATTTCGCATTATATCAGTATGACATGTTGTTTCATAATTGTGACCTTGACACAGTTTAGCTGAAACTTGTACTTGATCTGCACTTCATCTCAGTGCGGTTGCCATTTCTAGCAAATAGTTTTAAGTCTGCTTAAATCATTCAAGAAATATAGAGCGGCTACAAATATTCTAACATTATAATAGTAGACATGTGACCTTCATGTGTGACCTTGACCTTTAACCAAGACATCCGAAACCTATGCTCTGCACATCCTTCTTAGTATGGTTGACATTTCTGTCAAATAAATTTCAATATCCTTCCTATGGTTCCAAAGATACAGAGTGGACAAGAAATTGGTAATACCTTCAAGTGTGACCTTGACGTTGACATCCGAAATCTACACTGCACATCCTTCCGTATGGTTGACATTTCAGTCAAAACAAATTCAATTTCCTTTCAGTGGTTCTTAAGATACAGAGGGGCACAAAAATTCTAACATTATAATTATATGACATGTGACCTTCTAGTTTGACCTTGACTTTTAACTAAGACATCCGAAAACTACGTTCTGCACATTCTCTCTGTATGCTTAACAAATTCTGTCAATAAATTCAATTTCCTTCCAGTGGTTTTAAGAAACAGAGGTGA
>CM037789.1:4111051-4123730 GCA_021229015.1 Solen grandis
GACTCCGAATAAATCATAATTTGATTACTAAACCATTCTACCTAGAGACAAGTTTTGGGGGTGATATTATTCATCCCTTAAAAAAATAACAGTGAACTTTACTATTATAGTTATTTCTGAAATTGTTTAGTAAATTTGTTTTTTTATCCTAAAATTTATTTTTTTTACCTTAAAACATGTCAAAACATAAAATTTTAAATTACCATAAAGGTAAAGAAAAAAGAAGAATTTCGAAAGGGAAAATGGTAAAAAATATTACCCAACTCACGTTTTTCTAGACAACAAAAGATGACGTCAGACTTAATACGCTGAACAGACACATTTTTTAATAGGACTGCATACTTTCTTTAATCTAAAAAAAATTTAGCCTTTTATAAAGATTGAATTTTCATAATTTATTAAAATTTAAATAAAAAAACAGCAAAATGTGTTTAATTTTTTTGAAACATCACTAAGTTTTGAATACATTTTTACTTTTCCTTTACAGCTGAAAACTTTGTTGCAGTGAATGTAAAAATACCTAAATAGATTTTGTTTTACATAAAGTATCATGAAAAAGAAAATTTTAATCCATGAAATAATTAACGACAAGAAAACAAAATATTTTGTATTTTTTTTAATGTTCAAACACCTTATATACCATATGATCGAACTTGTGAAAATTTTACATATATAACTTTCTAGTTAATTTTCATTCTTTAAATACCCAAAAATAAACAAATTCTTGGGCTAGACTGTTTTGGTCAGGGCCGCAACCATTAATTTACTCGATTTGTGTTTCCCTTCATCATTGTTCCGTAACATTCGACATGTTGCATTTTGGGAATAGCTAGATTTTCCTTTGGGAACGTCAAGCGGTTCCCCAAATTTTTAATAAAATTTTGGGAAGGAAGAACCAGTCAAACCCCAAGGCTCGAATTGATATGATTTGGGTCAGGCAACTTCGAGCCCCTGGATCACAATTTGGGTTCTTGTTCGGTACTCTTTTTGTTAAAATATGCAGCACAGAAAACATTTATTTTTTTTACCCAATTATTATATTGGGCCCTTCACAGTTCGGTTTGTAATTTAAAAACAATGAGCAACGATATAATATTTTTTGAAAAAAAAATCCGTATAAAAAACTTTTTATCAATTCTTTTAAATACACAGTATTAAAAAACACTTTTAAGATGTGAAAACAATTTTTTTAAAGCTAAAAAACAAACTTTTTCGGGAGTTCATTTAACAGACAGGTTTTATACCCGGGGCCCAAAACTCGAACAAATACAGCTGGTGGTTTAGCAACGACCGGTTATAATATAAACTGGGCAAGCCTTTTTTTTTTTCAAAGGAAATTTTATCACACCTGTTTATCAATATCATGATATAATTTTAAAACTCAAACATGGACGGCGAAAAAGCAACATGAACTATATTGCGGGGAAATGGACCGTATTCACATCTGTTCGATCAAAAATTTCCTCAGGGGAGACGGCAAAGAGGGAAAGGGTATCCAACTTGTTTAATTAACCTTGACATGAATGCTACTAATGCAAAGACGGGACATGTAAAGGGTTGGCGTTTTAAAGATATCGTTTTGTGATAGAATAACAAAAAAGGGAAAGCAAATATGTATGTATATACGCCTCAAAATTCAGCAATAAAACAGTATTTAAATTTTCAAACCAAACCTAATAAACTATGTAAAAGTTTTGCATTTTTAAATAATATTTTCATAACTTAGGTCCCTTACCAAAGTCAATCTATGAAAGGATTTGAATATGGTGGAAGAACAAAAAGGAAAAGCCGCAAAACCTTCTCCAAAAATTTTTAAAATAATATTTCAAATCGTATTTGTATTTTATTAACAGGTGGTGCTCTTTTGTAATGTAATTTGAGTCTCAACGTCGCTTTATACATGTAATTTATTTTCTGCAAAAAGAGGCCAAAGAAATATTAGAAAATAATTCCATATTGTCAATCATTACTCTCGGAAAAAAGTGGTTAACGTTTTGCACTCAAAGTATTTTTGCAAATATGATTCTGTGGGGACATTTTTCTTTAAAAATCTTGCACGCCAAGAATGGGGCCTAAAGAAATATCTCCTGACTTAATCACTGTTATCTGCTTTGAAACTTAGTTATGTGGGGGTAGTGTATTTAATTTTATAATTTTTTTTCTCTCTGACCATTATTCTGTATCACTCAGATCAGATTTAGATAGAAAAAAAAAACGGTTTTTAAACAATTTCCATAATTTTGGGTAGGAATCAAGGGTCATGTGCCAAAGTAAAATGACGTTTTAGGTTCTTGCTTCACTTACTTACTATTAAATTCGACACGTTATAAAACACATTTTGACTATGAGTATTTAAAAACCAATTTAATGGTAAAAAGAAAGATATAACAAATGTGTCTTTTTTTTTCTGTTCTTATATAAGATATACAGAATTATATATAGAATTGGCCAATTTTTGGTAAATAATATACAAATAAATATTGTTCATAATAAAAAATGTATTTTGCTTTAAGTTCTTTTGTTTTTCGGTGCCAAAAATGGGCATGGTGGTTCAAAAAAATATCGAAACTTAAGTTACAATGGTAACCCCCATTAGTATATGATCGTTTTTTGTCTAAGATATTATACTTTCGATATAAAAAATTGATAATGTGATTTTTAAAACACCATGCATAAGAGTCCTAGAACACTAAGTTCTACAATTTTCAATATTGTCAGATTAAGATATTGAAAACTAAATCATATATTGTGTTGCAGCTCGTCAAACCTACAATTCCGTACGTCGAAAAAATAAAAAAGAAAGGAAACTTATAAATTATATTAAAACTTTGTAAAATATTGTACATTATGAGTGCATTATTATGTTTTACGCCTTTTTTGAAATTTGTAATTTTTTTAAGGGTCCTTTAGGCCCATTACAGCAATTCAGTAGTTTCTGCAATGATTAATAAAATGTAAAATGAAAATGTAAAATATGTAAATTTATGTAAAAAATAAGATAACTATAGCAATTTGTCTGAAAGTTGTTGAGTTTAATGACATTATTTTTTTATCAATACATACATTACAAAAAAGATATGCAATAGTTTAAAAAACATGTTTTTTATAAAGAAATAAATTCACATTTTAAATTGATGAAACATAACGGAATTACTTGTAGGAAATGGAATTATCACACTCCCCAAATGTTTTTAAGTATTTACCGCTAAGGATTATACGCAAAGAGAAAAAGGTCAAGTCAGTATGGCCTTGAAAGAATATTTTTGTAAGTCAGTCCCGTAAAAGACAGAAAAAAGTACTCACAACAAATTAAATCCAATAAATTTCATTCATTTCCATCAAACACATTGATAATAAACATTATTTTTCATCATTATTCATTTTCATTTCACAAAGGGGTGAAAATCAAATATGCCAATCCAAATAGTTTGTTTCATGTCCTTAAAGTTCCTGCCCTCCGATTACATTTTCCTTAAAGAGCTTTTGACATAAATTGGATGACACTACACTTGATGACTACACGTATTTTTTATTATTATATAAAGCATGAGAAAGGTTCGCTGGACATGTTCGAGGAGTTTGATTCAGGAAAATGACTTGAGACCCCAAACAGGTTTGATATCGTCCTGGGTGACAGAGACAAACATTCATAAAGGAGATGATATTTCCTTCATATTTCGAGGTTAAATCTCACAGACTCCTCTCTCTCCTCTCTTAACACACACACTTACACACAGATTTTACTGATCACTTCCTTGCTTTAATTGCTTAAATGTTTAAACTTTACACACTATTTTGTGTTTAATTTTATCCATCACTTTTATTTTCTTAAATTTGAAAACAGAAATGGTTTTATAAATAATGAGATTTAATGGATTTAAATTGAAATTTGTGATTTTTCTGCTGACATATCTATTTACACTGTGCTTCAGGATTTCAAAGGAAGAGACAAGGATAAGTGGTTTTTGTACGAGGTATAGTTTTTTCCTGATATTTTAAATAATTAAAAATTTTTTTTTTAAAATTTGAATAAGATATTTTGTTTTTGGGGAATTATTTCATGGTATTTTATACATCATTGGTTTATGTCTTTTTTATTTATTCTTAGACTGATTTGAAACACTTTTACCAGGAAATCGACAGGTTGTTTCTAATTAGAGTATATTTGTTTAAACAAAATAGGCCCAAATAGTTCATAACCATTAACGGGGTTTTAAAGTTTAAGAAAAATTTTTGGGTCAAGGTAACCCTCCTTAAAATATCTTGGATATAACATTTTTTATTTTTAAGGTTTGGGAAAAATATCAATAAAAATAAAAACACATCAAAAGATAACAAATTTCTCAAAACTTTTAAAAGATTTTTTTTTTAAATTTACCGATTTCTCTAAAACATAAAAATAAGTTGTTTTCAAATTTTCAACTTTTGAGGGGTTACACGCGCAGTACAATCACAGTGAAAAAAAAGTATGCTTATATCCTAACATTTTGATATCCTAACAATATTGATTTTTTTTAATATTGATATTTTAAACAATATATCAGACTTCTTTTTGCCAATCTTTTCAAAAGGGGAAAACAGTATCGCGTAACAAGTGGGACTACTTCCTGGGGGACGTTACATGACGGGCGTTAAATGTAGCTTCGAGTACCAACGGTGCATCAACATGCCGCGTCATTGATTGATGGATCAAACACATTTGCTACGTATAAGGTATTTTGTCACTTTCATGCATCCGTTACCATTCGCTCTGTGGTGGAATTTATCACCCTCGAGTTAATCAAAAAATATGGATTTCAAACGCTCTGTTTTCATGTTTTGGGGGGAAAAAATTTTTTTACCACCTTTGGGGTAGAAAAATTTAATAAACCAAAAAAAAAAATTGCGATAGTATTATATCGCTGATGTTAGAAGTGAATTTCAATGTCGAGACTTCTTAAAAATTGTCCGTCATCAAACGAATACAAAAGACATCTGATACATGTAAGTTTAAAATTTAAAGACTACAAAAAACGGGCAAGATTCAAATTTTTTGATTTTTAAGAAAAAACTTGTCATTGACCAAACTTATTTTTAACATCGGGGCCCAACTATTTCTCGAACAACCTTTTATATGCTAAACGCAAAAAAGGAGAGCCACCTACTAGTACCAGGGCCCAGTTTCACTAAAAAAACAAATTTGATATAATCGTAAGTAAATTTTTCTACATGTTGTCTTAATGTCTAATTTCACAAAAAAACACGAAGAAGTTGACCCCTTTCATTTCACTATAACAAACACAACACTGTTTATAAAGAACAGGAAAATACTAGTTAAAATTTGTGCGTTAATTTACGCTTACTAAGATATTTTTTCGTATGAAGTTAAGTGAAATGGGCCCAAGTTTTATATTTTTGTCGAATGACAAGACGTATAATGGATTGCCATTCCAAAATTATCATTGTCCGCTCCCTAACAAATATACCAAAAATAGATTCCAGACTTGGCCAAATTGTGTATGGGCGCAAAAACTCGGACAAGTTTCACAAGCCATATTGTCCCGGACACACAGAGTTACGACCCTTGAAATAATGAAAAAATGTCAATCACTAGTTGTCCGCTCTAAGCCTAACAAACGTGAACCTTCGTCACCAACCTGGTCAAAATGTGTATTGGCATACTATTTTCGACTACACAAACCAGTTCTGGAATTACCCAGTATATAGGCTGAGAGCCAATCAGGGAGTTATCAGCCCACCAGTACCATTTTTATATCCCCATCGAATGACCATATAATGACCGAACATATTTTGGATTCACCTGCGAAATCCAGGCGGATGGCGTCCACTCAATTTGTCCGCTCTTTTACAATAGTGAACCAAACTTTGTCAAAAGGTGTATAGGCACAGCATCTCATCATTAACAGCCGTAATGTCTAAGACACTCTTAAGTCACAGCCCTTGAATTGGTGAAAACGTCCATATTACTAGTGTCCGTTTTTAAGTCTAACAAACGTGAATCTATCGTCACCAAACTCGTAATGTGTATGGGCACAATATCTCGGTCAGATTTAGTAACCAGCCAGAATGTCCCAGGCTTTCTGTTTATTGTCCTTGAATTAATAAGCTTACAGGATGGGCATATTAACCAGCGCTCTTGTTCTTAACTTTGATATGCGCAGTTACAGGTCCGAACCCACGACCTCCCCTCCCAAGCGGATGCTCTATCAACTCGTTCACTGTCCATATATATATTAATATTAACATGATATCAGGAACCTGTTTGAAATGTTCCACACTCGAGACAGGCTGTTCAGAACGGTTTACCGTCACAAGTATCAGACACCGTTGCCATAATGTAAGTAAAACAAAAGCACAGTAACATTTATTACTAAATTTAAGCTTCGAAACTTGATTCATTTAAAAAGGTGGTCTTTACGTATGTTTGTTAATATCTTATGTGTTTTGTTGTTTTTGTATGTTTTATTTGTTTGTTGTTATTGTTGTTTTTTCTACCACTATTCACACTATGTACATAGGCATTTGTGAATAATGGCGTATTCAATTTGAAATCTCGATTGTGTCCGATATACAAGATTTAAGCAATTTTGTTGTTTTTAAAATACACCACACAACGATATAAGCCACGGTAATGTTACTCTTCTTTGCAATTTGTTTTCGTGAATCCGTACTGTGGGTCCGAAACAATTTGATATTGTTATTGGCTTGCGGCCACGGTCACAAGCCAGTTATATGTCACTTTGTGATTCCATTATCATCGTTTTTTTTTCGATTTTAATTTTGAAATTCTTATCGTCGTTCTCGTATCACTTCGGACATATTGCATTTGGCAGAGAGGTGAGTATTAATGCCGTTTGTGTACAAAACCCACATATACGGGTTTTCCCGAAGTTAAGATTAAAGTGCATGACAAATGCATGTGGATAGACCAATTCAATTATGAACTGAGCAAAGCCTTCCCCATAAGGAAATTTTATATCTATTATTTTTCACATCTGTCATTATCAATATATTAAAATATGAACGGAATAAAGTTACATGGGAAATCGTTGCGTTTTATACCACACTTTTGTATTTAAATATCGATGAAAGGACCCATGTAAGGCAAATTTCAACATAAAGGAAACATTAGCAGACGTCTCTCACTGGATATGAGATTCAAACCCACTATTCACTGTATTTCGTTTTTGACCATATATTGTTGGATTTTTAATCTCTTATGATCATCATAACATTTCGGACATGTTGCATTTGACAGTAGCCGTAGTTTATACGTTTGTATACACGTTATATGCAGGTTTCCAAAGTTAACATGAATTGTCGGAAGGAATAAATTGATGCATGTTCTGGTACTCTGCTTCGATTGTTAACAAAATAAATAACCGGAACCTTTATTTTTTTAATTAGCCCTATTGACCAATTGAAACATGTGAACATTTCAAGTGTGTGCTTAAACTTCTGTTTCTTAATTATATTTTAACGATAACATTTTGGTTTAAAATTTAGCACATACAGCAATTAACACATAACTCTTTGAAACGTTTTGTATTAAACTATTGATTCAATCTGTTCATATATAACATACAATATTAAGCAACACTTGTAATCGTATGCAAACTAAAACCAAACATCCAGTCTGAAGTTATATAACAGAAACTATAGATCCGGTTTAGATCCAGTTTAACAACATACAACTAAAACTATATATCCAGTCTAAAAACAGAGAACTTGAAACTATAGATCCAGTTTAGATACAGTCTGGGAAAAAGAACAGAAACTATAGATACGGTTTGAAAACATAGAATTGAAACAAAGATACACTCTGGAAACATAGAACTGAAACCAAAGATCCACTGTGAAAACATAGAAATTGAAACTATAGATCCAGTCTGAAATCATAGAACGGAAAATATACCTCCAGTATAGACACAGCTTGAAAACATAGAACAGAAACTAAAGATCCAGTCTGAAATTATATAACGGAAAATATACATCCAGTATAGACACAGTCTGATCCGGTCGGAAAGAATAGAACTGAAATTATGGATCCAGAAACGACTCTTGTGAGTGATACAAGTTCTTAGCGTTCATGAATTATATTTTCTTCCTACAGATGTTATTCTATTTGTAGGAATCACTGATGCCTTGAAGTCAGCAAATGACCACATTTTGTACGAAGGAAGAGTTGGGGAATGCTGTAAGTCTGCTCGGAATATGTTTTAGGACGAAGGAATATAATCTATGGATTGTTTATTATGTGTTTGCCTCAAGCGTTAGTTTCTTCTGACGAAACAGTAATCGTCCGTTCAATCAGAATGTCCGCTATCTAACTCTAACAAACGAGAAACTATCTTTACAAAACATGGTCACAATGTGCATGGCACATTATCTCGACCAAATTTGATAACCAGACAAATGTCTAACCGGTTTACAAAGTTTAGATTAATGAAAACTTGCACAAGTAACAGTGTCTGCTCTCTATTATCATTGGAGATAGTCATGTAATGTATCATAATTATTAGATAAAGATTATAACGCGTGGAAGGCTTAAAATGATTTATTAGCATGTCAATACATGAACCTTAATTTCCTATTTTAATCTAGGGGAAATCATTATAATATATTGAATTATAAAGGAAGTTCTTTCGCAATAAGACCTTGAAATTTAAAAAAAAAGTTCCTTGATAGGATTTTCCAAGTCGCATACGCACAAAATATATAGTGTGGCGGTTTCCTTCAAAAATGATTAAAAATAACCGAAAGAATTGGATTATTTTCTCACTTCGCTCACCCGGTCAGCCACCACAGAGAAAGAACTTCGTGGTTATCTTTAGATCCTCGAGGTCACAATACATTTTTTGTTCTTTGAGTTTCTGTTCTCTCCTTGACATGCCGTTTCAATCTTTGGAGGATGTATTCTGTGGTCTGTTCTTCTTCACCACATTGGGCAGAGTGGTGATGGTACCAGCGTGAACTTCCTATACCTTTGTGAATTCAGTCTATTTGTGACCTTATCGCAGTCTGACTGTGACAGTATGCTCTGGTCTGTGTAGTTGAAGATATGCATATCTTTTTGTAGGACCTCATCAGTGACTTGATAATGGCTACTTTCTCATGGTAGCTTTACACTGGTGTTGGGTTTTTCAGAGTGCGCTCCAAGTTTTTCCTAGTTTGTCTGCCTTTTTTATTTCTAGGGAATACTACAATGTGCAGGTATCCACTGGACGGCAACACTGCTGATATTCTCAACTAATAGTGTTCTGGCTAATTTGATGTCTTGGTGTTGGTAAGGGGTTGCATAACAGCTTCGAGTCTGGAAGAAGCAACACATGGCGCTTCTCTACAAGGTCCTCAAATATGGAAGTGGTTTCCATGAGTGCTTCTGACTCCGCTTTGTAATTGCTTCAGTGTTTTCCCTGTCGGTGCACAAGCTGTTTCGTACAGTCATTCGGACATTGTAATGAAAATACCACTTCCCCATTTTTGATAGTATCAGTTGCTGATCCATCTGTGTAACACTGGATCCTTTTCTCTGGGGGTACTCTTCGCAATCATAGCTCAATTTTGCTAGCATGGTCATCCTCCTCTTTCTTTATTTCTAGGTTAGGAACACTGGTGCAGATTAAAACTGCAGACAGGTCTTTTTTCACATGGATCTGTGAAGTCACCATAACCAGAGGAGCAGTCTCACTGCTCAACGATGGGTGTTCTCCTTTGTGCCTTTTACCTCATGGACAATACTCTTTCGCTTGAGTCTGGTTTGTTAGACCTTGCAGCCTGTCCTAATGGGTGGTCTGGGAGTACTCATATTTTCTGTACTTGCAGAAGGATCTTGGTTTTTCTCCTATCTTGCATAGGCTGCAATCCGCAGGTTTGCTTCATGAATTGTATCGGTGTAATTAGTGGCTCCTGTAACAATGCGCAAAGTTTGGTTTTGGACTAATCAAGAGTTTAAAGGTGGTTTAAAGGCGGTGGACCAGGCAGCCAGCTACATTTAAAGGGGGGTCCACTGTACCCTGATATACTGTCTTAGTATTTGCTTTTTTGCCCCATGTTGTTTCAGCAATTTTGCGCATTTTTGCCAGTTTCTTCGAGCCTTCTCTACTGCATAGACAATGTGGGGGCTTCCATTTTTTTTTTTCGAAAACCACAACAAATGTTAAGTAGTTTGGGTTTCCCTCTTTAAAAGGAATGCGCCATCCAGATGGTGCCTGCCCTTTTGCTTTGGCGACAAGTGAAAAAGTGTTGTGGATGACTTGCCTTGTTTAATTTGACACACCATCCTCATCCACGCGGCAGTCTCTTGATGGCCTCCTGAATTTTCAAGGTGGCTGAAGAACATATTCTTCCCTTTACCATAACACCGTCGTCTGCATACAGCGCTGCATTACTCCCGGGTAGGCCCGCAACCAATCATTGATGAGGAGCAAGAAGAGGGTAGGGGAGGACGCTTCCTTGGGGGACTCGTAAAAGAAATTTTCTATTTTTTTCCCAACCCATGCGACTCTAGCTCTCCTTTGTGGGATAAGATCTGACCCATCAAAACTTTTCCCTTTCAAAACCCCCTTATCATTTGAAAAGTACCATTAGCCCCAAATTCCAAAGGTTCGCTGTAGGTCATCCTGCTGCTAAGACGATTTTCTTTTTTTGGAAGGCATCCTCAATTTCTTGAGCTAGGTATGTTGATTTTTTCAGTGGATCGAAACTGCTTAACCCAGCTTGTTGGTTTCCCATAAAATTGTTTTTTTCCGGGTACACTTTGGGGCATTTTTGACAATCCCTCCATGGTCTTTCCAACAAACTGTTAAAGGGTTATGGGCATAGCTTGCCCCCGTTTTGTGCTTTTGCCTTTTTTTCAGGGGGGCACCATAATGGCCGCCCGCCAATCTGTGGCAGCATGCCCCGAAATCCAGCTTTTTTGTAGAATCGGAGTTTGCACATTGTTGTATGCCCCAAGGGGTCAACATTTCATTTTTGATCGGCGACTTTTTCTTTTCAGCTGTCTGATGGCTTTTTGAGCTCAGACGGAAAGCAAAACTTATTTAATTTGAATAAATGGCTTGGAATTTTCCCAAACGATCACAAAACAAACACGTTTAATCTTCATGAGCGTTTTTTTTGTGTTTAGTTTTTACGAGCTTGAAAAAAATCGGTTCAACATCATTAAAATAAGCCAAAAAACTGTTTTTGTTTCGCGTTTTTCCCGATCAATTTTTTGATCAATTTAAAAATCCCTCATAACTTAACATTTAAAAGAAAATTTGAGTCGTATAAAAGTAAAAACTCCCTTAAAAACGGCCGACTATAGTTTAAAAAACAATATTGACCGAGTGGGCTTTACTGTAAACAAAATGGCCGGGGGGGGTTTTACTGTAAAGAATTTTCCCCAGGGGGTTTTACTATACGAATATTACTGAAATGAATGACATTTTTGGAATAATACGAAATATCTGGGGGAAAAAAACAATAAAGATCATAATTTTTTTTTAAAAACAAAAAAAAAAGATTTGATAGTTATACAGATGTTCCATTTATGGTTAAACGGATAATAAAAGGATAATTTTTTTGTTTGATGTAAGAACGATTAATAATTTTCACTGAGGAACATAAAAAGTAAAATTTTTTCCCACGAGTAGCGAAGCCCAGTAAAAATTTACCTTTTTATTTCCAATAAAATTTATACACGACTTCACCAAAAACAAACTTTTTTTTTTTCCTTTAATTTAATTCTGTGAAGGCCAAAAAAATTATTTACACAGCATTTTCCCCTCGTCCAAACAGTCCCGATTTTTTTCATAGTCACCGTGACATAACGCGTAGTCCACACTTTTGAAAAAAACAATAAGTGTTACTATGCCACCACATAACCCACTTTTTTGACGTTCTGGGCGCTAGTGGGCGGAAAATACCATTGCAAATAGGTTAGTTCTTGTTTGCCTTCAACTACACACATAGTCCCTCGGCTCCGCCCCGTGACAATCGTGTATTGAAGGCAACTATGAACTA
Source organism: Solen grandis (assembly GCA_021229015.1). Classification (NCBI taxonomy): domain Eukaryota; kingdom Metazoa; phylum Mollusca; class Bivalvia; order Adapedonta; family Solenidae; genus Solen; species Solen grandis. Next base: position 4,123,058 of record CM037789.1, read on the forward strand.
ACCAAAACTTTGTTATCACAAAGACTCAAAACAGGGGGTTATCTCCCTTTTCTGACGTTTTTTTTTGACGTCATTTCTTCCGAAAACCCAGCACAAAAACGCCCATCATTTTATAAATATTTTTGGTTCAAGTTTTTTAGTGAAAATTATAAAATTAATATTCACTGTTTTTAAAAAAGTGAATTACCATTTTTAATTCATTTATATTTTTCTATTTTCCAACGAAAAACATTAAAAAAAAAAATAACTTTTAAACCCTTAAAAACTGATCATCAATTTTTTTTAGAAATTTTTATCGCAAAAACTTTTTTTTACATTGGTTTGGAAATGATTTCATCCGATTGTATGTTCAAAGGGAATTTTTTTGCTAGTTACTTTTAAATTTTAATGAAACAACTCAACCATTTCGTTATTCTGACAAACTTTTAAAGCGGGGAAACAACTTTTTATTAATTCTTGTCCACAAACGGATTGGTTCCTTAAAGGGAAAAAAAGGGGGCAACCAGTAATTACTTTTTTATTGTAACTATCACCTTATGCTCCTTTAATAATGCAGCAGATTTAATATTTATTTTATTTTACAGTATTAGGTCGGGTTTCATAAAAATTTGTAGGTTATAAAAAGAAAAAGATATGCATGCATCAGTTTAAAATTTTAAATGAAATTCACTGA
>CM037789.1:4123830-4145796 GCA_021229015.1 Solen grandis
GGAAAAATTTATTCAAATTCAGCCACAATTTTCAATATAAACAGAACGAAAGGTTTTTGAAGACCTACTCTCATTTGCACATTTTTTTTTTTTTTTTGCAATGTTAGAACATTCAAACTCTTCTATCGCAAATATTTTCCCATACCCTTCCCTTGAAATCCATCACATTCTGTGGTGCAGTCAACAAGGAACAAAATGCTGAAAACCGCATTTCAATCAGACTTTAACGTTTTGAATTATAAGCAAAAGAGTGATTTTAAAGCAAAACGCCCTCTAGTGGCAAAATTAGAAACAAAATTGTTCAAACAAGTATATAAGTCGCACTAGTCGAATATTCTTTTTCTTATATATCACAACTTGAAGCATAAAAACTGATTAACAATTATTCCAAAAAAGGATCAAACTTTGGACTGCTGTAAAATGAACAAATCAAGTCCGATCTTCAAAAACTAAACATCACTGGAAAGAGCTCCTCAAAACTAAAACCTTTGTTTATATACTCTCAATGAAATATTTTTAGATTTGGAGCACTTTGTGGCCGAATAAAAACACAATTATCGTATTATGACATTGACCTTTTCAATGTTTTTTTTTTAACTTTTTAATTGTGAAACCCTTTCAAACTTAACAAAACATAACATGTAAAAATTTCATGACGAATAAACAAAAAATAAAGTCAGGAGCGACAAAAAACATGTTTTTGGAATTATAATTTTTCCTAAATTTAAGTGAAGTTTGACCGTTTCTAGTGGACAAACCATGCATTTCTTAAATTCGCCACCCCATATATTTTGTGTGTATACGTCTTCAAATGTTATGCCGTGGACGGAATTCTCTATCTGATCTCTAACAAAAAACGGATAAGTTTTTCGTAGACCTACCCTCATTTGCACAGTTTTATTTATTTTTTTTTTTTTTTTTTGCGAGGTTCGAACATTCAACCTTCCGTAGCTCAAAAGCTTTCATCCACACGGACCCTCGAATCCATCATTTGATACTAGGCTATCAACAGGGAACAGAATGCAAAAAACCGCATTCGAATCGGACTTCAACTTTTTGAGTTATAAGCAAAAGACTGATTTCAAGAAGCGCCCCCTAGCGGCAAAATGAGAAAGAAATTGATTAAAATTTTACTGTTAGGTACCTAGCAAAGCAGCAAATAGTTCAATCAAGTATACTAGTCGCACAAGTCAAACTTTTTATTCTTATGTATCAGAATTTGAAGCATAAAAACCTGATTTACAATTATTCCAAAAAAGGATCAAACTTTGGACTGCCGTATAAGACCAAATCAAGTCCGATCTTCAAAAACTAAACATCACTGGAAAGGTCTTTAAGAACTAAAACTTTGTTCATATACTCTAATGAAATATTTTTAGTTTTGGAGCTATTTGTGGCCGAATAAAACACAATAATCGTAATATGACCTTGACCTTTTCAATTTTTTTATTTTTTGAATTGTGAGGCCCTTTCAAAATAACAATACATATCGTGTGAAATTTCATGAAGAATGAACAGAAAATAAAGTCAGGAGCGACAAAAACATGTTTTTGAAATATTAATTTTTCCTAAAATTTAGTAAAGTTTGACCGTTTCTAGAGGACAAACCACGCATTTCCTTAATTCTCCACCCCATATTTTTTGTGTGTATACGTCTTTCAAATGGTATGCAGCAGACGGAATTCTTCTATCTGATTTCTAACAAAAACGGATAGGTTTTTCGTAGACCTACCCTCATTTGCACAGTTTGCTTTTTTTGCAAGGTTCGAACATTCAACCTTCCGTAGCTCAAAAGCTTTCAGCCACACGGACTTTCGATTCCTATCATATGTTATTAGGCTATCAACAGGGAACAGAATGCAAAAACCCGCATTCGAACCGGACTTCAACTTTTTGAGTTATAAGCAAAAGAATGATTTCAAGAAAAGCGCCCCCTAGCGGCAAAATGAGAAAGAAAATAGATTAAAATTTTACCATTAGGTACCTAGCAAAGCAATAAATAGTTCAATCAAGTATACTAGTCGCACAAATCAAACTTTTTATTGTTATGTATCATAATTTGAAACATAAAACCTGATTTACAATTATTCGAAAAAAGGATCAAACTTTGGACTGCCGTAAAATGACCAAATTAGTCCGATCTTCAAAATCTAAGCATCATTAGAAAGAACTTTCTAAAACTAAATCTTTTGTTCATATATTGTTCATGAATTGTTTTTTGATTTTGAGCTATTTCAAGCCGAATTGATATACAATTATCCTAATATACCTTGACCTTTACAATACATTTTTACTTTTTATATTATGGGCCACTTAAGAACATAGTTTTACATTAAATGTGAAAATTTCATGAAATTGAACTAAAAATAAAGTCAGGAGCTGCAAAAAATCTTAACAGTCATGCTTTGAAAATGTTGATTTTTCGAAAATATTGGTTAAGTTTGACCGCGTACTGTGGACAAACCATGCATTTCCCGAATTCGCCACCCCATATATTTTCTGCGTATATGTCTTGCGAATCATATGCAACAAACAAAATTCTTTTATCTCAATTCCAATAAAAATGGGCACTTTTTTTGTAGACCTACCCTCATTTTCACTGTTTTTTGCGAGGTTCGAACTTTCAACCTTCCGTAGTCAAAAAGTTTTATATACGCAGATTTTTGAAACCTATCGTATTAGATTAGGCTTTTGAGAAGGAACACAATGCAAAAAACCACATCTGAATCGGACCTCAAAAAACAGAGTTATTTGCATTTGTGATTTTTTTCACAGCGCCCCCTAGCGGCAAAATAAGACAAAAATGAAATTTTCTCAACGTTAGGATCAAGGTCAGATAAATATAAGGAACTGGTAAAAATTTCATAATTGTGCTTTTTTCATCATGGTGATATGCCGTTCACAAAAAAGGGTTAGAAAAATAATAATAATAACTAGAACCGCAGAGCGGCATCTTGGTTTTCGCTTTTAATTTGACTATAAGAGTACTGGTTTCAACTGCAGACATAATTGATTGATATTAACTTTATTCGAATATTTTTGTAATTGATCAAATGAAGTCAGATCTTCAAAAACTAAACATCATTAGAACGATCTCTTCACGAACTAAAACTTTTATTCATATACCTTCTTTAAAATATTTCTAGATTTGAAGCTATTTTGTGCCGATAAAAATAACAATAATCGGTATTATGACCTTGACCTTTGTATATTTTCATCGTTACTTACTATGAGTTTATTTGTATTATTTAAATGCATAAACAGTGAAAAAATGATGAAGCTTGAACAAAAATAAAGTCAGGAGCTGCAAAAAAAGCAACATATGTATTTACAATTGTTTGATTAAAGGATCAAACTTTGGACTGTGGTCATTTGATCAAATGAAGTCCGATCTTCAAAAACTAAACACCAATGGAAAGATCTCTTCACAAACGAAAACTTTTGTTCATATACTTTCTATAAAATATTTTTAGATTTGGAGCTATTTTATGCCGATTAAAATAACAATTATTGGTATATGACCTTGACCTTTGCAAATTATGCTTGATTTTTTTCTATGATTTTATTTGTTTTATAAAAATGCATAAATAGCAGCAAAAAAGAGGAAACATGTGGATATACAATTGTTTGATAAGAGGATCAAACTTTGGACTGTGGTCATTTGATCAAATGAAGTTCGAACTTCAAAAACTAAACACCAATGGAAAGACCTCTTCACAGACTAAAACTTTTGTTCATATACTTTCTATAAAATATTTTTAGATTTGGAGCTATTTTATGCTTTTTTTGAAATAATGAAAAAAAATTAAAGTCAGGAGCAGCAAAAAAGAGGAAACATACGGATTTACAATTGTTTGATAATAGGATCAAACTTTGGACTGTGGTCATTTGATCAAATGAAGTCCGATCTTCAAAAACTAAACACCAATGGAAAGATCTTTTCACAGACTAAAACTTTTGTTCATATACTTTCTATAAAATATTTTTAGATTTGGAGCTATTTTATGCCGATATAAATAATAATAATTGGTATATGACCTTGACCTTTGCATATTATGTGTGATTTTTTTTTTTTTTTTATGAAAATGCATTAACAGTGAAAAAATGATGAAGATTGAATAAAAAATAAAGTCAGGAACTGCAAATAACCGTAAAAGTCATGCTTTTAAAATGTTGATTTTTCGAAAATATTGGTAAAGTTTGACCGCATACTGTTGACAAACCATGCATTTCTCAAAATCGCCACACCATATATTTTGTGCGTATGTGTCTTGCGAATCATATGCAACAAACAAAATTCTCCTATCTCATCTCTGAAAAAATGGGCACGTTTTTCGTAGACCTACCTTTATTTCATCGTTTTTTTCGAGATTTGAACTTTCAACCTCCTGTAGCACGAAGTTTTATATACGCAAATAATTGAAACGTATCATATTTTATTAAGTTTCTGACAAGGAACACAATACAAAAAACCGCATTTGAATCGGACCTCAAATAACAGAGTTATTAGCCCTTAGTCATTTTTACAAAACGCCACCTAGCGGCAAAACTAAGACAAAAATGAAAAATTTCTCAACGTGAGGATCAAATTCAGATCTTAGGACAAAAGTGGTAAAAAAATCAGAAATGTGACTTTTTCTATCATGGTGATATGCCGTTCACAAAAAAGGTTAGAAAAATAATAATAAAAAAAAAAAAAAAAAAAACAGAAGAAGAACAATAGGTTTTCGCAAGCGATGCGAAAACCTAAAAATAAAACAGAAGAAGAACAATAGGTTTTCGCAAGCGATGCGAAAACCTAAAAACAGAAGAAGAACAATAGGTTTTCGCACTGCGAGGTGCGAAAACCTAATAAAAAAAAAACTAGAACCGCAAAGCGGCATCTTGGTTTTCGCTTTTAACTTGACTAGTAAGAGTACTGGTTTCAACTGCAGACATAATTGATTGATATTAACTTTATTCGAATATTTTGTTAATTGATCAAATTAAGTCCGATCTTCAAAAACTAAACATCATTAGAACGATCTCTTCACGAACTAGAACTTTTGTTCATATACTTTCTATAAAATATTTCTAGATTTGAAGCTATTTTGTCCCGATAAAAATAATCGGTATTATGACCTTGACCTTTGCATATTTTCATCGTTATTTACTATGAGTTTATTTGTATTATTTAAATGCATAAACAGTGAAAAAATGATGAAGATTGAACAAAAATAAAGTCAGGAGCTGCAAAAAAGAAGCAACATATGGATATACAATTGTTTGATAAGAGGATCAAAGTTTGGACTGTTGTCATTTGAACAAATGAAGTCCGGTCTTCAAAAACTAAACATTAATGGAAAGATCTCCTCACAAACTAAAACTTTTGTTCATATACTTTCTATAAAATATTTTTAGATTTGGAGCTATTTTATGCCGATATAAATAATAATAATTGGTATATGACCTTGACCTTTGCATATTATGCTTGTTTTTTTTCTATGATTTTATTTGTTTTATAAAAATGCATAAACAGTGAAATAATGATGAAGATTGAACAAAAAATAAAGTCAGGAGCAGCAAAAAAGAGAAAACATATGGATATACAATTGTTTGATAAGAGGATCAAACTTTGGACTGTGGTCATTTGATCAAATGAAGTCCGATCTTCAAAAACTAAACATTAATGGAAAGATCTCCTCGAAAACTAAAACTTTTGTTCATATACTTTCTATAAAATTTTTTAGATTTGGAGCTATTTTATGCCGATATAAATAACAATAATTGGTATATGACCTTGACCTTTGCATATTATGTTGTTGTTTTTTTCTATGAATTTATTTGTTTTATAAAAATGCATAAACAGTGAAATAATGATGCAAATAACCTTAAAAGTCATGCTTTTAAAATGTTGATTTTTCGAAAATATTGCTTAAGTTTGACGCATACTGTGGACAAACCATGCATTTCCCGAATTCGCCACCCCATATTTTTTGTGCGTATATGTCTTGCAGATCATATGCAACAAACAAAATTCTCCTATCTCATCTCTGAATAAAATGGGTAGGTTTTTGGTAGACCTACCCTTATTTCACAGTTTTTGCGAGATTCGAACTTTCAACCTCCTGTAGCACGAAAGTTTTATATACGCAAATTTTTGAAACCTATCATATTTTATTGGGCTATTTACAAGGAACATTGTGCAAAAACCGCATTTGAATCGGACCTCAAATAATGGAGATATTGCTTATTAAACATTTTCATATAAAACGCCCCCTGGCGGGAAAATCAAAACAAAAATGAAAATTATCTCGACGTTAGGATCATCTTCAAGTACGTGGTTATTGCTGATAAAAGTTTCATAGATGTGGCTTTTCTCACCTCGAGCTATCCCGTTCACAAAAAAGGGGAATAAAAAAAAAAAAAAAAAAAAAAAGAAACAGAACGAGAACAATAGGTTTTCGCACAGCGATGCGAAAACCTAAAAAAAACAGAAGAAGATCAATAGGTTTTCGCAAGCGATGCGAAAACCTAACTAGAACCGCAAAGCGGCATCTTGGTTTTCGCTTTTAACTTGACTAGTAAGAGTACTGGTTTCAACTGCAGACATAATCGACTGATATTAACTTTATTCGAATATTTTTGTTAATTGATCAAATGAAGTCCATTCTTCAAAAACTAAACATCATTAGAACGATCTCTTCACGAACTAAAACTTTTGTTCATATACTTTCAATAAAAAATTTCTAGATTTGAAGCTATTTTGTGCGGATAAAAATAATCGGTATTATGAAATCGTTATTTACTATGAGTTTATTTGTATTATTTAAATGCATAAACAGTGAAAAAATGATGAAGATTGAACAAAAATAAAGTCAGGAGCTGCAAAAAAGAAGCAACATATGGATTTACAATTGTTTGATAAAAGGATCAAACTTTCGACTGTAGTTATTATGTTAATGCATTTTTATAAAACAAATAAAATCATAGAAAAAAAAAACAGCCATAATATGCAAAGGTCAAGGTCATATACCAATTATTATTATTTATATCGGCATAAAATAGCTCCAAATCTAAAAATATTTTATAAGAAGTATATGAAAAAAAGTTTTAGTCTGTGAAGAGGACTTTCCTTTGGGTGTTTAGTTTTGAAGATCGGACTTCATTTGATCAAATGACCACATTCTAAAGTTTGATCCTCTTATCAAACAATTGTATATCCATATGTTTCCTCTTTTTTGCTGCACCTGACTTTATTTTTTGTTCAATCTTCATCATTTTTTCACTGTTAATGCATTTTTATAAATCAAATAAAATCATAGAAAAAAAATCACCCATAATATGCAAAGGTCAAGGTCATATACCAATTATTATTATTTATATCGGCATAAAATAGCTCCAAATCTAAAAATATTTTATAGAAAGTTTATGAACAAAAGTTTTAGTCTGTAAAAAGATCTTTCCATTTGTGTTTAGTTTTTGAAGATCGGACTTCATTTGATCAAATGACCACAGTCCAAAATTTGATCCTTTTATCAAACAATTGTAAATCCATATTTTGCTTCTTTTTGCAGCTCCTGACTTTATTTTGTTCAATCTTCATCATTTTTTCACTGTTTATGCATTTAAATAATACAAATAAACTCATAGTAAATAACGATGAAAATATAAAAAGGTCAAGGTCATAATACCGATTATTGTTATTTTTATCGGCTCAAAATAGCTTCAAATCTAGAAATATTTTAAAGAAGGTATATGAATAAAAGTTTTAGTTCGTGAAGAGATCGTTCTAATGATGTTTAGTTTTTGAAGATCTGACTTCATTTGATCAATTTACAAAAATATTCGAATAAAGTTAATATCAATCAATTATGTCTGCAGTTGAAACCAGTACTCTTACTAGTCAAATTAAAAGCGAAAACCAAGATGCCGCTTGCGGTTCTAGTTTTTATTATTATTTTACTAACCTTTTATTGTGAACGGCATATCAGCATGATAGAAAAACGTCACATTTCTGTTTTTTTACCACTTTTGTCCTATGATCGGAATTTGATCCTAACGTTGAGAAAATTTTCATTTTTGTCTTAGTTTTGCCGCTAGGTAGCGTTTTCTAAAAATGACTAAGGGCTAATAACTCTGTTATTTGAGGTCCGATTCTAATGCAGTTTTTTGCATTGTGTTCCTTGTCAGAAACTCAATAAAATATGATAGCTTTCAATTATTTGCGTATATAAAACTTTCGTGCTACAGGAGGTTGAAAGTTCGAATCTCGAACAAACGATGAAATAAAGGTAGGTCTACGAAAAAAGTCCCCAATTTTTTTCGGAGATGAGATAGGAGAATTTTGTTTGTTGCATATGATTTGCAAGACATATACGCACAAAATATATGGTGTGGCTATTTTGAGAAATGCATGGTTTGTCCACAGTATGCGGTCAAACTTTACCAATATTTTCGAAAAATCAACATTTTAAAAGCATGACTTTTAAGGTTATTTGCAGCTCCTGACTTTATTCTTTATTCAATCTTCATCATTTTTTCACTGTAAATGCATTTTTAATAAAACAAATAAAATCATAGAAAAAAAAATTACCCATAACATGCAAAGGTCAAGGTCATATACCAATTATTATTATTCTTATCGGCAGAAAATAGCTCCAAATCTAAAAATATTTTATAGAAAGTATATGAACAAAAGTTTTAGTCTGTGAAGAGATCTTTCCATTGGTGTTTAGTTTTTGAAGATCGGACTTGATTTGGTCAATTTACGGCAGTCCAAGCTTTGATCCTCTTTAGAACAATTGTAAATCAGTTTTTATGCTTCAAATTGTGATATATAAGGAATAGAATGTTTGACTAGTGCGACTTGTATACTTGATTGAACCATTTGCTGCATTGCTAGGTACCTAATAGTAAAATTTTAATCAGTTTTGGTTCTCATTTTGCCGCTTGGGGGCGATTAGCTTGAAATCACTATTAATAAGTAAAAAAAAAAATGAAGTCTGATTTTTATGCGATTTTTTTTGCATTCTGTTCTTCAATTTGAAATGACACAAAAAAGATAATGCGATATTTCATAAAAATGATAGTAATTCAATGCAACAGTTGTTCGTAATAATGTTGACTGGCATATTGCATTGTCGTGTGTCATTTTATACTGTTGTTTGTCGTTTGCAATTGTTGTTTATCGAATACAATTGTCATTTGTCTCCATCATAAAGCTAAACACACATATAACATTGCAGTACCCGAAGTCCGTAAAAAATGTTTTCAAGTTTACGACTACATAACAGACAGGTAATACTCAAAAGTATTCTTCTTGGTAAAAAGTCTGCTTAAACATTGCGACAGAAACGTTTCAAAGATCACTGTTAACAGTATCAACAAGCAATTGAACGAAGAAATGTTTTTCGAATCATGCGACTCGTGAACTGAATGGAATTGCTTTCATGAAAACCGATGATATCGCGACTACATAACTGATAGGTAATACTCAAAAATCTTCTTTTGGGTAAAAAGTCTTCTTAAACATTGCGACAAAAGTGTTTGAAAGATCGCTGTTAACATTATAAACAAGCCATTGAACGAAGAAATATTTTTCGAATCATGCGACTCGTGAACTTAATGGAATTGCTTTTGCGAAAACCGATGATATCGCGATTGCGATTCTAGTTTTTTTTTGTTGTTAGGTTTTCGCACCTCGCAGTGCGAAAACCTATTGTTCTTCTTCTGTTTTTTTTTTTTTTTTTTTTTATTATTTTTCTAACCCTTTTTTGTTAACGGCAAATCTCCGTGATCAGAAAAGCCACATTTATGAAGTTTTAATCAGTTTTTACCACGTATTTGAAGATGATCCTAACGTTGAGAAAATTTTCATTTATGTCTTACTTTTCCCGCTAGGGGGCGTTTTGTATGAAATTTATTAATGGCTAATAACTCAGTTATTTGAGGTCCGATTCAAATGCGGTTTTTCGCATTGTGTTCCTTGTTGATAGCCTCATAAAATATGATAGGTTTCGAGGGTACGTGTTGTTATATCAAGACGACCGAAGACCTTCGTGATTACAACACTTTATTTACATAGCACATCTATATGGTAGCATGGCTAAACAGAGACTAACTAGTCTACAACAATGGTATATATATATATATCTTATACATAATACAATAACAGTAACTCATGTTAGTGTAAGCAGTAAGCACGACATTGTTGTCTCCCTTGACTCATAACAAGGCTTATACAACACCCCTTTCCTAAAGTTCTAAACATTAGTTTAGATGAACTCTGTATTCTTATGAAACATTATTTTTGTATCACAAGCATAATTAACTTTATCTTTTTATGTGCCCGCTGAAACACTGAAACACAACTGAAATGTCACAAGCAGATAACAATGTTAGAGAGTTTATCTTCAAAGTAATTATGTACACAATTATAAGTTAAGACGATCTGGGGGTTGGGAAACTCTCCCAGATCTTGTCACATAAACATTCTGTGAACTATCAGGGTTAGCACAGTTCGGACTCTGAGACCCTTGTGAGTCTGAATTAGAGGTAGACACTGACAGCTGGTCTGATAAGGAAGGAATGTCAATATCCTTGTGAACATTCACCTGTTTATTTAATTTCACCAGATGTCTACGGTTTTCTTGAGATTGTACTTTTTGGAATTTCTATTACAAAGGATCTTGGTCGCGAATGCTGGCTTATAATCTTCCCCTCTGAATCCATATCTTTTATGTACACCCCATCTCCTTTTCTAAGTGGGGGAAGGTACCGAGAACGCTTAGACCTGTCAAAATTTTTCTTTGAGTATGTACGATAACTCTCCTCTTTTTGTCTTAACAGATTAGAGTTAATCTGTTTTGACTGGAGCTTTAGTGGGGACTGTGGAAGTGTGCTTTTTATCTGTCGCCAAAACAATAATTGACTTGGTGATAGCCCATTTTGTAATGGTGTAGCTCTATAAGTCAACATGGCTAGGTAAGGATCATTGCATGAATTTAACAGACGTTTAACAGTCTGTACTGCGCGTTCTGCCTCTGAGTTCCCCATTGGGTACTTTGGGCTTGAGGTTATGTGTTCAATACCATAATCAGAGCAAAACTTGTTGAAAGTATCTGAAGCATACTGAGGACCCCCATCTGTGACTATAGTATCACACAGACCGTGGCGAGATAGTATAGATTTGAAATGCCCTACAACTGCAGCCGATGAAAGCGAACTGAGTTTTGCTAACTCAATATAGCGCGAATAATAATCTATTACAAGCAAGTACGTTGAACCATGCCAGTAAAACAAATCAGAACCTAATTTTGACCAACATCTTTCTGGAAAAGGTGTTGCTATCATTGGCTCTTTTTTCTCATTTTGCATTTTTGAGCAAATGTCACATGCCTTCACAAGATTTTCAATGTCGGAATTTATTCCGAGCCACCAAACTGATTCCTTTGCCCTTAACCTGCACTTGGTAATACCCTGATGTGCCTCATGTAACCTAGACAGAATCTCTGTCTTCATTTCTGCGGGGATAATCAGTCTGTCATTTCTCATTAACAGGTCATTATTCAGAGTAATTTCTGACTGAAACTTCCAATAGAGTTTTGAAACTTCACAAAGTTTCGAATCAGGCCACCCATTTTGGGTAAAGTCTATCAACTTTTTGCAGACATAATCTGACTTTTGCTTTGACCTTATTTCCTGTAGCCTTCTGTCTGTAGCAGGCAAGGCTTGTACAACTGAATCAACAAACATCTCAGTTTCTGTGCAATTTTGTCTATCTTCAAATGTCAAACTGTCACCTACTGGGTTTCTGCTAAGCAAGTCTGGTATAATTAATTGTTTACCAGGAACATGTCTAATTGTGTATGAGAATCGCATTAATCTCAGTCTGAACCGCTGAATTCGAACAGGTAGCTCACTTAAGTCTTTTTGACCAAGGAGAGGTACCAAGGGTTTGTGATCAGTCACACTATTGAAATGTTTACCTATCAATAAGTCTTTGTGCTTTTCGCATCCATATGTAACCCCGAGGGCTTCTTTCTCTATGGTTGAATACCTCTGTTCAGTAGGTGTCAATGACCTTGAAGCATATGAAACTGGCTTCAGCTCCCCATCGTCCTGTTTTTGAAGTACTACATTTCCAGTAGCACAACCAGAACTGTCAGTCATCAGAGTTGTCTCTCTGTTTGGGTCATAAAGCGCCAATACAGGAGCTTCAGTCAAAACACGCTTTATCTTTTCAAAAGCAACTTGTTGGTTATTTCCCCAATAAAAATTTGTTTTACTGCTTAGTAAATCTCGTATGGGCTTGGAATATTCAGCTAGAAGTGGAGAGAATTTTCCTAGCTGCGTCACCATACCCATAAAACTGCGCACAGTATGTACGTTTGTCGGGGGAGGTAAGTCTCGTATGGCCTTGACCTTGTCTGGGTCTGCAGAGATACCATCTTGACCTACTACATGTCCCACAAATTTGACCTGTGTTTTCTTGAACACACACTTAACTGGGTTGAGGGTCAGATTGGCATTTTCAAGCCTAGTCAGGACAGTCTCAAGTCTTGAGTCATGCTCTTCACTTGTCCGTCCGTAAACAAGTACGTCGTCAGTCTGGCACAGAACTCCTTCTATGCCTTCTAAGATCTGCGACATTCGTTTTTGAAAGTACTCAGAACTACTACTGAGCCCCATAGGCAGTCTTTTGAACGCAAACCTACCAAATGGCGTTATGAATGTTGTGAGTAATTGACTCTCAGGTGCAAGATTCACCTGCCAAAATCCACTATTTGCATCTAACTTGCTAAAATACTTTGCCCCTGCAAGTTGCCCCAAACTTTGGTCTATAACGGGTAAGGGATAGTTTTCACGGCGAACACTCTTGTTTAACTTTGTGAGGTCAACGCATATTCTCACATTACCGTCTGTTTTGGGTACGCAAACTATACCTGCACACCAGTCAGTACTTTGATCAACCTTGAATATGACCCCTGACTTTTCCATTCTTTCAAGTTCAGTTTTAACCTTTGGAAGCAATGGAATTGGTACGCGTCTTGGCACGGCTAAAGCATAAGGTTTGGCTCCCTCATTTAGTGAAATACGGTACGCTCCGTCTAACTGACCTAATTCTCTAAATAACTTAGGATGAGTGCGCTTAACAGATTCTACTGAGTTAATTTCATCAACGTTAAGTTTAACCAAATTCAAATTTATAATTGCAGGCCTGCCTAGAAGGCAACGGTCAATGCCACGCACGACAAATATTTTCTCAACCGTGTACATTTTTTTGCTTGAAATGGTCTCAGTGAAGAAACCTAAGACATTTAGTTTCTTACTTCCTGGGCCAAACAGATTTTTGTCAGATTTGTTCAATTTTGGTTTTCCTAAAGATAAATAAATATTTTCTGGAATAACCGTTACATCTGCACCAGTGTCTATCTTAAAACAGACTGACAATTGTCTCACCTGCAATTTGGCTGTCCATGGACTGTCTCCAGAGCGGACTGTTCCCAGGAACACACTTTCTGATGCAAGTTCATAAACACTTTTTGTTTTACAACAAACAGCAAAGTGGTCTTTTTTCCCACATTTCTTGCAGTTTTTCCCAATGGCTGGGCACGCACCATGTTCATGAGACCTATTACATCTTGTGCAACGTCTTTGTACTTTCGGAGTTTGATAACTTTGGGTTTTTGGTGTTCCCCGACGCCTTTGAGTCTGTTTTTGCCTGGCTCCTCGCTGAACTTCATCTGTTGAAAGTAAATGTTCTCTTTCGTGTTGGGATTTAACTTGATTTTTTACAATCTCACTTTGTCTTGCCATTTGGATGGCATTTTCCAGAGTAAGCTCTGCCTCCAACTGCATCTTCTCAGATAAATTACTGTCCAAAATTCCAATAACTATCCTGTCCCTTATTTGTTCCTTTTTGGTATTTTCCGGAAAAGCACAGTTATCTGAGAGTTCATATAAAGATCGGATAAACGATTCTACTGTTTCTCCCTGACGCTGACACCTGGAATGAAATTTTGCTCTTTCATGTATGACATTCTTTTTGGGATTGAAGTGGTCATCGAATTTCTCCAGCACTTTATCAAATTTTTTACTGTCTTCCACCGAAAGTCCAAATGATTTGATTAAACTGTCTGCATTTTTCCCCATGGTATAAATCAAGGTTGCCACTTGAATATCACCGTCATCTTTATGTAACTTTGAAGCAGTCCTATAAAACAGAAATCTCTCTTTCCATTCATCCCATTTGTTGGGCTGTGTGAAGTCGAAGTTCTCTGGTGGAGGTAACTTTGCCATTGCTCTAGCAGAGATGTGTACAATTTAATGTATTTTAATACAATGCAATATTTCAAAACAATTCAATGTTTAAATCCTCTCTTCTGTTTACAATTAAATGTAAGTCCAGTGTTGTCCACTTCTGACACCATGTTATATCAAGACGACCGAAGACCTTCGTGATTACAACACTTTATTTACATAGCACATCTATATGGTAGCATGGCTAAACAGAGACTAACTAGTCTACAACAATGGTATATATATATATATATATCTTATACATAATACAATAACAGTAACTCATGTTAGTGTAAGCAGTAAGCACGACATTGTTGTCTCCCTTGACTCATAACAAGGCTTATACAACACGTGTCGCTGAAAGTCTTTGAGCTACAGAAGGTTGAATGTTCGAACCTCGCAAAAAACTGTGCAAATGAGGGTAGGTCTACGAAAAACCTATCCATTTTTGTTAGAGATCAGATAGAAGAGTTCTGTTTGCTGCAAATGATTTGCAAGACATATACGCACAAAATATATGGGGTGGCGAATTTAAGAAATGCAGGGTTTGTCCTCTGGATACGGTCAAACTTCACTAAATTTTAGGAAAAATTAAAATTTCAAAAACATGTTTTTTGTCTCTCCAGACTTTATTTTTGGTTCATTCTTCATGAAATATTCACAAGTTATGTATTGTTATGTCGGAAAGGGCGTCACGATTAAAAATTTAAAAAATAAATGAAAAGGTCAAGGTCATATTACGATTACTGTGTTTTTATTCGGCCCCACATAGCTATAAAACTAAAAATATTTCATCAAGAGTATATGGACAAAAGTTTTAGTTCCTCAAGAGCCCTTTCCATTGATGGTTAGTTTTTGAAGATCGGACTTGATTTGGTCATATTACGGCAGTCCAAAGTTTGATCCTTTTTTGGAATAATTGTAAATCAGGTTTTATGCTTCAAATTCTGATACATAAGAATAAAAAGTTCGACTTGTGCGATTAGTATACTTGATTTGAACTATTTGCTGCTTTGCTAGGTACCTAACAGTAAAATTTTAATCAATCTTCTTTCTCATTTTGCCGCTAGGGGGCGCTTTTTTTGAAATCATTCTTTTGCTTATAACTCAAAAAGTTGAAGTCCGATTCGAATGCGGTTTTTTACATTCTGTTCCCTGTTGATAGCCTAATAACATATTATAGGATTCGAGGGTCCGTGTGGCTGAAAGCTTTTGAGTTACGGAAGGTTGAATGTTCGAACCTTGCAAAGAAACAAAAACAAAAAAGAAACTGTGCAAATGAGGGTAGGTCTACGAAAAACCTATCCGTTTTTGTTAGAGATCAGATAGAAGAATTCTGTCTCCGGCATGCCATTTGAAAGACGTATACACACAAAATATATGGGGTGGCGAATTAAGGAATTGCGTGGTTTGTCCTCTAGAAACGGTCAAACTTCACTAAATTTTAGGAAAAATTAAAATTTCAAAAACATGTTTTTGTCGCTCCTGACTTTATTTTCTGTTCATTCTTCATGAAATTTTCACAAGATATGTATTGTTATGTTTGAAAGGGCCTCACAATTCAAAAAATAAAAAAGAATTGAAAAGGTCAAGGTCATATTACGATTATTGTGTTTTTATTCGGCCACAAATAGCTCCAAAACTAAAAATATTTCATTGAGAGTATATGGACAAAAGTTTTAGTTCTTCAAGAGCTCTTTCCAGTGATGTTTAGTTTTTGAAGATCGGACTTGATTTGGCCATTATACGGCAGTCCAAAATTTGATCCTTTTTTGGAATAATTGTAAATCAGGTTTTATGCTTCAAATTCTGATACGTAAGAATAAAAAGTTTGACTTGTGCGACTAGTATACTTGATTAAACTATTTGCTGCTTTGCTAGGTACCTAACAGTAAAATTTTAATCAATTTTCTTTCTCATTTTGCCGCTAGGGGGCGCTTTTTTTGAAATCATTCTTTTGCTTATAACTCAAAAAGTTGAAGTCCGATTCGAATGCGGTTTTTTGCATTCTGTTCCCTGTTGATAGCCTCATAACATATGATAGGATTCGAGGGTCCGTATGGCTGAAAGCTTTTGAGCTACGGAAGGTTGAATGTTCGAACCTCGCAAACGGTCAATGTCATATTACGATAATTGTGTTTTTATTCGGCCACAAAGTGCTCCAAATCTAAGAATATTTCATTGAAAGTATATAAACAAAGGTTTTAGTTCTTGAGGAGCTCTTTCCAGTGATGTTTAGTTTTTGAAGATCGGACTTGATTTGTTCATTTTACGGCAGTCTAAAGTTTGTTCCTTTTTTGGAAATTTTAATATTGTGAATCAGTTTTTATGCTTTAAGTTGTGATATATAAGAAAAAGAATGTTTAACTAGTGCGACTTATATACTTGTTTGAACTATTTGCTGTTTTTGCAATTTTGTTTCTAATTTTGCCGCTAGAGTGCGTTTTGCTTAAAATCACTCTTTTGCTTATAACTCAAAATGTTAAAGTCTGATTGAAATGCGGTTTTCAGCATTTTGTTCCTTGTTGACAGCACCACAGAATGTGATGGATTTCAAGGGACAGGGTATGGGAAAATATTTGCGCTAGAAGAGTTTGAATGTTCTAACATTGCAAAGAAAAACTGTGCAAATGAGAGTAGGTCTTCAAAAACCTTTTCGTTCTGTTTCATATTGAAAATTGTGGCTGAGTTGAAATAAAGTGTTCAAGTTGATTAGGTTAAAAGCGAAAACCGAGATACCGCTTGCGGTTCTAGTTTTTTTTATTATTTTTCTAACCCTTTTTTGTTAACGGCAAATCTCCGTGATCAGAAAGGCCACATTTATGAAATTTTAATCAGTTATTACCACGAATTTGAAGATGATCCTAACGTTGAGAAAATTTTCATTTTTGTCTTACGTTTCCCGCTAGGGGGCGTTTTGCATGAAATGAATAATTGGCTAATAACTCAGTTATTTGAGGTCCGATTCAAAAGCGGTTTTTTGCATTCTGTTCCTTGTTGATATTTAAATAAAATATGATGGATTCGAGGGTCGTCTCGCTGAAAGTATTTGAGCTACAGAAGGTTGAAAGTTCGAACCTCGCAGAAAACTGTGCAGATGAGGGTAGGTGTACGAAAAATCTATCCGTTTCCGTTAGACATCAGATAGAAGAATTCTGTTTGCTGCAAATGATTTGCAAGACATATACGCACAAAATATATGGGGTGGCGAATTTAATAAATGCATGGTTTGTCCTCTAGAAATGGTCAAACTTCACTAAATTTTAGGAAAAATTAAAATTTCGAAAAGATGTTTTTTGTTGCTCCTGACTTTATTTTTAGTTCATTCTTCATGATATTTTCACAAGTTATGTATTGTTATGTTTGAAAGGGTCTCACAATTAACAAGTTAAAATGACTTTTCAAAGGTCAAGGTCATATTACGATTATTGTGTTTTTATTCGGCTCCAAATAGCTCCAAAACAAAAAATATTTCATTGAAAGTATATGAACAAAAGTCTTAGTTCTTGAATGGCCCTTTCCAGTGATGTTTAGTTTTTGAAGATCGGACTTGATTTGGTTATTGTACAGTAGTCCAAGTTTAGATCCTATTTAGAACAATTGTAAATCAGTTTTTATGCTTCAAATTGTGATATATAAGGAATAGAATGTTTGACTAGTGCGACTTGTATACTTCATTGAACCATTAGCTGCATTGCTAGGTACCTAATAGTAAAATTTTACTCAATTTTGTTTCTCATTTTGCTGCTAGGGGGGCGCTTGGCTTGAAATCACCCTTTATTACTAAAATAATTAAAGTCTGATTTTTATGCAATTTTTTTGCATTCTGTTCCTTGTGACATCAATTTGAAACAACACTAAAAAATTTATGCGATATTTCATGAAAATGATAGTAATTCAATGCAACATTAGTTCGTTATAATATTAAGTGGCATATCGCATTGTCGTGTGTCATTTTATACTGTTGTGTGTCGTTTGCAATTGTTGTTTATCGAGTACAATTGTCGTATGTCACTATCATAAAGTAACACACACATATAATGTTGCAGTACCCGAAGTTTGTAAAAAAAGTTTCAAGTTTGCGACTACATTATAGACAGGTAATGCTTAAAAGTATTCTTCTTGGTAAATAGTCTGCTTAAACATTGCGACAAAAATGTTTGAAAGATCACTGTATTCAACAGTATTCAAAAAGCCATTGAACGAAGAAATATGTTTTTCGAAACATGCGACTCGTGACTTGAATGGAATTGCTTTTGTGAAAACTGATGATATCGTGACTACATAACTGACAGGTAATACTCAACAATATTCTTATGGGTAAAAAGTCTGCTTAAACATTGCAACAGAAATGTTTGAAAGATCGCTGTTAACAGTATCAACAAGCCATTGAAGGAAGAAATGTTTTTCGAATCATGCAACTCGTGAACTGAATGGAATTGCTTTCATGAAAACCATTGATATCGCGACTACATAACTGACAGGTAATACTCAAAATTATTCTTTTGGGTAAAATGTCTGCTTAAACATTGCACCAAAAATGTTTGAAATGTCGCTGTTAACAGTATTCGACAAGCCATTGAACGAAGAAATATGTTTTTCAAATCATGCGACTCGTGAACTGAATGGAATTGCTTTTGCGAAAACCGATGATATCGCGATAGCGATTCTAGTTAGGACTTTCTGCCTACTGGCAGAAAGTCCTATTGGGTTTGTACTGTTTTTTATTAGGACTTTCTGCCTAAAGCAGAAAGTCCTATTGGGTTTGTTTTGATTATTAGGACTTTCTGCCTAAAGCAGAAAGTCCTATTGGGTTTGTTATGTTTATTATTATTATTATTCTTTTCTTCCTCACGAATTTTCATATGTTGCAATCCTCCTAGGAGAATGAAATTTCGATGGCATATTATTCATATGCGTAATTAAAAAATTCTATAATTTTCATATGCCTATGACGTCACAGAATGTGTATATTAAGTTCTAATTGTGCATCTCGTTGTCCGTTTTTCAAAATAATAATAACTAGATTTCATTCGTTGATACGAATGATAGGACTTTCTGCTAACATTGAAAAATATAAAGATTAATACCCCCTTTTACTTTTTTTTTGTATTTTTAATTCCAATAAAATTTCGGACCAAAAAATTCTAAAATCCGACAATTCCATTGTAGCATATTTGGGTCTAGTTTTATAGGTATTCAAAATATAAGCAATTAAACTTAAACCTCTTAATTCTGCAAATCAAAATTCATTTTTTTTTATTTTCGTGTACAGTTGCGGGAATAAAATAGTAAATCACGGTGCATAACCATATCGGCAGGCTCTCTGCGGAAATCGCTATATCGGCAGGCTCTCTGCGTTCGCACCGGTCATTCTCTGCCACAAACACTAGCAAACGCTGGACGGAAGGGAAAGAAACAGACCAATGGTGTCTGAAATTATCGAAGGACAATGAAAATTTAATGACAAATGAATCAGACGCTGTAATTTTGATTTCAATGATTTTCAGAAGCCTATGACGTCATATGACGTCACATTTGAAATTGACTACAAAAGTTTGAACACGGTCCAGAGCCATTATTAATGGGCCGATTTTCATTAAACTTTCACAGAATGTGTATTTTACGTTCTTATTGTGTATACCGGTGTCCGTTTTTCAAAATTCGAAAAGTCCAAGCATATATGGCGGATCCAAGATTCGAACCAATGACGTCAATATTTAAATGCTTATAAAAACTGTCCTATTTGAGATAGAAAGTTGAAATTTTGTCAGTTAGTAGGTCTCTGGGTGTCTTAACAATTATGTGAAAATAAACGTCATATGACGACACGTGACGTCATTTGTTTATTATATTTATTCTTTTCTTCTTCCTAACTAGACGCTTATTTTAATATGTTGCAATAGTCCTAGGACGATGAAATTTTTATGGGTTATTAGGCACGTGAGGAAATTTTGATTTCACCCCTACTGCATATATGTAGCCATATCTCAATAAATATCGATTTTTGTAAATATATGTATGAATAAGAATTATAGCTGAATAATTGACGTTTCCAAAGATATTTAGTTTATTAAAATTGGTTTACGCAATACAAAGTTATAAGCAAAAAAACTAAATGAAATGAAGCTAATTTTGCTGATAATATGCTGTTTTCTTGAGGTTTAACAGTCAATATCTCAGAAACGACTGAAGATAAGTTTATACATTATGCGTATAAAATGTAGCATGTTAGAGCTTTCTAACGTTACCAAGTTTATTGAAATTGGACTTCATATAAGAAAGTTACATGGAAAATAAGATATTTCATAATCATGCATCATAAAAATATGGAAAAGGTCACGCGCAGGGGTCACCAAGCTTAAATACTTGCGCAACGACTTAAAAAAAAAAAAATATCAAATTGCAATTGATGGGCTATATCTTGATTTTTTTTTTTTTTTTTAATACATGTACAACGGCACAAGACAAAAATCCTATTTGCAACACTATGTAGCTAGCAAGCAGTTTGCAAGCCTTGAAAATTTCACACGCAGCCCCACATTTTAGACCATCTGAAAACTGCATTGTTATGCTAACGATATTCATATTGCATCAGTTTGTAGGCTGGGAAGTTACCTTTCAAAATATCACCATAGTTCGAAATTCCAGGAATTTATGGCAAAACTACGGAAGCCCAAACACGCCAAAATCGCTAAATACGTTTAACTACGTTACAGGTGTCGAAAGGATATAGCACTATACAAATATTCAATACTTCTTCCTACTGAGGCTAAAATTAAACAAGGTTACAACTGAGCTGGAGTGATGAAATTCTATGTGTGATGAAAGTTAGAAACTTACATTTGAACACTGTTTCATTTTTCTTTCATGTCATATGACATAGTATAAATTTTGTATGTAAACTACATGTGCAAGATATGGGCGGACTTTTATTAAAATTCACAGAATGTGTTCTATTTGTGCTATTTTATATAGAAATAGAGGAGATAGAAAGTTGCAATTTGGACAGATTATCTATTATGTCATCTTCTATATATACTATATAAAGCAGATGTTGCAGAAAGTCCTATCATTCGTTTAAACGAATGACATCTAGTTAGGACTTTCTGCCTAAAGCAGAAAGTCCTATTGGGTTTGTACTGTTTATTCTTCTTCTTCTTATTACCCTTTCGGCAGAAAGTCCTATTGGGTTTGTATGTTTATTCTTCTTCTTCTTATTATTGGGTTTGTTATGTTTATTATTATTATTATTATTATTAGTATTTTGCTTTTCTGCCTTTTCGGCGGTCTGTCGTATTGGTTTTT
Source organism: Solen grandis (assembly GCA_021229015.1). Taxonomy (NCBI): domain Eukaryota; kingdom Metazoa; phylum Mollusca; class Bivalvia; order Adapedonta; family Solenidae; genus Solen; species Solen grandis. The sequence goes on from CM037789.1 coordinate 4,145,422, forward strand.
AAAAAATTCTATAATTTCATATGCCTATGACGTCATATGACGTCACACTTGGCAATTTGCTACAAAAGTTTGTACGCGGTCTAGAGCGATAATTAATAAACCGATTTTTATCAAATTTTCACAGAATGTGTATATTAAGTTCTAGTTGTGCATTTCGTTGTCCGTTTTTCAAAATTCGAAAAGCACAAGGTTCTATGGCGAATGCAAGATTCAAACCAAGGACGTCAAATTGATAAATGCTCATAAAATCGTCCCTAAATGAGACAGAAGGTTGATATTTTGTCAGTATATAGATCTCCGATAGATTTAAATATTTTGTGAAAATGGACGTCTTGTGACGTCATATGACGTCATCAAATTTCTAATTTTTAAACA
>CM037789.1:4145896-4168968 GCA_021229015.1 Solen grandis
TACCCCAAATAAAATAAAATTTTTTATACAAAAAAGTTCCCTTTTTTTGTTACAGAGTTACGTATAACTCTTTACCTCATAAAGAATTGTTTAAATGCTTGACAAACTGAAGGAAAGTTAACGGTGCTGCCCAGATTTTGTCTAAATAACATTTGCCCTTGCTAACATGAGTAATTCAATTCCCCTTGGCAAGTAAAAGGACAGTTAAGTTGTATTGTTTGCTGGGTTTTATATCCCAAAACAGTGGTTGTCATTAGAGATATGTTCTACTGGAGACAGCTTTATAAGTGAAATACACAGCAGTATCACCCATTTTAGGGTAAACCTTACCTATTTAACATATCCTCAATTGGACTACCCTGTCTTGGGAGTTACCTGAATTTTTATACCAAGTACCAAGCGGGGAGCTACCAGTATATACTGAGTCCCAAAGCAGGGAGCTACCATATATACTGGTACCAAGCAGGAAGCTACCAGTATATACTGAGTACCAAGCAGGGAGCTACCAATATATATGAGTACCAAGCAGGGAGCATACCAATATATATGAGTACCAAAGCAGGGAGCTCCCAGTATATATGAGTACCAAGCGGGAGCTACCAATTTTAAACTGAGTACCAAGCAGGAGCTACCAGTATATACTGAGTACAAGCAGGGAGCTCCCAGTAAATACTGAGTCCCAAGCAGGGGAGCTCCATATATACTGAGTCCCAAGCAGGAAAGCTACCAGTATATACTGAGTACCAAGCAGGAAAGCTCCCGTATATACTGTGTACCAAGCAGGGGCTCCCGTATTTTCTGAGTACCAACCCAGGAAGCTCCCAGTATATACCGGTTCCAAGCAGTAGCTACCAGTATATATGAGTCCCAAGCAGGGAGCTACCAGTTTTATACTGAGTACCAACCCAGGAGTCCCAGTATATACTGAGTACCAAGCAGGGAGCTACCAGTATATATGAGTACCAAGCAGGGAGTTACCAATATGATTTTGATCGACTTTGGTAATGTCTTGGATCTAACACACGATATGCTCCCAGGCGGGAGGCTCTAACCTCTTGGCAGGACAGTTTTAAAATCTGTCTTCACTACAATGAAAATTATATGAATTCTCTATTTTTGTCTTTTTTCAAGAAAACAGCAAGTGGTCAACAAATATCACAATCCTCAGAAATCAAGCTAGTACATTCTGGATAATGAAGTGCTTAAACATTTGGCCAATGACAAACAAAATACTGTTACAGAATATGATAAGCTGAAGCTGCTTATCTGTTTTTTGATCTCTAAAACTGACAAAAAAGTAAACTTATATATAAGCAATTATCTGCCCTGGGCTCCAAGATCTAACAAGGAAATTCCCATCTTATTGTGTATGCAAATCGGCACAGAAGATAATAAGGACTATCCTTAGCACATGGGACCAGAGCAAATCTGTAGAGAAACGGGGACCATTTCATGACATGAGGAGATAGGTGCACTTAGAGGGAAATTTACCGTGTTATATGGCTACGAGTTTTATTCTGCTTTAAAAATGTTCCCAAATACATTATTTCATTGTGATTTGCATATAATTATATTTCATTTCTTATAAAACTGTAAATAACCCCATATTGTATCACTGTTTCCTGGGTGAATAAAGTTATGTTCTGTTTATAATGTGAAAATAAACAGGGACATACTTTGTATCTGTAACACTGACAAGTGTCACAAACACTTTAAGCAGCTCATTCAGATGCTATTGACTAAGATTTTGATTTAAAACTATCTGTGTATATTACCTTATACTTTACCCATCTACAGACACATAGTCACCAATGTTGAAAAAAGGCAGTTTTCCATCGCAGCCTATAGTGTTATAAAAGGTATTAAACCAATACTTTGAGTTATAAAAACAACTATTTAGAACTTATTTTTTCTGTGTGCTGTCATATGACTTATCACATTAAACTCTTTGTGCATGGGGCTTACTTCACAGGCTGAAAATTGCATGCCACTTAGCAATTGCAATATGACTAATTTGATGGGTTTATCAGTCAAGGAAAAAACATATCAACATTATAAGGGGGTGCAGGAAAAACACTATATTATTTCAAAAGGTCAACTGTGAACAAGCTGCTTGCTCCAAATGAAGAAGGTTTATGCACTTTGTGATCTATGCAACAATATCAGTGAAAAGAAATGCTTTTAAGATGACATCTTCAGCGTCTTTCACCCAAACATTTTAGGCCGTTATCCGACAGAACACTGCTTGAAATTCAGGAAATCCCTTCTGAAATTGGAAGTTTCTGTCTTATTACTCATTAAAAGCGGGATTTTTTTGCACAACCATTGCTTAAAAGCAATTTATCAACAAGAGGGCCAAGATGGCCCCGTGTCGCTCACTGAGTAAGATGGCGTGTTAGGATAATGACAAAAAATCTAGCATTTTAAAGTGTTTTTTAAAATTTGACTAAGTGACCTACATATTGTTCCTACCTGAATTTGCACTCAATGGGAATTCACTGCAAGTCCCTCATTCATATTAAGTTTAAAGAAGACTGGGACAAAAAGTAGGCCTTAGAAGTGTTCACAAGGTTTTCTAGTTTGAAACTGGGTGACCCAGTTTTTGACCTCATGTGACTCATTTAAACTCATCCAATATATCAATTAGACAAAACATTCCTGACCAAATTATTGAAGAATGGGCTAAAACTTGGCCTCTAGTAGGTTCACCCGGGTTTTTCTTAGATTTCCTGGTGACCTAGTTTTTGATCCACATGACCAATTTTAAAATCATGCAAGATATCATGTAGACAAATCCTGATAAATTTATGAAGATTAGGCCAAAACTGTGGCCTGTAGAGTGTTCACAAGGTTTTTCTAAGATTTTGAACCCGGTGACCTAGTTTTTGACCCCAACCCTTTCCTATTTTCGAAACTCTCCAAGATATAAAATAGGAAAACACCTTTATCCTTTTCATGAAGATTGAGGCTAAAAAATGTGGCTGTAGAGTGTTCGCAAAAGGTTTTCTAAGATTTTCCCTGGTGACTAGTTTTTGACCCATGTGACACCTTTCGAAAATATCTGGAGATATTATGTAGACAAACATCCTGATCAAGTTTATGGAAATTGGGGCCCAAAACTATGGTTTAGAGTGTTTCCAAGGTTTTTTCTAAGATTGACCTGGGGACCTCGTTTTCTGACCCCCCAAAGACCAATTTCGAACTTCATCCGGATATCATTATAGACAAACATCCCGACCAAGAAATTTATGAAGATTGAGCATAAACTGTGGGCCCGAAGAGTTGTTCACAAGGTTTTCTAAGATTTTACTGGGGGCTTTTTTGACCCACCCTTTCCCCTTTTCGAACTACCAAGATATCATTTGACAAACACCTGACCCTTTTTCACGAAGATTGGCTAAAACTGTGGCCTTAGGTGTTCCAAGGTTTTTTTTAAAATTTTCCTGGTGACCTAGTTTTTGACCCATGTGACCCATTTTGAAACTATTGAGATATCATGTAGAAAATCCGACCAAAATTTTATGAAGTTGGGCCCCAAATAGGCTGAGGGTTACAAGGGGTTTTTTTCAATTTTACCCCCAGTGACCTAGTTTTTTACCAAATGACCCCCCAAATTTGAATATCGAGATATATGTGAAAACATTCTGACCAAGTTTTATGAAAATTGGGCCATAATGTGGCCCGAGAGTGTTTAAAAGGGTTTTTTTTAAAATTTTTAAAAAGGTGACCCAGTTTTTGACCCAATGACCCAATTCGAACTATCCCCAGATATCTGTAGCAAACATCTGACCAGTTTCAGAAGATTGGGCCCAAAACTGTGGGCCCCTTTGGTGTTTCAAAAAAGGTTTTTTTAAGATTTGACCTGGTTGACCTAGTTTTTGACCCCATGACCAATTTGAACCTTGAGATATATGTAGACAAACATCCCCGACAAATTTCATGAAGATTGGGTAAAATGTGGCTCTAGTTGTTCACAAGGTTTTTCAAGATTTGACTAGTGACTAGTTTTTTACCCCATGACCCAATTTCGAATCATTTGAGATTCATGTAGACAAAATCCCATTAAGTTTCATGAAGATTGGGTCAAATTTTTGGGGCCCCTTTGGTGTTCACAAAGGGTTTTTTTAAGATTTAACCCCATGACTAGTTTTTGCCCCCAAAGACAATTTGAAATCATCGATATATCATGTGACAAATATCTGACCAAAAAATTTTTGAAGATTTCCAAAACTGTGGGTTTGGGTGTTCACAAGGTTTTTAAGGATTTACCCGTACCCAGTTTTTGACCCCACATGCCCCAAATTTTGAATTCCCGATACTGTAGACAAACATCCCCGATTGAGTTTCATGAAGATTGGGCCCCAATTTTTTGGCTCTAGGTGTTCACAAAGGTTTTTTAAGTTTGACCTAGTGACCCGTTTTTTACCCCCCATGACCAATTCGAAATCATCCCAGATATCATGAGACAAAATCCCGACCAAGTTTTATCAAAAATTGGGCCCCAAAATGGGGCCTCTAGAGGTTCACAAACAATTTTTGACGACGGAGACGGACGACTGACGCAAAAAGCCGAGGAAAAAGGCGATCCAAAAGCTCCCCGAGACAAATGCTCGGTGAGCTAAAAAGGGGCCCCAAAAAAAAGTTTTTTTGAAGAGTAACTTGATTTTACAACAATTGGCGCCCCCAATTTCTTTTAATCCCAAAAGTAAGTGCCCCCAAGGGAATCTGGCATGTAATTTGGGTTCCCCTCCAATTTTGGTGTCCTCAGGGTCCCCGGGAAACCCCCCCCTTTTGTGTCGAATGGCATTTACACTGACAATAACCATTTCCATTGCAAATTATTGTATTGATTCAAAAATTTGAGATCGACCCTTGCTTTATTGGATGAAACTGACTGTCATAAAAAAACGAAGCCAAATGAAACATCTTCTTTTGTTTAACAACGGGAGAAATATCCCTTCAAAATTTGAACCTGGCCTGTTTTGTTCAAAAAACCTTAAGGTCCCCCCTCTTTCAAACCCAACTTAAAATTCTTGTTGCAACAAATGGTTGCAAGAAGAGCGGAAAACCTTTTTGGGAAACCCATGTAAAACCCCTGTTGGTTTCTACCGTTCCTGTTTACCCAGTAATGAAATATTCAAGTATATGACAAATATCAACATAAATATTTACCTTAATAACTGATAATATATAATAAATGGAAAATGTGGGTTTTTCATAAGTGAAAGAAGAATGATGTAAAAAATCAATTGTAGTATTTTAAGAAATATGGTTGGTGGAATTCAAGACGGATCAATTGGTTAAAGTACTTTACATACCTTAACTGAATTTACTATTTACTCAAAGCTCTGTTCACTAAAAGATAAAAACCAGAGGGGTTAGAAATGCACATTTCATACAAAAATGAACCTTTCACACAGAAGACAACAACAAAACTCAAGCTTGATGACACCTGGTTACAGTCAAAGTGTACTTCTATCTTATCTGAAGAAGATATATATATTCCCAAATATGTGTGTTTTTACACCTTGGCCAGAGCAGTCACCCTGGAAGAAACAGTTTCTTGGTTAGGATCTTATCTGTTTGCTCATATAATGTTGTATCTTCAAGATTTGATTGTCTGCGTGGCAAAGAAAATTCTACTGTTTCATATAAATACCAAAGTTCATTTAATTAATATTCGTCAAGACATCATTTTCTACATGAATATTCATGAGTAAAGGGTTAAATAGGAATATTCATTATTCATACCTTTTATTTGAACAGTAACAATCAAACTAAAAGCAATGCACAGGCCTTATGAATCAATGAACAGTCTATGGAAGATTACCAAATCAATATTAGGAAACCTCGGCAATTGGGAGACTTAGATACCGAGGCCCCATAGAACCACAGTTTTTGTAAACAGTTTACCTCTTCCAAACACCCGTGTGTTTTGCAAACTGCCCTAAACTCTTACCTTATTTCCCCATCAATCAAATTTATGAAAATAATCATGGGTACAGAAATGGTTGAGCCTTTTGAAACCATTTTAATGAAAGTGGGTTGGGCAAAATTTTAAAATTTTATAATCCCCCGATATCTTAGTTAGCAACCCCCCTTTTCCAAAACATTTAATCAATTTGTTAATTTTAAAGGAACAGATAAATAAATCCCTAAAAATGAGAATTTTTTTCCTGTTGCTTAAACAGATTTTGAACCCCTTGGGGTTTATGGTAAAATCCAAAAAAGAATGGAAAAAGGGGGGTCATTATTAATTCTTTTTAAAAGTTATACAATTGGGTTGAAAGGTCTACCAAATTTTTTGGGTTGGTAAATTTTGAGGATACCCCCGGGGGAAAACCTTTCCCCAAAATTCAGTTTGAGATTTTCTGATTTTCCCTCTGTTATGACTTTTTTGAAATTTTATTAAAAATTTATAATTTTTGTGTGATTTTACTATTTTAAAAAGGGGGGGGGAAGGGTGGGGGGGTGAAAATTTTTATGTTTTTTAAAAACCCTTTATCATGCTAATTTCATTTTGCCCCTTGCTTTTTGACCTAAAATTATTTTGTTTAAAAGGGGGCCCGGGGGGGGCTTACTGAAAATGTAATTGCCTAAAAAAAGGTGAAATGTGCGCCCTTTGTAAGAATTGCAGGCTTGGTTTGGTTGCAAAGGCGGGTAAAAAGGGGTAAACAGCTTTGAAAAGGGGTTTTTAACCTTTCCCCTCATATAGACTCTTTTTTGGCACTCAATAGATCCACATAAACCCTGATCTGCAAAAACCAAAAGAAACCTTCCCAAAATTTTAATTCCCAAAACCCTCTTTCCCCCCAATGAGGGCGGGCAAAAACCCAAGCAAAAAAAAACCTGATCACCCTGCATTTATTTGAGGCTGATCGGGGTTTTATGTTTTTTGGGCATAGGTTTCTTTTCATTTTTTCCTTAATAAAGGGAAAGGGTTTTAAAAAAGGTCTAAAATGAAAAAAAACCCTTTCTGTAAAGGGAAAAAATTGTTTTTAATTTTTAACAGGTTTTTACAGACTTAAATTTGATTAAATTGGTAAAACTTTGTATGTAACAATTTTTTTTAAAACAAAGAGTTTTGGGGTTTTGGGGTAACAGAAAAAAAACATGATGTATCCCAAAAAAGCCCAGATACATAGTAAAAAATTTTGGGGGTTTAAAAAAGTTGTAAGGAGAAAAAATTCTCTTTAAAATAAAAAAAGTCAATGTTGCTTTTTGTTTTCATTAATTTGCAAATGTAAATCTACCCCTTTTTCAAATTTTTAACTTTTTAAAAGAAAAAAGGGGAAAAATGAGATATTTTAAAAGTTTGTTTTTTTGGGGGTTTAACACCCCCAAAACATTTTTTTTAGTCATTTGGTTACAAAAAAAGGGAGTCCCACCCTTCCGTAGCCATGGGGCATGTCGATAAAAAACCCAGTCACATTATCTTGAAAAAGCAGGTCATTGCCCGGGAAAACTTTGTTTATTGCTGGGACCCAAGCAGGGAGTTTCCCAAATTCTGAAACCCAATTTTAAAGAATTTTGATTGCAATCCCTGTTGAAAGTTTACAAGAAACCACAAAAATCCATGTTTGTCGATTAAACAAGCTTTTAAAGGGTCATTTTAACTATTAATTTAAAAAGTTTTGGGGAAAAAAGAAAAACTTTAAGCTTTTAGAAAAAACCACCATTTAACTCTAAAAACTGAAAGGAGGTTTTTAATCGTTTGTAATGTTTTTAAAAATTTTTAAAATAACAGTGTAGGTGAGAAATTTTTAAAACGCAAAATGCAAATGTACACACTAAAAAAAGGGAGAAAAACCCCCCCCTCCCCCCCCCCCCCACAAAAAACAAAACGGGAAAAATTTTTTAAATTTTTCCCCCTATTCCCATGTTCCTACCACCGCACCATTTCCCAAAGCTTTTCCAAAAATTTTAAAGATTGTCTTTGGGAACATTACATTTGCAGAACACCCCAAAAAAATTTTTTCCCAAACATGGCACTGAAAAAATAACACAGTTTTTAAATTTGTTTAATGAAAACAACCAAAAAAAAACCAAGGCCTATCTTTAAAAACCCAGAAATTTGTTTTGAATAGGTCTTGAAGGCATCAAATAAAATTTTTATGCCCCTAAATATTTCCCGCCTGCAGGGTTCCCACAAAAAAAAAAACCCAAAATAAATAGGGGGGCCATATATGATGTCTGCACACCCAAAAAAGGGGGGGATATGTCAATTTTCCCACATTTTAAAAACTCATACATGTTTGACTGAGATCAATCTAAAAGTAGTAAGAATTTTGCGGGGTTATAAAAACGTGGTATGCCCATTAGGGGACACTTAGTACTATATGAAACCCAAGTTTTTTGGTGTTACCATAAGTAGGATAAAGGTTTTAGTTTTTTAATTTTTTAAAAATTTATTCATGGCCCCTTAAAAAACCTCTGTTTTGGTTTTTAAAAACTTGACTGAGTTTTTGCCCCAATCCTTTATTATGGCCAAGTATAGTAACAAGGGGACCGCATGATGCCATTTTTAACAATTTGTCTTTTTTTTTGTCTTAATTTTTGGGAAAACGATAAATGCCCAAAAAAAAAAAATTAAAAAAAAATCACGTATTTTTCTTTTAATTTAATAAAAATTGTTAAAAAAGGGAAGTGAAAATTTTTTAAAATGGGAATGTACCCCCCTTCCCAGATGGGGAAAACAAGTATGTAAAATTTTTGTTGAAGAAGCTTTAATATTTTAAAAAGGGTTATGGACAAGGCAAAAGTGACCATGATGTTTAAAACTAGGGCCCGATGCCAATGAGGAAAATTGGTATCACCAGGGGGTGATGAAAAAAACCGGAGTGGGGCAGAAAGTCTAATTTTTATGGAAAAACCACTGGGGGGGGAAAATTTTCTTTTGAATCCCAAATTTGTGATTAATGAGGAATTATGTCATTTTTTTTTTGGGTTTGTTTTTTAAGGAATTTAATTTATCTGTACCCTCAAATGCATTTCTTGACCCAGAAAAATGTAATTTCCCCTTTTTATATAGTATATATTTTGGGCCTTTAAACCGTTGCACAAAACAAGGGGGGGGAAAAGAACCCCAAAGAAGAATCAGTCTTTGGGGGGGGTTTGTCTATATGAAAAACAGATTAGTGCTCCCTTATTTGAATTTTATCATCCCTTTAAATAAAACCCCCAAAAAAATTTTAATCCAACTGTAATGAGAATGTTTGGAACTGCCCTTTTTTAGGGGTAAATCCCCCAAAAGAAATGCACAACCCAAAGTACCATTTGAAACAATTTTTGCTTTTAAAAGTCATGAATTATGGCCAGAAATAAAAAACCCATAAAATACCATTAAAAAAGCCCCCCACGGGGGCTTTTTGGGGGAGATTACCCTGGTGCTTTTTGCCCATTCCTTGTACATGCCGGGGCTCCCCTGGGGGAAAGGGATGCAAAAAAATGTTTTTAGATCACTGAAAGTCCCCCCTAATATTTTGGGGAAAAATCCTCCTAAAAAACTAATTTACAACATCACCATTTTTCCCGAAAATTTTTTTTCCAAGTAACATAATTACATCTTGTCTCAAGCTGGGGTTTTGATAAATTTTTTGGGTGTTGTGTTTTTGGAAAAACCCGGGAAAAGTGAAACCCTTTTTTCAGGGGTCCAGGTTTTACTTACTGTCATATTTTAAAGTCCTTTTTTTTTAATTAACCCTTTCCCTCATATAGATCTTTTTGACGCACTTTCCAAGAAAAAAGGTTTTTTTTTAAAAATTTTTTAAAGGGGGCCTGATCTCCCAGAAAACCAAAATTTAAATCTTACCCAAATTTAATTAAAAAATTTTCCTAAATTTTCCAACCCCACTGAGGGGGGGGGGGGCGGGGGGCAAACCCGCAAAAAAAAAAAAACCCTTAAATCAGCCGGGGCGATTTACTGGCGGTGATTGGTTTTTATGCTGTTCGCATGGTCTTTTCATGGTGCCCTTATGGGGGGGAAAAAGGGTTTAAAACAAAATTGCATTTGGGTTACTGGAAACTGTGGGTTTCTTTAAAAATTTAAATTGGTTGGTTCTTTTTTTATCCTTTTCTTAGAGAAAATTTAATTTTTTTTCTATGAAATTTAAAGGGGCAGTTCCGGGTTTTGGGGTTTAAAAATTTCATGAGATACTTTGGGCCTTGGGGTTTTCCCATGGGGCCAAAATGGAATCTTGATTTATTTAAAGTGTTGAGTTTTTTTTTTTCTGCAACCCAATCGGTTGATGCAAAATTTTTGCAAAAGTTTAATATCTGATTATAAACTTGGGAAAAAGGGAGGGGGCGGGATTTTTTTTAAAAAAGATAATATTCTTGAAATTGATGGGAATATTTTGGGTAATTATTGTATTTAACAGAGATATCATGCCTTTAAAAGTTTTGGTCAAATTTGGAAAGGGGGGTTTATCAATAGTTGTCCCTAGTAGCCAGCAAAATTATTTATTTTGAGATTTTTGGATCAAGGGTTTTTTTAAATCTCAAGTGAGAATAACTTTTGAAAAAGGTATCTTTCCCAAGTCAAAAAAATTGGGATGCCTATTAATTTTTTTTTTCAAATAGGGGTTTTGGGTTGTTTAAAGGGGGGGGGATACTCTTAATTTCTCAATTTTTTTTTTTTAGAAATTAAAACAGGCTTATTTAAACCCTTAAAAGGAAAAAAGAAATGGGTTTTTAAATTATAATGCCCCCACATAAAGGGGCCCTAATTTTTTTAAGGGTATATTTTAATTTTTTTTTTGGGTTTTATAACGTGGGATGTTACCAAAAATTTAGAATTATTTTGGGAAGGTTTTTTGATAAATTTTTAACACTGCAAATTGCTGTGTTGAGTTTCCCAAGGTGGGTCAAATGCAGATTTTTTTTTTTTTATAGAAGAAAGAAGAAAATTATTTGCAAATTTTTCTTCTGTACTTTAAAAAGATCCCAAAACAGCAAGGGCACCACCCCTTTTTTAACAATTAGCCCCAAAAAATTAAGTGAAAAAAGCAACCCCGAAATGAAAAGAAGAATAAATGCCCCAAAATTTTTTTTTTACCTTGTATTTTAGCATCCAGTAAAGGTGAAAATGCTTTAAAAAAATTGGTGAAAAAGGGTTTTACCGAACCCCTTTCGATAAAAATCAAACTCGGGATTCAAAGTCACAGGGGAACCCGGGCCTTTGACCTAGTTACCCCTAAATCGGGAAAAAGGGCATTTACTGGTCCCTGACCAAATTTCCCTACTAAGTTTGAAGGGGTTTGGTAGGCCCGGCGGGGGTTTTTAAGTTATTGATTGGAAATTGGGGTTTTTTCCCTTTTAAAAAAAAATCCGGTAAAAATCAAGGGTCACTTTGACCCTCGATTTTGACCCAGGGGGCCCCAAAAATAATTTTGGGGGTTTATCTACTGTCAGGAACCAATTTTTCCATACTAAGTTTTTTTAAATTCCAGGCCCAGGTGTTTCAAGTTATTTAAAACCGGGGGAAAAAAAAGCTTGGTCACCATTTTCAAAATTCCCAAAAAAGTAAATTTAAAAGGGAACTGGGGCCTTTACCGTTAAAATAAAAGGGTTTCCAAAAAAAAATAGGGGGTTCTTTTTTTTGGTCATGAAAACCAAACTCCCTATTAAATTTGAAGTTCCCAGGCCCCGGCCCTTTCTCCCAAATTATTGATTGGAATCAGCTTGGGCACCCTTTTTCAAAAAACAAACCCCGTAAAAACAAGGGGCAATGGGACCTTGAAATTTTCCAAGTGGCTCCAAAAAAACTATAGGGTTTTTTCTAATGGTCATGGGGTCCCAAATTCCCGACTAAGTTTTTTAAGTTTTAGGCCCCAAAGGGTTTCCCCAAGGGGTTTTTATTGGAAATGTTTGGTTAGGAACCCAGGGAAACCGGGAAAGTGCAAAAAAATATGCCCCCCCCCTTTTGAAGGGGGTATAATTAAATTCTTTAATGTGCAAAGATTTTAAAATATTAAAGGGGTTCAAGGTTTTTCCTTTAAGGCAAAACTTTTTAAAATTTTGGCCCTCCCCCTTGTTTAAATGACCCCAATATTTCAAAATATGGGTTTTAAATATGAAAAAAAATAAGTTGTTTAAATCGAACTTTATGTTACTGAACCCAAAAAAGAAAAAAAAAAAAAAAATTAAATAAGCAAAATGAAATTTTTTTCAGGGTAAGGGATTTTTAAATTTCCAAAATCCGTAAAGGGAAAAATAAAAAGGGGGGTCCTTTTATGTTTTTTTTGGAAATCCCCCAAACAAAGGACTTCCTTTTTGTACTTTTCTTGAAATAACCCCCATCGCCTTCCCAAAAATTTAGGAACAAGAACGAGGGGGGGTGCTCACTGTGCGATTTTTTTTCCAATAGTGGGAGGGTGCCTTAGTTGGATCAAGGTTACCATGTTAATGGAAGAGAAAGTTTACTCTACTTCCAAGGGTTCTGGAATGTTTTCCATGAATTGTTTATAACAAAAGAAAATTTGATACATGTGGGCAAATTACGTTGGATCTTTTTAGTAATTAAAGTTTTACTTCAGAACCTTTTTTACCCCATTTTCTTAGCAAGTCTGAAGTCATAAAACTCCAGATTTTCTCCGTGTTATGTGAAGGTTGTATTATCTATTTCTAAAATGCTTCTCTGTTGAACCTAAAATGCAAGAGCACTGGGGGTTTTTTTTGCTGAAGAAGAGAAAAGAGCCTTTTAAATTTAACTTAGGGTAAAAAATCACCATTTTTCAGGAGTTTGGGGGAAGTAAATGTCAATTTTGGGGAAAACTGCTTGAATCAAAAGAAAATTTCAGAAGAGATGCCTATGAAAGACCTCTAATATAGAGGGGAAAAGCCTGCAAGAGATTCTGAAAAGAAAAAAATATGCACACAAATTTCAGTAGAACTGATATTGGGTCTCTGAGTTTATAATGTTTGACAATTTAAATATGTTTTTCATCAGCTTCATTATCATACATTTATAGTCGGTCTTCCAATAACTGGACTGGACATTTTCCTATTGCTGCTCTCCATACTTTCCTATCCATAGCAGCTACTATTTTTAAGTTAAGACAGGCTAGAATCTCTTTCAAGATTTGATGCTATGTCTTCTCTGGTTGTCCATGTAGATTCCAACCAGGTCCAGACCATCGTCCAATATCTTATTGACCTAGTCTTCTTTGTCTTTTCTGACCATGTGGCATTTAACCATCTCAGCCGTCTCCTCTTTTTCATTACATCCAAGACATTCACAATGTCTGACTGGTTAAACATGTCCTTCTGTGCTTTCTGCTCACAGAGCCTGGCTCCCACTATCTTTCTGAGCATATGGTTCTCTGTGTTTCCATTCGCCTCACATTTCTGTAGTGAGTGGCCAACACTCACTGCCATGTACACAGTTGACAGCTTATTTATTACAATTAACACATGCATCGTAGATACAACCTTTCAAGATCAGTGACGGGGACCTGGATTGGAGAAATGGTGCAAGCTCTTGGGAGTTTTTTCCCTCCACTGCGTATCTAGGTACTGACAGCGGCATAGGCACTTCCCCCACAGTTGATCATATCGCAAATAGAAGAATTCAGAAAATGTCTCATATTTTGCCCCTTTTAACTTGACTGTGCAACCATCATCAAGTTGTAGTTTTTTTGGGGTTTATGATTATAATGGGGCACATGCCACCTCAAATAAAAACCTGTTAAAGGGAAAAAGATGCATTTGATTTCAATATAAATTCTTTTACTTTCATAAAGAGTCCCAAACCTGTAATGAGTTAATGTATTTTTTTTCAAATCGACACCTCCCATTTAGTGAGCTTACAAATTCCGGCACGAGTATTTATTTTCAGAGTCAAAAAAAGCTACTGAAAAGGGTAATTTTCCCTTTATGCCCAAAAAATTTTGGGTAGAATCCTTGTCCCTTTTAACCCCAATTGCAAAATTTTGTGTTTGCTTCTTGTATGGCTCCTTTTCAAAATTTAAATTGTTGTTGTATTTTTGTTTTGGGGGTTGAAAATTGCTGGATGTATTTCAATCATATAGCGACCCCCAGCAATTAAAGGGGAGGAAAAACCCCGAGTACACAGAGGTCCCCGGGTTTTAAAAACCTTTGACCTACGCAAGCCAGTTTGGAAAGGCCCCCTCAATAAAAAAATCTAAAAGTCCCTCCCGGATTCGAACCCACAGGGGTGAGGGGCTGAGAGATTTGTATTTAAAACGACTGTTAACTCCCCGGGGCCACGGCGGTCCCCCCCCATTTTTATTTTGTTTTTAATGTAAATGCAATTTTTGACATAAAAAAAATTTTAATAGATCAAGTATTAGAAAACGGACTAGATCCCTTTTTAAAAAAAGGGTTTAAAAAAAAAGACCTCCTCTTAATATGATATTTGATCAAAAATTACTCTGTCATAATTTTAATTTCCTAACAGTAAATTTTTAAAACAAAATAATAATGATAAAAACAAAAAGGGCCAAAAAGGCCCCTTGACGCCCCCTTTAGAAAGGTTTGTTTAAAGAAATAAAGATGTTTGAGTGTAAAAGTAAAATCTGGTTTTTTTTTATGGTGAAAAGGGCAAACTCTTAAATTTACTAGTCTTTTATTTTTTTAAAATTTTAAACCCAAATTTGGCAAGATTATGGGCATAAACATTGTCTTAAGTTTAAAAAAACGGGGGCCAAGATGGCCCTAAAAACGCCCCTGAAAAAAAATATCATTCTTTGGGCCTGTAAAAAAACAGTTTTTGCTTTGGGAATTAAATGTTGGGGTAAAACAAGGGTTCGGGAATTTTCTGCCCCCACCCAAACAAAGATAATCATGACAAACATTCTGCCAAAGTTTGAGGATAAATTGGGGCCCAAAAAAATGTTGCCCCGAGTATAAAAAAAAAGTTTTCTAAGAT
Source organism: Solen grandis (assembly GCA_021229015.1). NCBI lineage: Eukaryota > Metazoa > Mollusca > Bivalvia > Adapedonta > Solenidae > Solen > Solen grandis. The sequence continues at coordinate 4,160,787 of CM037789.1, forward strand.
TTGCCCCTATGCCCTAAAATTTCTATCCAGCCCCCCCCTTTTTAAAAACGGGTTCGAGATACATCATGCCCAAACAATTTTTACCAAGTTTGAGGAAGATTGCATCAAAACGGGGCCCTTTAGGGGGTAAACAAGTTTTTTTCTAAAGTTTTGCCCTATTAAAACCTTTATTTTTCCCGGCCCGGGCCCCCCCAAATTTTCAAAAAGGGTTCAAGATATAATAAAGGGAAAAAAAACATTTGCCCTTTTTTGGGAGGAAGTTTGGGTTTAAAAAAAGTACCCCAATTGTGAAAACAAGTTTTTTCCCTAAGTTTTGACCAAATAAACCTATTTTTTGGGCCCAAACCTGCCCCAAATTTTCAAAAGGGGTTCCCAAGAATCATCAAGAAAAAACATTCTCCCAAAGTTTGGGGAAGTTTTGGATAAAATTTGTGGCCTCTAGTGGGGGAAAACAAGATTTTTCTAAGTTTGGGACCTACGACCTACTTTTTATCCAACCCGGGCCCCCAATTTTCAAAAGGGTTAAAAAATTTCATCAAGCAAACTTTCCCTGACCAAGTTTAAAGGAAAGTTTGGGAAATCAAAAAGTGGCCTCTAGTGTGTAAAAAAAGGTTTTTTCCCCTAATTTTGGGACCTATTTTTTGACCAAACCCTTTGACCCTTTTTCGAAAGGGTTCAAGTATAAATCAAGACAAACATTCTGACCAATTTTAAAGGAAGTTTGGGAAATCAAAATTGTTGGCCTCTAGTGGGGAAACCCAAGTTTTTCTAAGTTTTACCAAAGGGGACCAAACTTTTTTACCAAAACCTGACCCATTTTCAAAAGGGTTAAAAGTTTTTATCATCAAGAAAAAACTTCTGCCCAAGTTTGAGGAAAAAGGGATAAAATTTGTGGCTTTTAGTTTTAACACCCAAATTTTTTGAGGGACGACAAGTTTTTTCCCAAAGATTTGCCCTACTGACCTACTTTTTTACCCCAAACCCGGCCCCTTTTTCGAAAGGGTTCAAGATATCATAAAAGAAAAACATTCAAAACCAAGTTTGAGGAAGTTGGATCAAAAATTGTGGCCTCTAGTGTGAAAAACATCAAATTGTTGAGGGCCGACGGCCGACGGACAATCAAGCTCCCAAAACTCCCCCTGAGCTATGCTCAGGTAAACTAAAAAAAAAATTTTTTGGGAAGTCTTATCATGTGTAAACAATGAAAGGGTGAAAAAAACCAATGTTCCCAAAAAATAATTCTTTTGGGAAACACAGTTTAAAATGCGGAAAGTGCCAACGGGAATTCAATGGCTACCAAGTTGTATGGGCAATTTTAAAATAATTGCATCCCTTTACTTAAAACTGATCAAGCAGATTACGGTCATGGACAAGAAGGGCATTCTCTGTAAAATGGAGCAAATCTTTACAAATGCCCCCCAATGTAGGGGTAGTCTTTGAAAAGCTGAGCAGCAACTTTTTTCCGGGGCAAACAAGGCCTCTTCTGACTGTTTAAAATGGAAAAATTTTATTGTTCTAAATTTTTAAAATTCCAAAATAAGAAAAAAATTTTTTTCTGCTTGGAATTTATGTGCTACACGGGGGGTTTGTTGTAATTTGTTTAAAATCTTACATTCACGCAGTTGCAGAAAAAAAGGGGGGCCGTGGCCCGGGAACCCCCAAAACCTGGTATCAAAAAGGCTATGTAAAATAAAAGGGGACCCCGGGGGCAAAACCCAAAATTTTGCCCCCAGGGTCATGATTTAACAAATTTGGTAAGAATCGACTAGAAAACTCCCACACTACCCACTCAAATTTTTGGTAGAGGTTTTATTACCCCATGTTAAATACCAAATATATAAACTCCGCCCTTAAAAGATTTTATCTTTTTTTTTTTTCCAAATAAAAGTCTATTTTAAAATCAAGTAAATTCCCGGGAGGGGGGCCTTTTTTGCCCCCACGTCATGATTTAAAACAAATTTGGTAAGAAGCGACTAAAATGTACACACCAAAAATCAAAAAACTCTATGTTTTCGTGGTGCCCTGAAAAGAAGATTTTTTTTTTTTTTCAAAATTTACCCTATTTTTAAACCCAAGTGGCCCCCTGGGGGGGGGCCAAAATTTTGCCCCCCGGGTCATAATTTGAAAAATCTTGGAAAAAGAGTCATAAATATGCAAACATATTAAAAAAAAAAAGGCTGGGCCTTGTTTTTTTCAAGAATAAGTTTTTCCCAATTTTTTTTTAATATTAGCCTATTTAAAAATCGGGGAAACCCTTTTGGGGGGGCCCAAATTTTTATCCCGGGGCCCCTAAATTTAAACAAATTTGGTTGTAAACTACAGAAAAAGGACACCAAATATCTAAACCCCGGGCCTTGGGGTTTTCTGAGAAAAGTTTTTTTCAAGTTTTTCCTATATTAGCCTATTTTAAAAATCAATTTTACCCGTGGGGGGGGGGCCCAAATTTTTGCCCCCAGGGTCATGATTTGAAAAAACTTGGTAGAGAGTAAAAAGGGATCTGCAACATCCCAAAAAACCCAAAAGGCTGGGCCTTGGGGGTTTCGGAAAAAGTTTTTTTCCAATTTTTTCCTATATTACCTATTGGAAATCAAGTGACCCCTGGGGTGGGGCCCCAATTTTTGCCCCCGGGGTTCATAATTTTTTTACAATCGGGGTAAGAGTCATAAGATCTTGCTACTTCCCAAAAATTTCCCAAAAGGCTAGGCCTTGGGGTTTTCAGGAAGAAGTTTTTTTTAAATTTTCATTTTTAAAATCTATTTTACCCCTGTGACCTAATTTGCAAAGGACCAAAAAATTTATAAAACTTTGTAGGCTTATCCAAGGAAATTCCTGCAAAATATTTTTAAAATTTGGCCCAAAGCCGTTTAGGAGGAATGTTGTTTGAAGCAATTGTTGACCCCGGGAAACGCACGCCCCCGGACGCCGGACCCCGGGGACAAAAGGCGATCAGAAAAGCTAAAAAGAAAGCAGTCCAATATCTTTAAAAAAAAAAACAAAATAGTTTTCCCAAAAAACATTTAAAGGGTTTGTGCTCGCTTTCCTGGTAATTGAATTTGATTTTATTCCCCTTTAAGAAAAATTGCCCCTACCCCTACAAAGTGTATGTTTTTTTGGGAAAATTATAAAAAAAAGCCCATTTTTCAATATGGTTTTAAATTTTTGACATTTTCCCCCCTTTTTCCCACGCTTAATTTGAAAATTTACTGTCCAAAAAAAAAAGAAATTTTTTAAATTTCCATTTACTATAAATTCTTTGAAAAAAAGAAAGGGTTTTTAAAAAAAGCCATCAAGACTATTTTAAAACTTAATAAGGGGAATGCCTCATTTCGCAAAAGTCCCAAATTAGTGCCATCCATGTTCCGGCGCCCCCTAAATTTAAAGGTTTAAAAACCATGAAAAAATTTTTCCCACTATAACGTGCATTTCTTCGAAAAAAAGGAGGAGCCCTTTGTCTTGTTTAGCGGCGGGTTAATATGGGGGGATATTTGATTGCACAAAAGGGGGGAATGTCTACTGCCTCTGTAGTCAGATGAAAAGCGGGAAAATTTTATTTTTACCCCCTTTTAGTATCTAAAAATCATTTGGATTGGATTTTTGATGCAAAAAATAGTGACAGTAATAACCCTCAAAAAAAAAAAAAACTGACATCTTAGTTTAAAAAAGTGTTTTTTGTCTTACCAATGGGTTTTTAAAAGTAACAATTATCATAAACCCAAAAAGTCTGCCCAAAAAACAAACCTCAGGTAAAAAAAAATTGTTAATCATTGTTAAAACAATAAACAAATTTTTTTTTTTTGGGGCAGTCACAGTAAAACATTTTTTTTGTATGTCTTTAAAAATTAATTTTTAAGGGAAGATTTGTACAAAAATGGAACTTTCGATGAATCGTAACAAAAATAAACAACTAATATGAATTTGAGAACAAAAATTTTTGTTTTCGTAAGCTTTTTTTAAACACAAATTTTATATTTAAATAAAAACAAAAAATTTCACGGGAAAGTATTTTATGAAAAACCCTTTTAAAAATCAATTCAAGAAAAGAAATATCCCCAAAAACCCCGTTAAATCTTTCCTAGGGGTTTGGGGTAAAGTTTAAAAAAATAAAAAAAATCTAAATTCTATTTTATTTGTCGCCCCCCCCTTTTGTAGACACAAAAAAAATTAAAAGAAATGCGAATTTACAGGCATTAAATGGTATGTCTTTTTTGGCACATACATTTTTCCTCGGAAAGGGTGGTTTTCCAGTGTTTAAACCCCAAAATTGTGAATGGGTCCAGTACCATGAAAAAATGCGCTGGGGTTTTTTTATAAAAAATTTTTTTTTTTAAAATTGGGGGGGAAATTTTATTTTTTGTTACTGAAATAAAAAAAAATTTTTTGTGTTTCACTAGGCCCAGCTACCCTGAAAAAGCCAAGAAATTGTGAAGTCCCTTTTTTCCTCAACAGAAAGTGCGCTTTTGTCAGAAATTCCCCCTGTTTGGATGGCCCAAAAAATGCAAGTATAAAACAAAACCACAGTAACCAACTTTTATTTTTATGTCATATTCCATGTATACGCAGATACTCGATAAAAATTTCCCCCAACAAAATTTTTTAAAACCCCCACTGCAAAAATTATTTTTTTAAATTTTTAATATGAGAGAAAGAACTACTGCAAAAAATTTAAATTGTTGCCCTTCATTAAATGGTCCGGGGAAAAAAGCAAATCCTTCTCACCAGAAATTAAAACTATAAATGATATTAAAACAGCAGAAATTTGTTCATATATTTCCCCAATCATTTCAACTTTAAAAAACCTTATATCCCAAAACCACATCAAAATAAATGAAACCTCAGTTTTCTTTTAAAAATTTAAAAAAATTGAAATATATTAAAACCCATTTTCACACTGACAATGCCCCTTGAAAAAACAATGGATGCGTCTGAAATTTATAAAAAAAGTGCTGATTAGTCACGAAACCCACTTCAAAAATTTTCAAAACCATTTTTTAAACGCAAAAAAATTTATACACAAGCAGCAACGCTTTAAATTTAAACATACTGAGAACTTTACCCTTCCCAGCGGGAACCCATAAGTGCTAACCCTTTCCCACCAAAAAGGCCAGGCACCCTGCAATCTGGCGGGCTGGCCTTTTTCTTTTTTTCCTTTTGGCTGCCCAAGCAACAATTTTTAAATTTTTTACCCTCAAAAATTGATAAGGGAAACATTTCCCAAAAAAAAGATGCTGGAAGGTCCAAAAGGAAATTCAGCAGGTTTAAAGGGGTTTTAAACCCAAAAATTATTGGAAAAAAATTAAAAAAAAAGGCCTTTCTGGGCAATGTTTAAAGGTAAAAGGGTCCGTTTTCGGGTTTCCCAAACTTTTAAAGGGAAAAAAAACCCTTTTTGGGTTTTCAATTTTTATATTTTTTAAAAATCTGTGATTATTTTTTTTAATCGCAATTTTCATGCACAATTCCCCAAAATTTTTAAACTTAAGATAAACCAATAGGATAAAAAAGAAGTTTTTTTACGACCACCCTCATCTGAAATTGATAAATACTAGTTTTGTCTATTATTTTTAGTAAAAAAATTTTCGCATGATTTATGGTAGGGAAAACGTAAGGTTTGAGGATAACAAGGAAATTAAGCGGGGACGGGAAAAAATTTTGTCCCCGGGGGGTTCCCCAGATGTTTTTCCCAAAGGATCCCCAAAGTTTTTAAATTTTCCCCTTTAAATTAAAGCTTAAAAAATTTGGGTTTTTTTTTTTGCACCCTGGCACTGTTTTTTGCTTTTAAACCCAAAACTTTTTCAAAAAGCCAAAAAAGGTATACAACAAAACTTCTTCAAAAACCCAAAAAATGTATAAAATAAAACAAAGGGTTGTCATTAATGAAAATTTCATGGAACTTATAGAATTTTTAATATTTTTTAAAATTTACCATAAAAGGGAGAAAATAAAAATTTAACAAAAACCCATTTTTGGGAAAACTTTTTTTCATGGATGAAAACAAAATGGGGACCTAAATTTTTAATGCCCACTTCCCGCCCTTTAACGGGTCGTTGGATTTACAGAAATGTTTTTTAGTGGGAAATTTTCCAATTTATATTTAAAAATTGGTTTATTTTTGGCGACAAAGAAAAAATAAAAAATAATTTAAAAAGTTTTTAGGACATCTTAGTAAACATTTTGGCTGTTTTTTAACCAGGTTTTTTGTCTCATCAATTTGGTAAAAACAAAACCCTTAAGATCATCGAATGCTCGATGATTTTTTTAAAAATTCAAAAAAAAAAGACTTTCCCCGACAAAAATTTAATTTGGTAGGCCCAAAAAAATGTGGAATAAAATTCCCCTTTTAGCCCGAAAAAAAAGGGGAATTTGTAAAAATTAAAAATTTCAACTGAAATCTTTAAAAATTCAAGGACTTTTTTGGGACTTTTTTTAAGTAAACCCAAATGGCAATCGCGGGACTGTTCCTTTTTGGGTTTTTTAAATGTGTGAAAAATCTAAACATTTATTTTTTTTCATTGTAAAAGGGCCCCATTGAAATTTATTTGTAGAAATAGGTGTTTAATAAAAATTTCCCAAGTTTCAAGTTTTAAAGGTTTGGGGGGGGAACAAAATCAAGGGGGCTTTTGGGCAAAAATCTGGAATATTTGTTGACATGCCCGTTCAGTTTTTTGAAAAGAGATAAAAGTACTTTTTTTTTAAATCTATATAGATTTACTAAAAATAAAAGTGGGGTTCCCCGGGTAATGATTTAGTACCTGGGGTAAAAGCTTTCCCTTTAAACCGAAACCAGGGAAACTCAATTTCCCTTGCCCCCCAGTAAAAAGGAGATGCATTTTTTTTTCCATATAAAACATGAAAAACCTTTGTTTTTAAAAATTCTGAAAAAGGGACACAAATCCCTTTGAAAAATAGTGTTTACTTTTTTGTTTTTAATTTTTTCTACCTAAATTTTTCCCTATTTAATTCGGGGGTTTTTTTTAAAAAACATAAAATCTCCAAACTATGGTTTTTAAAAGCCCAAATTTTCCCCATCATAAAAAATACCCCCTGACATTAACTATATAAGTTACTAACATTGAAACAAACTCAAAACTTTAAACCCTTTTAAAACCTGTTTTAAATTATAAAAATATAGATGTTACAGGCTTTCCCGTTGTTAACTAAGAATGAACCCCTAAATTAAGATGTGTTAGAATTCAGAACTGCAATTCCTTTTTTTTTTTCGAACCCCCGGGAAAAAAAAACCCTTCAATTAAAGGCAAAATCCCCCCAGGACTTGGAACAAAAAAGGGAAATTTTTTTTTGCTCCCTTAAAAAATTGCTACATACTAAAACACCCTTGAACTCACTTAATTTTTCCGAGGCAGTACAGAAGTGCAGGGGGTAGGTAGCTATTAAACGGAACCTGCTATTGTTTTTTTGGTTGCCGATAAACATATTTCAGCCAATATGGGTCAAATTAGAAAACCATGAAAATTTTAAAACATAGGCTTAGCTTGACAACCAAAGAAAAACCCTTAAAAAGATCAAAAGGAAAAAACCCGGACAATTTATGCCCTTCTTGGACTCAAAATTATAGGGTTAAAATTTTTTGAATTCATTCTTAGGGCTATTTGGGGTTTTTTTTGGGTTAAAGGGGGATTTTTCCCCCAGTTGTTTTAAAATATTTTGTTTTTGGGTTATTCCAAATGCCAGAAATTTTTTTTTTTTTTTTCCCCCACAACGATCGTAAAATTCCCAATAATCCTGAAAAAAAAAAGGGTTTCCCCTTTTTGGTTAAAAGGGGCCCAAAAGTTGGACTTTTCCCACAGAGGGGAGAGTTTGTAAAACTAAATAAAAAAAAAATTTTCCTTCACATTCATCTTTAGTTTTGCATTTTAATTAACTTAAAATTTTTTCCCAAATTTCTAAAATACATAGAAATTCCCATTCTAAAGGGGTACAAGTCATCTTCCTTAAACAGCAGGACAAAAACCAAGATTAAAAAAAATAAAAATATAGAAAAAGAACAAAAGGGAAAAAGGGGATAAATTTGTGCATCCCCTAACACACTATTCAAAGCCAAAATCAAAGAAAAAGTAATTTTCAGTTTTGAATAATTTAAAACAAATGACCCTTTTACCTGAAATAAAATTTGTGAAAAAGTGATTTTTGGGGAAACCCTTTTGATCAGAATGCAAAGACTAAAAGG
>CM037789.1:4169068-4219068 GCA_021229015.1 Solen grandis
TTCAATAACAGAGTTTATTAGCCCTTAGTACTTTTACAAAACGCCCCTAGCGGCAAAATTAAGACAAAATGAAAATTTTCTCGACGTTAGGATCAAATTCAGATCTAGGACAAAATGGTAAAAAAATCAGAACTGTGATGTTTCCTATTTGTTGATATGCCGTTCACAAAAAAGAGACGGAAAAATATAATAAAAAAAAAAAAAAAAAAAAAAAAAAAAAAAAACAGAAGAAGAACAATAGGTTTTCGCAAGCGATGCGAAAACCTAAAAAAAAATAAAACAGAAGAAGAACAATAGGTTTCCGCACTGCGAGGTGCGAAACTAATAATAAAAGTTTGGAGAAAGCCGTAATGACAAAGGCAATATGCTTATCGGTCCTGGTGTACACAATTGCATCTAAAATGCCCCTATTCTTAAAATACGAAATGCATTCACCTTTCAACACGGGCACTATTTCCTGGTAGGAACGTCGGATAGAGGGTAACCAACCAATAACCGCCTTCTTTTTTTATTCAACTTGCTAGATTTTCGTGTACAAGCCCTTATCCAAAAAAACATGAATATCTGCCATGTTTGTTGAAGGAATCATCTGAAATTTTCAGGACTTTTTGCACCCCGTAGGCTACGGCAATCCTGCAAATTTCAACTTCATACGCCAACTTGCCGATTTTATTTTGATTTTTTTAATAATTCTTGCTTAAATATGCATGACGTCATAATCACGTGACCAAACAAATATTCCTTGCAGTATACATCACTTCACTTTTCAGTGTCTTAATCATGAAGAAATCATAATTTTTGACTCAAAATTCATGAAACTACAGCGTTTCAATTTCGTTAAAAGTACACTTTTCGCCTTTCTGCCATAACTAAACCAATTCAACCCGATCTTCAAAAACTTAACATCATGGAAAGAGCTCTTGAAGAACTAAAATTTTGTTCATATACTTTCAATGAAATATTTGTAGTTTTGGAGTCTTTGGGCCGAATAAAAACACAATAATCGTAATATGACCTTGACCTTTTCATTTATTTTTTAACTTTTAATCGTGAGGCCTTTCAAACATAACAATACATAAAATGTGAAAATATTTATGAAGAATGAACTAAAAATTAAGTCAGGAGCGACAAAAAATATGTTTTTGAAAATTTAATTTTCCTAAAATTTAGTGAAGTTGACGTTTCTAGAGGACAAACCATGCATTCTTAAATTTGCCCACCCATTATAGTTTGTGCGTATATGTCTTTTCAAATCATTTGCAGTAAACAGAATTCTTTTATTTGATGTCTAACAAAAATGGATAGGTTTTTCGTAGACCTACCTAATCTGCACATTTTTTTTTTTTTTTGCGAGGTTCGAACTTTAACCTTCCGTTACTTGCTCAAAATTTTTCAACCACTCATACCTAGAAACTATCATATTTTTTTTAGGCTATTAACAAGGAACACAATGCAACAAACCGCTTTGGATCAGACTTCAAACTTTTTGAGTTATAAGTAGAAGAGTGCTTCAAGCTAAGCGCCCCTAGCGGCAAAATGAGAAGAAAAAAAAAAAGATTACAATTTTTCCATTAGGTACCTAGCAATGCAGCAAATAGTTCAATCAAGTATACAAGTCGCACTAGTCGATCATTCTATTTCTATATATCACAATTTGAAGCATAAAAACTGATTTAAAACTATTCCAAAAAAGGATCAAAGTTTGGACTGCGTAAAATGACCAAATCAAGTCCGATCTTAAAAAACTAAACCTCAATGGAAAGAGCTCTTGAAGAACTAAAACTTTTGTTCATATATCTCATTGAAATTTTTTAGTTTTGGAGCTATTTGGGGCCGAATATAAACACAATAATCTAAATATGACCTAGACATTTTCATTCATATTTAAACTTTTTAATAGTGAGGCCCTTTCAAAATAAACAATACATAACTTGTGAAAATATCTGAAGAATGAACTAAAAATGAAGTAGGAGCGACAAAAAACATGTTTATGAAATTTTAATTTTTCCTAAAATTTAGTGAAGTTGACCGTTTCTAGAGGACAAACCATGCATTTATTAATTTCGCCACTCATAATTTTTTGCATATATGTCTTGTAAATAATTTGCAGCAAACGAATTCTTCTATTGATGTCTAACAAAAATGGATAGGTTTTTCGTAGACCTACCCTCATCTGCACAGTTTTTTGCGAGGTTCGAATCTCAAACCTTCGTTACTAACTCAAACTTTTCAGTCACTCATACTGGAATTTATCCTATTTTATTAGGCTATCAACAATGAACATAATGCAACAAACCGATTTGAATCAGGCTTCAACTTTTTGGTTATAAGCAAAAGAGATGTATTCAAGCAAAGCGCACCCTAGCGGGCAAAATGAGAAACAAAATTGATTAAATTTTTACCATTAGGTCCTAGCAATGCAGCAAACAGTTCATAAAGTATACAAGTGCACTAGTCGAACTTTCTATTTCTTATATATCACAATTTTAGCATAAAATGGTATAACAATTATTCCAAAAAAGGATCAAACTTTGGATGCCGTAATATGACCAAATCAAGTCCGATCTTCAAAAACTAAACATTAATGAAAAGGGCTCTTCAGATCTAAAACTTTTGTACATATACTCTCAATGAATTATTTTTAGTTTTTGAGTACTTGGGGCCGAATAAAAACCAATAATCGTAAAATGACCTTGACCTTTTCATTTATTTTTTAAATTTTTAATTGTGATCCCCTTCGACATAACAATACATAACTTGTGAAAATATCTGAAGAATTACAAAAAATAAAGTCAGAAGCGATAAAAACATGTTTTGAAACTTTAACTTTTCCTAAAATTTAGTGAAGTTTGACGTTTCCAGAGGCAAACATTACATTTCTTAAATTCGCCACCCTATATTTTGTGGTATATGTCTTGCAAATCATTTGCAGCAAACAGAATTCTTCTATTGATCTCTAACAAAAATGGATAGGTTTTTCGTAGACCTACCCTCATTTGCACAGTTTTTTGCGAGGTTCGAACATTTAACCTTTTAAGCTCAAAATACTTTCAGCGACCGTACCTCGAAACCTATCATATTTTATTTGGCTATCAACAAGGAACAGAATGCAAAAACCGCATTTGAATCGGACCTAAATAAGTGAGTTATTAGCATTAATTAAATTTCATGCAAAAACGCCCCTGGCGGGAAAAGTAAGACTAAATGAAAATTTCTCAACGTTAGGATCATTTTCAAATACGTGGTAATAATGATAAAAATTTCATACATGTGACTTTTTTTATCATGGTGATATGCGTTCACAAAAAAAGGTTAGAAAAATAAAAAAAATAGAATCGCAATCGCGATATCATCGGTTTTGCAAAAGCAATTCATTAGTTCCGAGTCGCATGAATCGAAAAATATTTTCTTGTTCAATGGCTTGTTTATATGTTAACAGCGATCTTTCAAAGGACTTTTGTCGCAATGTTTAAGAAGACTTTTTACCCAAAAGAAGATTTTTGAGTATTACCTATCAGTTATGTGTCGCGATATCATCGGTTTTCATGAAAGCAATTCCATTCAGTTGAGAGTCGCATGATTCGAAAAATTTTTGTTCAATTGCTTGTTTATATGTTAACAGTGATTTTGAAACGTTTCTGTCGCAATGTTTAAGCAGATTTTTACCCAAGAGAGTATTGTTGAGTAGTACCTGTCAGTTATGAAATGCGATATCATAGTTTCTGAAAGCAATTCTTAGTTCAAAGAGTCGCATGATTCGAAAAAAATTTTTCGTTCAATGGTTGTTGTACTGTTAACCGTGATTTTGAAAGTTTCTGTCGAATGTTTAAGCAGATTTTTACCCCAAAAGAGTATTGTTGAGTATTACCTGTGTTATGTAGTGGGGATATCATCAGTTTTCCGAAAGCAATTCCATTCAAGTAAGAGTCGCATGTTTCGAAAAACATATTTTTTTGTTCAATGGCTTGTTGAATACTGTTAACAGTGATCATTCAAAATTTTTTTTCGCAATGTATAATAGATTTTTACCCAAGAAGAATATTTTTAGTTTAATTGTTTGTAGTCGTAAACTTGAAAACATTTTTTACGGACTCGGGGTTTGCAAATGTTATATGTGTGTTTGCTTATGATGGAACAAATGACAATTGTATTCGATAAAAAAACAATTGAAAAAAGCAAAAAAGTTTTAAAAGCCCCGACAATGAATATGAAAAACACTTTAGAAAATCAGTTTTTTTTTTTTTTAATTTATTAATTTTTTTTTCCCCAAAAAAACCCCCCAAGCGGCAAATAAAAACCCAAAAAAATTTTTTTTAAAATTTTTCTATTAGGTCCTAAAAATTTTGCGCAAATGGTTCAATCAAGTATATAAAAAACTTTTTTTCCCCTTATATTCACAATTTGAAGCAAAAAAAATTGATTTAAAATTTTTTCTAAGAGATAAAATTTGGACTTTTTAAAATGACCAAATCAAGCCCGATCAAAAAAAAAAAAAAACCCCCAATGGAAAGCCCCTTTAAGAAAAAAAACTTTTGTTATTACTTTCGAAAAAAATATTTTTGATTTGGATTTTTTTAGCGAAAAAAAAAATTTTAATAATTGGTTTATGACTTGCCTTTGCTTTTATATTGATTTTTATTCGGGGGATTTTATTTGTTTTTTAAAAATGAAAAAAACAGTAAAAAAATGATAAAAAATTGAAAAAAAAAAAAATTTTTGGGAGCAGAAAAAAGGGGGGGGGAATTTTTTGGATATACAATTTTTTGATAAGAGGATAAATTTTGGGGGCTGGGGTTTTTTTGAAAAAAAAGGGGCCCGAAAAAAAAACTAAACATTAATGGAAAGAATTTCACAGACTAAACTTCTGTTCTTTTCTATTCAAAAATAATTTTAGATTTGGAGTTTTTTGTGCCAAAAAAAAAAAATTTTATTAGTTTGACCTTGATTTGTTATTATGTTGTTTTTTTTTGGGGGAATTTTTTTTTTTTTTTAAAAATGAAAAAGGGGGAAAAATTGGGGGAAAAAAGGGGTGAAAAAAAAAAAAAAGTAGGAGAAGCAAAAAAAAAAAAATTTTGGAAAATTACAATTGTTTGATAAGAGGATCAAACTTTGGACTGTGGTCATTTGTCAAATGAAGTCCGATTTCAAAAGCAAAAAAAGGAAAGTTCTTTCAAAAAAAAAAATTTTTTTTTACATTTAAAAATATTTTTTTGGGTTTTTTAAAAGGGGGGCATTTTTGGGGGGGGGCCGATAAATATAAAAAAAAATTGGGGTATACCCCTTGACCTTTGCATTTTATGGGTGATTTTTTTTTTATTTTTTTTTTTTAAAAAAAAATTTTAAAAAATTTAAAAACAGGTGAAAAAATGATAAATTTTTGGGGAAAAAAAAAATAAATTCGGAGCTGCATTAACCTTAAAAGTCATGTTTTAAATTTTTTTTTTTTGGGGAAAATTTTTGGTTTTTTTGACCGGTACTGTGGACAAAATTTTGATTCTAAAAACCCCCACACCATTTTTTTTGTAAAAATTTTGTCTTGGGGAACCCATGCAAAAAAAAAAATTTTTTTCCCCCCTTTATCTCATCTAAAAAAAAATTGGGGTTTTTTTTTCGTAAAACCTTCCTTTAAAATTTTCTCTTTTTTTGAGATTCGAATTTTCCTCCTGTGCACGAAAGTTTTATTAGCAAATAATAAAAACAAAAAATTTTTTTTAAAAAAGGTTTCTAAAAAGGAAATAAAAAAAAAACCCCCTTTAATCCCCCCTAAAATAACAGAGTTATTACCCCTTATTTTTTTTTTAAAAAAAAAACGCCCCCTGGGGGAAAAACAAAAAAAAATTAAAAATTTTTTTAAAAACGTTGGGAAAAAAATTTTCAGTTTGGGGGAAAAAAAGGGGGGGAAAAAAAAACAGAAAGTGACTTTTTTCTATCATGGTGACCCCCTTCCCCCCAAAAAAAGGTTTTTGGGAAAAATAATAAAAAAAATAAAAAAAAAAAACAAAAATGCAATCGAATTGCGATATGGGGGTTTTTTAAAAATTTTCAATAATTTTTAAACAAAAAAAATTGAAAGTATCATATTTGATTAGGTTATGAAAAACAAGCAAAAAAAAAATAATTGAATCGGGGCCTCAAAAACAAAAGTTATTAGTTATGCCTTTTCCCCAAAAACCCCCCCCAGGGAAAATTTATAAAAGGGGGGAAAAACACAAAAAGTGAAAGGGGGAGACATATGGTCCTTGCGCACTGCACTTGGGGAATTGGGGAAAAAAAAAAAGAAGTTTAAAAAAATTAAAAAATTTTTGGGGAAAAAAGTTATGTTTCGGACAAGCATTCTAAAAAGGGGAAAAAACTAAAAAAATGCACAAGGTAGATTTTTTGGGGTTTTTTGGGGACGGGACTTTGCGCCCCAAAAAAGGAAAAAACATGGGAAGTTTAATTTTTTCAAATTTTTTGTGAAAAAACCCCCGGGGGCAAAAATTTTTATCAAAGGGGAATAACAAAAAAATGAATGGGGACAGTTATGAATCTTGCGATGCATCCTTGTCATTGCAATTTTAAAAATTTTCTTATGAAGTTTAAAATCATTAAAAATTTTGATGAAAAAAGTTAGGTTTTGGAAAAAAAAAATTTTTTTTTTCCCCAAAGGGGAAAATTTCACAAAAAGTGCAAAAGGGAAAGGGGTTTTTGGGTTTTTATGCGAACACACCCCCTATGAAAGGGAAAAAATAATATGAATTTTTTAGGGCTTTAAATTTTGGTGACAATTTTTGTTTGGAAAAAGAAATTCATCGGGGGGAAAAACCCCCCAAAAAAAATTCAAAGGGTTTTAGTTATGGTTCTTACGCACTGCACTTTCTTTTTTAAAAGGGAAAAAATTGAAGTTTAAGGGGCATTCAAATTTTTTTTTTTAAAAGTTTTCCCCCGGGCAAAAATTGTATCAAAGGGAAAAATAAAAAATTTCTGATGGTAGATTTAAAAGGGTTTTTGGCATGATCCGTATTTTGAAAAGGGAAAAAAATTGAAATTTCAAGTCTTTTTAAATTTTTGAAAAAATTATGCCCCGGGCAAAAAAATTTTTTTAAAAGGGGGAAAAACAAAAAAGTGCACAAGGTAGATTTTTTGGGTTTTTGTGCAAGATTGGCATTGAAGGGGAAATCTATAAAAATTTAAAAACCCCTTCAAAATTTTTGATGAAAAATTATGCTCCGGACAAAAAATATATAAAAAGGGAAAAAACCCCAAAAAAAGGGCAGGGAAAAAGTTATGGTTTTGCGACACACCGCGTCACGAAGGAAAAATATGAAGTTTCAAGTATTCAAATTTGGGGGGTAAAAAAAGTTATGTTTTGGACAAGAAATTTTTAAAAAGGGAAATAACTCAAAAGGCAAAGGGGGTTGATTTGGGGGTTTTCTTAGACTGCTTTTTGCTTTTTTTAAAGGGGAAAATTTCCATATGAAGTTTACGTCTTTAAAATTTATTGTAAAAAAGTTATCCCCCGGACAAGAAATTGTATAAAAGGGGGAAAAATCAAAAAGGGGGGGGGGGTTTTAAAAGGTTTGGTTTTGGCCCCCCCCACTTTTTTAATTTAAAAAGGGAAATTTTTAATTTTGAAGTTTCAAGTCATTAAACTTATGGTGAAAAATTTTATGCGGGAAAAGAAATTTTTAAAAAAAGGGGGGGAAAACACAAAAAGTGACAAGGTGGGGGTTATGGTTCTTGTGCATGCACTTGGCTTTTTTAAAAAGGGGAAAAAAATACATATGGGGTTTCTTTTTATTCAAATTAGGTGAAAATTTTTTGCGGGAAAAGGGGAAATTTTAAAAAAAGGGGGAAAAAAAAAAAAAGTGAAAAGGTTTTTTAAGGTTTTCCCCCACTGTTTTTGGGGCCGTCTTCCCAAAGACCATAATATGAAGTTTCAAGTTTTTCAATTTTTTTTTGAAAAGTTATGCTCTGGACAAAAAATTTCTATAAAGGGGAAAAACCCAAAAAAAAGTGCACAAGGTATTTTTTTGGGGGTTTTTTGGGGGACTGAAACCCCCCTTTTTCATTAAAAGGGAAAATTTTAAAAGTAAAAATTATACTTAGTCGGTATAAAAATTATTTTAAAAAAAAAAATTTCCCCAATAGCAGAAAACAAAAAAAAATTTTTTTTTAAAATTTTTAAATTTTTTTTTAAAAACCCCCTTTAAATTGGATTTCGGGGTTTTGGTGTTCTTTTTTTCATTAAAAGGGAAAAAAGGGGGAAATTAAAAAAACCCCCTTTTGTTTTGTAAAAAAAATTTAAATATGCCAGGCAAAAAAAAAAAAATTTTTAAAAAGGGAAAAATGAAAAAAAAGTTTCGTTTTGAATTTTTTTTTTGCCCCCCAAAAAAACCCTTTTAGGGAAAAACCATTTATCTTTTTTTATATTGTATTTGAAAAAATTTTAGGCGAAAAATAAAATGACCCATATTGTATTTTTCCCCCTTTTTTTTTTTTTGGGTAAAGCCCCCAAATTTTTCCCCCTGGAAAATAAAAAAATTTTAATGGGAAAAAGGGGGAAAAAAAAGTTTCTTTTAAAAATGTTTTGCCTGGGTTTAAACATCGACCCGGGGGATATGAGTTTTTGTTGTATTTTTTTCAAAAAAAAAAAAAAGAAAAAGGGAAAACAAAAGGGGAAAAATTTGGTTTTCCCCCGGGGGTTATTCTTAATCACTAAAAAATTGCTTACATTTAAAACATAGAGTAAATAAATATATAAAAGTAATACTGAAAAAATTAGGGGGGAAAAAAGGGTTCAATTTTATATGTTTAAAAAAAATTTTTTAAAAAAGGAATGGGGAAAAATTTGTGATTTCCCCCAAAAAGCAAAAAATTTGGGGGCCCCTATATAGGTTGAAATTCTGGGGGGAGAAACAAAAAAGGGGTTTTTTAAGGGGGGAAAACTTTTTCCCCCTTTCCCCCTTTAAAAAAGGTTTATTTCATTGACATGTTTGTTTTTTTTTCCCCCTTTTTCCCCCGAAGGTTAAAAAAAAAGAATTGTGGCTTTTTCGTTATTTTTTTCTTTTGGGGGGAAATGGAGAAATCACCCCCCCAACCCCCCCTGATTATAAAACAAATAAAAAAACCGGGGGGGGAAAAACCCAGTGTATCTTTTTTATTTCGACTTTTTTTTTTGGGGGGCCCAAAAAAAAACGAAAAACAAAAAATTTCTATAGTGTGTGTTTTCCCCCTTTAGGTTTAGGGTGCAAAAAAAAGAAAAGGGAAAAATAAAGGGGCCAAAATGAAAGGGTTTTTCCCCGAAAAATGAAAATTCAAAGGGGAAAAATTTTTTTTTAAATTTGGGGGTTTTTTTTTTTTGGTTTGCCTTTTAAAATTTCATTTTTTTGCGGGGGAATTTTTTTGGGTTTTTGGGGGTTTTTGCCAAAAAAGGAAAAAAGGTTTTAAAAAAAGCCTTTTTGGATTTTTTTTTATTTCGCTTTTGCCTTTGGGAAAAAAAAAGCACGAAAAAAAAAATTTTTTAAAAAAAACCCCCCTTGAAGAAATTTCCCCTCAAGTATAAAGAAAACAAGTCGAATACTTTTTTTATACTTTTACAATTTGAAGAAAGAAAAGAAAAAAAAAAGATAAAATTTTTTAAACCCAAAAAATTTAAAACACAAATTAAGTTTTTTTTTATTTGGTGCCCCAATTTTTGGGGCCCCCAAAAAAATAAATATTAAAACTTACTTCATATCCGTATCCCCCCTAGTCAGGGGGGTTTTAAGGATGTTTTGGGTTTTGGTTTTGGGGGAAAAAAAAATTTTAAAATGTTTTTATTAGTATATATTAAAAAGGGGGCATTTTATTGAAAAAACCCCCAAAAATCTATTAATCTTTCTCCCCCGAAACCTTTTTAAAAATTTTTAAAAAAAAAAACAGTTGTTTTGATTTGCTTTTTATGGAGTCCCGGGGACCACTTTTTTTTACAGAAAAAGTACTTGTTTTTTAGGCTAGGGGGGCGTTTTTTGGTTTTTTTCAATATTTTTTTTTATGTATTCAGTGCAGTATTGAATTTTTTTATGGTACTTCACTGTTCTCTCCCTTTTTTTTTTTCTTTTTTTTTAATCTCACCTTAAAAAAATTTGGTTGATTTAAAAATTATTAGTGATTACTGAAATCACCTGAGATTTTTTTGTGTAATGCTAATGTTTCAACCCAAAAAAGATTTTGCAATGTTTATAAAATTTAAAACCCCTTAAAAATTTTGGGGAAAAATTTTTTTTCCCCAAAGGGGTATATACGCGTGAATCTACCCCGTAGTTATCATCTTTTTTTTTTTGATTTTTTAAAAATTTTTGGGGTTTTTAAAAAAATATAAATTTTTTTAAAACCCAAATGATTTTTTAAATTTTTAAACCCCATTTTTTAATTTTTTTATAACCCCAAATTTTTTTCGCAGTTTATAACTTTTGGGTTTGGGGGGTTTTATGTTTTTATATGTTACATTAGGGGCAGAGGGGGGGGGGGGGGGGGGGAGAGAGAAAAAAAAATGACGCTCAAACCCAAAAACCCCCTTTTTTTTTTTTAAAGTCTTGTAAAATCATCAGTGGGGGTTTTTTTTTGCCCCGTCCCCCAAAAAATGAGTTATCATTTATTTTTCTTTTTAAAAAGGGCCTTTTAAAAAAGTAATGCACAAAAAACCAAAAATTAAAAAAAAAAAAGGCACCCTTTTTGATGTGATGGATGTTTCGTGTATATAAAACCCCAAAAGGGGTAACGTGCGCGAGTGTCCCCTGCTTTTTCCCTGTTTTTCAAAAATTTTCTTTCCCCTGTGTGAAAAAGGGGTTTCGTGTCCCCACTTAAAAAAACCCCACTGTATTTTCCCCCTAAAAAAAATTTAAAATTTTTATAAAATTTTTAAAAAATTTTGTAAATGATTGTTTGGTGCAGTATTTCAAAAGGGGAGATTATTCAGAAATCAATAACCTTAAATCTTTTTAACTTTTTAAAAAAAAATTGTGTAGAAAGGTATATGCAAAGGTACAAATACTTATTGTTTAAAAAAGGCTTTGCTTTAAAAAAAATTTTTTTTGGAAAAATTTTTATAGTATATTTTTTTTTATCCCCCAAATTTAAAATTTTGTGGGAGAGGGGAAGACAGACAGATAGGGGAGGAAAGGGGTGGGCAGAAATTATAGTGATTTTTTTGCTTCAAAAAAAGTGAAAGCATTGGGGGAAGGGGAAAAATCAGTTGTTTTAACATGGGTCCCAAAACCCCAAAAAAAGGGGGCTACTTAATTTTTTTAAAGGGAAAACATTTATTGAGAAAAGGGCCCCGTCTCCCTTTTCCCTTTGGGGATATACATAAAACCGCCCGGATAAAAAGGGGTTTTTTTCCCCCAAAAACCCCTTAAATTTTTGGGATGTCATAGTAAAATTTTAAAAAACCCCAAATTTTTTTTTCCAAAGGGGTTATTTTATTGAATTATAAGTTTTTTAAAAATTAGGATAAACACAAAAAAAAAAAATTTTTAAAATTTGAAAACAAATTTTTTTTTTCCCCCAAAAGGGGGTAAATTTTTAAAATCCCAAAATGCCCAAAAACAACCCCCTCTTCCAAAAAAAAAATTTGGGGAAAAGGGCTTTTCAGACCAAAATTTTTTATCCCAAAGATAACAATGAAATTTTTTATTTTTTTTGGGTATTTGAGGCCTTTTAAAAAAACCCCAAAAATTTATTTGTTTTACTTGAATATTTTTAAAAAAAAATTTTCTGGAAATTCAAAACATTAAATTTCCCAAAAATGTAAAAATTTTTTAGGGGAAAAAGGAAAAAAAAAAAAATAGGGGGGAACAAAAAAGTTTTAAAAAAATGTTAATTTGCCCAAAAATTTGTAAAGTTTGAGGGGTTTTTTAGAAGACAAAAAAAAGATTTTTCAAAACCCCAAACCCCCTTAAAATTTTTGGTTTTTTGTCTTGAAAAAACAATGCAACAAAAAAAAATCTTCTATTTTACTCTGAAAAAAGGGAAAAGGTTTTTTTTTTGACTCCCCCTTTTTTCCCTTTTTGAAAAGGGTTTTTTAAATTAAAAACCTTTTTTGCTCAAAAGATTTATGTACGCCAAAAAATTAAAAATTTTTCTTTTTTTTATTAGGTTCATAGTAAAAATAATGGGGAAAAAAAAAATTTGAATCGGACCCCCCAAAAAAAAGAGTTATCTCTTTTTTTGTTTTATAAAAGCGCCCCTAGCGGAAAAAAAAAAACAAAAAAGAAAAAATTTTTTAAAAAAGGATTTTTGTTTATTTTTTGAAAAAAAAACTGGTTTTTAAAATTTTATAATTGTGTTTTTTCTATCATGGCCCTTTTTTCCCCCCCAAAAACCGGCGGAAAAAAAAAAAAAAAAAAAAAAATTTTAAAAAGAGAAGAAAAAGGTTTTCGCCCCCCCATGCCCAAAACCCAAAAAAAAAAAAAAAAAAAAGAAGAAGAAAAAAAGGTTTTTGCATGGTGGTGCGGAAAACCCAAAAAAAAAAACAGAAGAAAAAACAAAAAGGTTTTTTCATGCGATGCGAAAAAATAATAAAATTTTCTTGGGTGAAAACCCCCTAAAAAAATTTAAGGGGAAAAAATTATAATTAAAGGGAATGTGCTTATTTGGTTGGTGACACCCCCGCTCCCCCAAAAAAAATATTTTCAAAAACGGGATTTTTAATTCACCCCTTTTTTTTACGGCATCTTTCCCCTTTTTTAGGAAAGTGGATCGTGGGTAAAAAAATAAACCCCCCTTTTTTCCCCCCTTTTTTAAAATTTTGATTTTTTATACAAAACCCCCTTTTCCCCAAAAAAGAAAAATTTAAAAATTTTTTTACGGGGAAACTTGAATTTTTCAGGAACCCCTTTTTTTTCTTTTTAGTTACGGATTTTGCAAAAATTTTAAAAAACCAAAAAAAATTGTGATTTTTTTTATTTTTTAAAAATTTTGCTTAAATATGTATGAAATCTTAACCACGTGACCAAACAAGTATTCCTTGCAGTATACATCACTTATTTTTAGTGTGTTATGCTGAAAAAATCATAATTTTTGGTCAAGTTATGAAACTACAGCGTTTCAATTTCGTTTAAAAGTACACTTTGCCTTCTGAAAAACCAACCAATTAAACCCCGATCTTAAAAAAAACTAAAACCAATGGAAAGATCTTTCACAAACTAAAACTTTTGTTATATACTTTTTATAAATATTTTTAGATTTCAAGTTTTTTATGCCGATAAAAATAAAATAATTGGTTTTATGCCCTTTGGACATTTGCATATCTTGCTGTTTTTTTTTTTTTTGATTTTATTTGTATAATAAAAATGTTTAAAACAGGGAAATAATGATGAAGATTGAAAAAAATAAAGTCAGGAGCTGCAAATAACTTAAAAAAGTCATTTTTTTAAAAAATGTTGATTTTTGGGAAAAATATTGGGAAGTTTGAGATACTGTGGAAAAAAATGCTTTCCCTCAAAATAGCCACACCAATATTTTGTCGTATATGTTTGCAAAAACATATGCAAACAAAAAAAATTTTCCTATCTCATCTTGAATAAAAATGGGTGGGTTTTTTTCGTAGACTACTTCATTTCACAGTTTTTGCGAGATTCGAACTTTCAACCTCCTGTAGCACGAAAGTTTTATACGAAATTATTGAACTTTCATTTTTATTTAGTTTCTGACAAGGAACACATTGCAAAGAACGCATTTGAAGGGATAAAATAACAGAGTTATTACCCCAGTGATTTTAAAAAAAGCCCCTAGCGTCAAAATGGGGAAAAAAATTTATTAACATTTTCATAATTAAAAATGCAGTTAATAGTTCAATCAAGTATAAGAAAGCGCTATTGAATATTTTTTTATAAATCACAATTGAAGCAAAAATACTGATTTAAATATTTTCCCTGAAAAAGATCAAATTCAGATGCCGTAAAATGCCCAAAATCAAGTCCTTCTTCAAATCTAAACATCATTAGAAAGAATTTTTAAAATAAATTTTTGTTCTATATTTGTTTTTTTGAATTTTTTTTTAATTTTGAGCTATTTCAAGCGAATTGATATAAATAATCTAAATTTGACCTTGATTTAAAAAATTTTTTAAATTTTTATATTATGGAACTTAAGAACATAGTTTTCCCATTAATGTGAAAATTTCTAGAAATTGAAATAAAAATAAATCAGGGGGCTGCCAAAAAATCTTAACAGTCATGTTTTTGAAATGTTGATTTTCGAAAATATTGGTTAATTTGCCCGCGTCTGTGAAAAACCATGCATCTCCCGAATTCGCCACCCCATATTTTTTTGTGGTTTTATGTTTGCGAATCATATGAAAAACAAAAAATCTTTTATTCAATCATAAAAAGGGCCTTTTTTTTTGACCTACCCTCATTTTCAGTTTTTTGGAGGTTCGAAACGTTCAAATTCCGTAGTAAAAAAGTTTTTATACGCAGATTTTTGGACCTTTCTTATTTGATTAGGTTTTTGAAAGGAACACAATGAAAAAAAAACCAACTGAATGGACCCCCAAATAACAGGTTATTAGCATTTGTAAAAAATTTCAAAGCCCCCCCTGCGGCAAAATAAGAAAAAATGAAAATTTTCTCAACGTTAGGTCAATTTTAATAAAATATAAGGAATGGTAAAAATTTTCTAAAATTTTGGTTTTTTCTATCATGGTGGGTATTTCCGTTCAAAAAAGGGTTTTGAAAAATTAAAAAATAAAAACTAAAAATGCCAATGGATTATGGTTTTCGCAAAAACAATTCCCTTCAGTTCACGAGTCGCCTGATTCGAAAAACATTTTTCGTTCTTGTTGTTTATTACTGTTAAAAAGCCATTTTCAAATTTTGTCGCAAATGTTTAAGCAGACCTTTTACCCCTAAGAAATTGTTGGTTTACCTGTCAGTTATGTAGTGCGTATATCAGTTTTCCGAAAGCAAAATTCCTTCAAATACCAGTGCTGTTTCGAAAAAACATATTTCTTCGATCAATGGCTTTTTGAATACTGTTGAATACAGTGATCTTTCAAACATTTTTTGTCGCAAAAGTTTAAGCAATTTTTACAAGAAGAATACTTTTAAGTTTTATGTCTGTAATGTAGTGCAAACTTGAAAAATTTTTTACGACTTAGGTATGAACATTTATGTGTGTGTTGCTTTATGTGGGGACATAGCAATTTACTCGATAAACAAAAAATTGCAAAAAGACACAACCAGTTATAAAATGACAGGACAATGCGATATGCACTTAACATTATAACGAACTAATGTTGCATTGTTTACTATCATTTTCATGAAATATGGGATAATTTTTTAGTGTTGTTTCAAATTGATGTCCCAAGGAAAAAGAATGCAAAAAATTGATTAAAATCGATTTATTATTTTAAATAATAAAGGGTGATTTCAAGTCAAGGCCCCCTGCAGCAAAATAAAAAAAAAATTGAGTAAAAATTTTTTATTAGGTACCCCAGAAAAAGCAGCAAATGGTTCAATTTAAGCATACAAAGTCGAATAGTCAAACATTTATTCCTTATTTTCACAATTTGAAGCATACAAAACTGTTTCCCTTTTTTCTTTAATGGATAAAATTTGGACTGCCCTAATATGACAAATCAAATACGATCTTCAAAAACTAAACATCACTGGAAAGGGTATTCAAGAATAAAAATTTTGTTCATATATTTTTAAAATATTTTTAGATTTTTGGGGGTATTTTAAGCGATATAAATAATAAATTTAAATTGGTATATGACCTTGATTTTGCTTTTTATTTGTGTTTTTTTTTCAATTATTTTATTTGTTTTATGGGAAAAAGCATTAAAAAGTGAAAAAAAAGATTTAAAATTGAATAAAAAATAAAGTCAGGAACTGCAAATAACCCCTAAAAGTCATGTTTTAAAATGTGATTTTTCGAAAATATTGGTAAAGTTTGACCGCTACTGTTGACAAACCATGATTTCTCAAAAACGCCAACCATATATTTTGTGCGTATGTGTTTGCGAATATATGCAAAAAAACAAAATTTCCTATTTATCTCTGAAAAAATGGGCCGTTTTGTAGACCTACCTTTATTTCATCGTTTTTTCGAGATTTGAATTTCAACCTCCTGTAGCACGAAAGTTTTATATACGAAAAATAATTAAACGATCATTTTTTTTAAATTTTGAAAGGAAACAATAAAAAAAACCCGCATTTGAATCGGACCTCAAATAAAGAGTTATTGCCCTTAGTCATTTTTACAAAACGACTAGCGGCAAAAACTAACAAAAATGAAAAATTTTTCAAGTGAGGATCAAATTCAGATCTTAGGACAAAATGGAAAAAAAATCAAAAATGTGATTTTTTTTCTATCATGGTGATATCCCGTTCACAAAAAAAGGTTAGAAAATAATAATAAAAATAAAAAAAAAATAAAACAGAAGAAGAAAATAGGTTTTCGCAAGCGATGCGAAAACCTAACTAGAACCGCAAAGCGGCATCTTGGTTTTCGCTTTTAATTTGACTAGTTAAGAGTATGGTTTAAATGGACTAATTGTTGATATTAACTTTATTCGAAATTTTTGTAAATTGATCAAATGAAAGTCAGATTTTTCAAAAACTAAAATCATTAGAACGATTCTTCACGAAATAAAACTTTTATTATATACCCTTTTTTAAAATTTTTAGATTTGAAGTATTTTGTGCGATAAAAATAACAATAATCGGTTTATGAACCTTGATTTGTAATTTTTATCGTTATTTACTAGAGTTTTTTGTATTATTTAAATGCTAAACAGTGAAAAAATTTATGAAGATTGAACAAAAATAAAGAGGGCTGCAAAAAAAAAAAGCACATGGATTTACCCAATTTTTGATAAGAGGATCAAATTTGGACTGTGGTCATTTGATCAAATGAAGTCGATCTTCAAAACCCAAACACAATGGAAAGATCTCTTCACAAACGAAAATTTGTTCATATACTTTCTATAAAATATTTTTAGATTTGGAGCTATTTTATGCGATTAAAATAACAATTATTGGTATATGACCTTGACCTTTGCATATAAAGCTTGATTTTTTTTCTATGATTTTATTTGTTTTTTAAAAATGCATAAACAGTGAATAATGATGAAGATTTAACAAAAAAAAAAGTAGGGCAGCAAAAAAAAAAGGAAACATACGGATATACAATTGTTTGATAAGGATCAAACTTTGGATGTGGTATTGATCAATGAAGTCCGATCTTCAAAACTAACACAATGGAAAGACCTCTTACAGACTAAAACTTTTGTTCATTACTTTCTATAAATAGTTTTAGATTTGGAGCTAAATTTTTTGCCGATATAAATAATATAAATTTGGGATATGACCTTGACCTTTGCAAATTTGTTGATTTTTTTCTATGATTTTTTTGTTTTATATAAATGCATAAATAGGAAATAATGATGAAGATTGAACAAAAAATAAAATCAGGAGCAGCAAAAAAGGGAAACATGTGGATATCAATTGTTTGATAAGAGGATCAAACTTTGGGGTGTGGTCATTTGATCAAATGAAGTTCGATCTTCAAAAATAAACACCAATGGAAAGACTCTTCACAGACTAAAAATTTTGTTCATATCTTTCTTTTAAAATATTTTTAGATTTGGAGCTATTTTATGCCGATAATAATAATAATAATTGGTATATGACCCTTTACTTTGCATATTACGCTTGAATTTTTTTCTATGATTTTATTTGTTTTATAAAAATGCATAAACAGTGAAATAATGATGAAGATTAAACAAAAATTAAAGTCAGGAGCAGCAAAAAAGGGAAACATACGGATTTACAATTGTTTGATAAAAGGATCAAACTTTGGACTGTGGTCATTTGATCAAATGAAGTCCGACTTCAAAAATAAACACCAATGGAAAGATCTCTTCACAGCTAAAACTTTTGTTCAATACTTTCTATAAATATTTTTAGATTTGGAGCTATTTTTTGCCCATATAAATAATAATAATTGGGATATGACCTTGACTTTGCATTTTTATGTGTGATTTTTTTTCTTTTTTTTTTTTTTTTTATGAAAATGCATTAACAGTGAAAAAATGATGAAGATTGAATAAAAAATAAAGTCAGGAAATGCAAATAACCGTAAAAGTCTTTCTTTTAAAAAGTTGATTTTTCGAAAGTTTTTGGTTTAAAGTTTGACCGCTATGTTGACAAAACCATGCATTTCTCAAAATGCCCACCATTATTTTGTTTCGTTTTGTGTCTTGGAATCTTTTGCAACAAACAAAAATTTTCCTATTCATCTCTGAAAAAAATGGGCACGTTTTTTTTTAGACCTTTCCTTTTTTTCTCGTTTTTTTCGAGATTTGAACTTTTAACCTCTTGCACGAAAGTTTTATATTCGCAAATAATTGAAAGGATCATATTTTATTAAGTTTTGACAAGGAACACAATACAAAAAACCGATTTGAAAGGACCTCAATAACCGGTTATTAGCCTTAGTATTTTTACAAACGCCACCTAGCGGCAAAACTAAGAAAAAATAAAAACTTTCTCAAGTGGGATCAAATTCGATCTTAGGACAAAAGTGGAAAAAAAAATCAGAAATGTAAATTTTTTCTATTCATGGTGATATGCCGTTCACAAAAAAAGGTTAGAAAATATAATAAAAAATAGAATCGCTATTCGCGATTCTCGGTTTTCCCCAAAAAATTTTCTTCAGTTCCGGGGGTTGCATAATTCGAAAACCATATTTCTTCGTTCATGTTGTCAAAAAAGAAATTTAAGATATTTCAAAATTTGTCGCAATGTTTAAACAGACTTTTTCCCCAGTAGAAAATTTTTTGAGTATTAACTTAAGTTATGTATCGCAAACTTGAAAACCCTTTTTAACCGAATTCAGTTAGTGCCGCTTTGATGTGTGTGTTACTTTTGATGGCGACAAACGACTTTGTATCAATAAACAACAATTGCAAACGACCCCACACGAGTATAGAATGAAAAACGATAATTGCCTTGACACGCGACATTATTGGGAACTAATGAAATATCACATTGAAGTGTTGAGTGTCGTTTCAAATTGCGTCACCAAGGAAGTGAATGCAAAAAAAAAAAAAAAATGGCACAAAATTAGATTTTAATTTTTTTAGTTATAAAAGTGATTTCAACCCCAAGCGCCCCATAGCGGCCAAATGGAAAACAAAATTTATTAAAATTATACTTTTAAGGGTACCTAGCTGCAGCAAATAGTTCAATCAAGTAACAAGTCGCATAGTCAAAATTTATTTCTTATAAATCCAATTTGAAGCAAAAAACTGATTTACATTATTCCAAAAAGGATCAAATTTTTGACTCCCGTAAAAATGACCAAATCAAGTCGTTTTCAAAAATTAAAAATCACTGGAAGACCTCTTCAAAAAACAAAATTTTGTCCATATATCTTAATGAAATATTTTTAGTTTTGGCCCTATTTGGGTCCGAATTAAAAACCCCAATACGTAATATGACCTTGACCGCTTCTTTTTTTTTAAAAGATTTTAATTGTGGTAATTTGAAACATAACTACATAAGGTATGAAATATATCAAGAACAATGGACAAAAAATAAGTCAAGAGCGACAAAAAATGTTTTGAAAATTTTATATTTTCTATATTTTAGTGAAGTTTGACCGTTTTAGTGGACTTAAATTATGGAAAGTGCCTTTAGAAATAAAACTTTTGTTATATAAATTTCAATGAAATATTTTTTTTTTTGGAGCTTTTGGAGCCAAATAAAAACACAATAATGTAATTGCCCTTGAAATTTGCAATTTTTTTTTACCTTTTTAATTGTGGGTCCTTTAAAACATAACAATACATAACTTTTGAAAATTTTCAGAAGAATTGAACAAAAAAAAAAGTCAGGAGGCGACAAAAACATGTTTTAGAATGTTTGATTTGTCCTAAAATTTAGTGCGTTTGACGATTTCTAGAGGGCAAAAACCTGATTTCTAAATTCGCCACCCATATATTTTTTGGTTTATGTCTTGCAAATTCATTTGCGCAAACAGAATTTTCTATCTGATCTTAACAAAAATGGATAGGTTTTTCGTTGGGGGCCACCCTATCTGCACAGTATTTTGCGGGTTTTGAATTTTAAACCTTCCGTTAGTTTGCTTTAAAAAATTTTTAGCCACTCATCCACTCATCCCAGAAACCCATCATACTTTATTAGGCTATCAACAAGGAACACAATGCAACAAAACGATATGGATCAGACTTCAACATTTTGAATTTAAGTAGAAAAGTGCTTTCATGCGATGCGCCCCCTGCAGGAAAATAAGAAAAAAATTGATTAAAATTTTTCCCTTAGGTACCTAGCAATGTGGCAAATAGTTCCATTAAATATAAAAATCGCACTAGTCGAACATTCTATTTCTTATACATCACATTTTGAAAACATAAAACCTGATTTCATTATTCCAAAAAAAGGTTAAAATTTGGACTTTCCGTTTAAAATGACCAAATCAAGTCCGATCTTCAAAATCTAAAATTTATTAGAAAGAACTTTTCTGAAACTAAATCTTTTGTTATTATTTTTTATAATTGTTTTTTGATTTTTTAGCTATTTCAAGCCGATTTGATATACAATTTTTCCCAATTTGACCTTGACCTTTACCATTAATATTTTACTTTTTATATTGTTGTGCACTTAAGAACATAGTTTTACATTAAATGTGAAAATTTCATAGAAATTGAACTAAAAATAAAGTCAGGAGCTAAAAAAAAATTTAACAGTCATGCTTGAAATGTTGATTTTTCGAAAAATTTGGTTAAGTTTGCGCGTTTTACTGTGGACAAACCTGCATTTCCGAATTCGCCACCCTATATTTTTGGTATGTGTCTTGCAAATCATATGCAAAAAAAAATTCTTTTACCCAAATTTCCCAATTTAAAAATGGGCACTTTTTTTGTAGACCTACCTCTTTTTAAATGTTTTTTGCGAAGTTCGAATTTTTAAACCTTCCGTAGTCAAAAAGTTTTTTATACGCAGTTTTTTTAAAACCCCTATCATATTTGATTAGGTTTTGACAAGGAAACACAATGCAAAAAACCACATCTGAATCAAACCCTCAAAAAACAGAGTTATTAGCATTTTGTTAATTTTTTCAAAGCCCCCTAGCGGAAAAAAAATAAACAAATGAAAATTTTTCAACGTTAGGATCAAGTTCAGATAAAATGCATAAAACAGTGAAATAATGATGAAGATTGAACAAAAAATAAAGTCAGAGAAGCAAAAAAGAGGAAACATATGGATATTCAATTGTTTGTTAGAGGATCAAATTTGGACTGTGGTCATTTGATCAAATGAAGTTTGATCTTCAAAAACTAAACCCCCAATGGAAAGGAATCTTCAAGACTAAAACTTTGTTCATATTCTTTCTATAAAATATTTTTAGATTTGGAGCTATTTTATGCCGATTTTAAATAATATTAAATTGGTTTTTGACCTTGACCTTTCATATTTTGCTTGATTTTTTTTTCTATGATTTTTTGTTTTATAAAAATGCTTAAAACAGTGAAATAATGTGAAGATTGAACAAAAAATAAAGTCAGGAGCAGCAAAAAAGAGGAAAAAATTGGATATACAATTGTTTGATAAGAGGATCAAACTTTGGACTGTGGTCATTTGATCAATGAAGTCGATCTTCAAAAATAAATACATTGGAAAGAATTCTTTACACCCTAAAAACTTTTATTCATTACTTTCTAAAAAATATTTTTAGTTTGGAGCTTTTATGCCGATATAAATAATATAATTGGTTTTGACCTTGACCTTTGCATATTATGCTTGTTTTTTTTTCTAGATTTTATTTTGTTTTATAAAAAATGCATAAACAGTGAAATAAGATGAAGATTGAACAAAAAAATAAAGGCAGGAGCAGAAAAAAAAAGGGGAAAAAACATATGGTATACAATTGTTTGATAGAGGATCAAACTTTGGACTGTGGCATTTGATCAAATGAACCCGTTTTAAAAAAAAAAATTAAACATTAATGGAAAGTTTCCCCCTCGAAAACAAAAAATTTTGTTCATATACTTTCTATAAAATATTTTTAGATTTGGAGCTATTTTATGCCGATATAAATAATAATAATTGGTATATGCCTTGTCCTTTGCAATTTGTTGTTGTTTTTTTCTAGATTTATTTGTTTTATAAATGCATAAACAGTGAAATTTTTGATGAAGATTGAACAAAAAATAAAGTCAGGAGCTGCAAATTAAACTTAAAAGTCATGCTTTTAAAATGTTGATTTTTCAAAATATTGGTTATGTTTGCGCGTACTGGGGGCAAAACATGATTTTCAAAACGCCACCTTTATTTTGTGCGTATATGTCTTGCGAATCATATGCAACAAACAAAATTCTCCTATTCATTCCTGAAAGACGTGGATAAATTTTTCGCAACCTACCCTCATTTCACAATTTTTTTCGAGATTCGAAAATTCAACCTCCTGTAGCACGAAAGTTTATATACGATTTTGAAAAATATCATTTTTATTAATAATGACCAAGGAAAAAGCAATGCAAAAAAAACCCCATTTCAATCGGGGCTTCAAAATAACAGAGGTTATTAGCCTTAGTCACTTTTTTCAAAACGCCCCTGCGGCAAAAATTTAAGAAAAAATGAAAATTTTTTCCGACGTTTTGGATCAAATTCAGATCCTAGGACAAAACTGGTTAAAAAAAAACAAAAACTGTGAATTTTTTTCCTATTTTGTTGATATGCCGTTCACAAAAAGAGACGGAAAAATAATAATAAAAAAAAAAAAAAAAAAATAGAATCGCAATCGCGTATCTTTGGTTTTTTTGCAAAAGCAATTTATTCAGTTTAGAGTCGCATGATTCGAAAATTTTTCTTCGTTCAATTTGGGTTGTTTTAAATGTTCAACAGCTTTCAAACACTTTTTTCGCTATTTTTTAAGAAAAATTTTTACCCAGAAGAAATTTTTGAGTTTACCGTCGTTATGTAGTCGCAATATCATCGGTTTTTCTTTAAAGCAATTCCATTCAGTTTCACGAGTCGTTTGATTTTGAAAAAACTTTCTTCGTTCAATTGCGTTTTGATAATGTTAACAGTGTTCCTTTTTAAAGTTTCTGTCGCAAAAATTTTTAAGAGACTTTTTACCCCCAAAAAGTATTTTGAGTAATTTGTCAGTTATGAAATCGCGTTTTTATCAGTTTTTTTGAAAGCAATTCCAAAATTGTTCATTTTGTCGCATGATTCCCCGGGGAAAAAATTTCTTCGTTCAATGGCCTTTTTTAATTTTTAAAGTGATTTTTTTAAAATTTTTTTTTGCAATGTACAATCAGGGGTTTTTTCCAAGAGAAGAAAATTTTTAGTATTACTTGTCTGTTATGTAGTCGTAAAACTTAAAAAATTTTTTTACGGATTCGGGTATCTGCAATTTTTATATGTGTATTTTCTTTATGATGGAGACAAATGAAAATTTTGTTATTCGATAAACAACAATTGCTAACGACAAACAACAGTATAAAATGACACCCCGACAAGCAAATGCCACCAAAAATTTTACGAAAAACGGTTGCATTGAATTACTATATTTTCTGAAATATCGCATTTATCTTTTTTTTTGTCATTTCAAATGATGTCCCGAAGAAAAGAATGCAAAAAAAAATGCATAAAAAATCAGACTTCATTTTTTTTTTTTATTATTAAAGGGTTTTTCTTGCTATTCGCCCCCAAGCGGCAAAATGAGAACAAAAACTGATTAAAATTTTACTTTTGGTTTCTAGCAATGCCGCAAATGGTTAATCGTATACAAGTGCACTAGTCAAACATTCTTTTCCTTATTTTCACAATTTGAGATAAAAATTGGATTTACAATTTGTTCTAAAGAGGACAAAACTTAGCTGGCGTTAATTGGCCAAATCTTGTCCGTCTTCAAAACTTAAAATCTTGAAAGGGCCCTTTAAGAAATAATCTTTTTTTTTTTATATTTTGAAATATTTTTCGGGGAGCTATTTGGAGCCAAATCACAATTCGTTTGCCCTTGAACTTTGCAATTTCTTTTTACCTTTATAATTGTGGGGTTTCCCTTTCAGACATAACAATAAATAACTTGTGAAAATATCATGGGGAATGAAAAAAAATAAAGTCAGGAGCGACAAAAACATGTTTTAGAAATTTTCCTAAAATTTAGTGCAGTTTGGACCATTTCTAGAGGACAAACCATGCATTCTCTTAATTCGCACCCTTATATTTTGTGCGTTTTTTGTCCTGCAAACATTTGCAGCAAACATAATTCTTCTATTCTGATCTCTAACAAAAATGGATTAGGTTTTTCGTAGACCTACCCTCATCTGCACAGTTTTTTGCGAGGTTCGAACTTTCAACCTTCCTTTAGTAGTCAAAAAGTTTTAGCATTCATACCTAGAAACTATCATACTTATTAGGCTATCAACAAGGAACACAATGCAACAAACTGCATATGGATCAGACGTCAACATTTTGAATTATAAGTAGAAAAGTGCTTTCATGCTATGCGCCCCTAGCGGCAAAAGGAGAAAAAAATTGATTAGGTACCTAGCAATGCGGCAAATAGTTCAATTAAATATACAATCGCACTAGTCGAACATTCTATTTCTTATACATCACATTTTGAAGCATAAAAATGATTTACAATTATTCCAAAAAAAAGGATCAGACTTTGGACTGCCGTAAAATGACCAAATCAAGTCCGATCTTCAAAAATAAACATCATTAGAAAGAACTTTTCTAAAACTAAATCTTTTGTTCATATATTGTTTATGAATTGTTTTTTGATTTTGAGCTATTTTCAAGCCGAATTGATATACAATTATCCTAATATGACCTGACCTTTACAATAATTTTTTACTTTTTATATTGTGTGACACTTAAGAACATAGTTTTACATTAAATGTGAAAATTTCATAGAAAATTGAACTAAAAATAAAGTCAGGAGCTGCAAAAAAAATCTTAACAGTCATGCTTTGAAAATGTTGATTTTTCGAAAATATTGGTTAAGTTTGACCGCGTACTGTGGACAAAACCATGCATTTCCCGAATTCGCCACCCCATATATTTTGTGCGTATATGTCTTGCAAATATATGCAACAAACAAAATTCTTTTTATCTCAATTCCAATAAAAATGGGCACTTTTTTCGTAGACCTACCCTCATTTTCACTGTTTTTTGCGAGGTTCGAACTTTCAACCTTCCGTAG
Source organism: Solen grandis (assembly GCA_021229015.1). Classification (NCBI taxonomy): domain Eukaryota; kingdom Metazoa; phylum Mollusca; class Bivalvia; order Adapedonta; family Solenidae; genus Solen; species Solen grandis. The sequence goes on from CM037789.1 coordinate 4,194,281, forward strand.
TCAAAAAGTTTTTATAACGCAGATTTTTGAAACCTATCATATTTGATTAGGATTTTGACAAGGAAACACAATGCAAAAAACCCACATCTGAATCGGACCTCAAATAACAGAGTTATTAGCATTTGTAGATTTTTTTCAAAGCGCCCCCTAGCGGCAAAATAAGACAAAAATGAAAATTTTCTCAACGTTAGGATCAAGTTCAGATAAATATAAGGAATGGTAAAAATTTCATAATTGTGGCTTTTTTCTATCATTGGTGATATGCCGTTCACATAAAAGGGTTAGAAAAATAATAATAACTAGAATCGCAATCGCGATATCATCGGTTTTCGCAAAAGCAATTCCATTCAGTTCACGAGTCGCATGATTCGGAAAAATATTTCTTCGTTCAATGGCTTGTTTATAATGTTAACAGCGATCTTTCAAAGACTTTTGTCGCAATGTTTAAGAAGACTTTTTACCCAAAAGAAGATTTTTGAGAATTACCTATCAGTTATGTAGTCGCGATATCATCGGTTTTTATGAAAGCAATTTCCATTCAGTTCACGAGTCGCATGATTCGAAAATAATTTTCTTCGTTCAAATTGTTGTTGATTACTGTTAACAGTGATTCTTTGAAACGTTCTGTCGCAATGTTAAGCAGACTTTTTACCCAAGAGTATTGTTGGTATAACCTGTCAGTTATGAAATCGCGATATCATCAGTTTTCATGAAAGCAATTCCATTCAAGTCAAGAGTCGCATATTTCGAAAAACATATTTCTTTGTTCAATGGCTTGTTGAATACTGTTAACAGTGATCATTCAAACATTTTTGTCGCAATGTATAATCAGACTTTTTACCAAGAAGAATACTTTTGAGTATTACCTGTCTGTTATGTAGTCGTAAACTTGAAAACATTTTTTACGGACTTTGAGTACTGCAATGTTATATGTGTGTTTAGCTTTATGATGGAGACAAATGACAATTGTATTCGATAAACAACAATTGCAAATGACAAACAACAGTATAAAATGACACACGACAATGCAATATGCCAGTCAACACTATTACGAACAACTGTTGCATTGAATTACTATCATTTTTATGAAATTTCGCATTACCTTTTTTTGTGTCATTTCAAATTGATGTCATCGAAGAACAGAATGCAAAAAAAAATCGCATAAAAATCAGACTTAATTTTTTTTTAATTATTATAATGATTTCAAGCTAATCGCCCCATAGCGGCAAAATGAGAACCAAAACTGATTAAAATTTTACTATTAGGTACCTAGCAATGCAGCAAATGGTTCAATCAAGTATACTAGTCAAACATGCTATTCCTTATATATCACAATTTGAAGCATAAAAATGTATTTACAATTGTTCTAAAGAGGATCAAAACTTGGACTGCCGTAAAATGACAAAATCAAGTCCGATCTTCAAAAACTAAACACCAATGGAAAGATCTCTTTACAGACTAAAACTTTTGTTATATACTTTTATAAAATATTTTTAGATTTGGAGCTATTTTATGCCGATAAAAATAATAATAATTGGTATATGACCTTGACCTTTGCATATTTACTTGATTTTTATTCTATGATTTTATTTGTTTTATAAAAAATGCATAAACAGTGAAATAATGATGAAGATTGAACAAAAAATAAAGTCAGGAGCAGCAAAAAAAGGGGAAACATATGGATATACAATTGTTTGATAAGAGGATCAAACTTTGGACTGTGTCATTGATCAAATGAAGTCCGATCTTCAAAAAACTAAACATTAATGGAAAGACCTCTTCACAGACTAAAAGTTTTGTTCATATTACTATTTATAAAAATAATTTTAGATTTGGAGATATTTGATGCCGATAAAAATAATAATAATTAGTATATGACCTTGACCTTTGCATATTATGCTTGATTATTTTCTATGAATTTATTTTTTTATAAAAATGCATAAACAGTGAAATAATGATGAAGATTGAACAAAAAATAAAGTCAGGAGCAGCAAAAAAGGGGAAAAAAATATGGATATACAATTGTTTGATAAGAGGATCAAACTTTGGACTGTGGTCATTTGATCAAATGAAGTCCGATCTTCAAAAGCTAAACACCAATGGAAAGATCTCTTCACAGACTAAAACTTTTGTTCATATACATTCTATAAAATATTTTTAGATTTGGAGCTATTTTATGCCGATAAAATATAAGAATAATTGGTATTAGACCTTGACCTTTGCTATTATGGGTGATTTTTTTTCTTTGATTTTATTTGTTTTATAAAAATGCATTAACAGTGAAAAAATTGATGAAGATTGAATAAAAATAAAGTCAGGAGCTGCAAATAACTTTAAAAGTCATGCTTTTAAAAATGTTGATTTTCGAAAATATTGGTTATGTTTGACCGGTACTGTGGACAAACCATGCATTTCTCAAAATCGCCACACCATATATTTTGTGCGTATATGTCTTGCGAATCATATGCAACAAACAAAATTCTCCTATCTCATTCCTGAAAGACGTGGATAACTTTTTCGCAGACCTACCCTCATTTCACAGTTTTTTCGAGATTCGAACATTCAACCTCCTGTAGCACGAAAGTATATATACGCAACTTTTTGAAAAACTATCATATTTTATTAAGTAACTAACAAGGAAACGCAATGCAAAAAACCGCATTTCAATCGGACTTCAAATAACAGAGTTATTAGCCCTTAGTCACTTTTACAAAACGCCCCCTAGCGGCAAAATTAAGACAAAAATGAAAATTTTCTCGACGTTAGGATCAAATTCAGATCCTAGGACAAAACTGGTAAAAAAATCAGAACTGTGACTGTTTCCTATCTTGTTGATATGCCGTTCACAAAAAAGAGACGGAAAAAATAATAATAAAAAAAAAAAAAAAAATAAAACAGAAGAAGAACAATAGGTTTTCGCAAGCGATGCGAAAACCTAACTAGAATCGCTATCGCGATATCATCGGTTTTCGCAAAAGCAATTTCATTCAGTTCACGAGTTGCATAATTCGAAAACCATATTTCTTCGTTCACTCGCTTGTCAAATAGTATAATAATGATATTTCAAACATTTTGTCGCAATGTTTTTAAACTAGACTTTTTACCCAGTAGAAAATTTTTGAGTATTAACTGTAAGTAAACTAGTCGCAAACTTGAAAACCTTATTAACCGAATTCAGTTAGTGACGCATTAGATGTGTGTGTGTTACTTTATGATGGCGAAAAACGACATATGTAATCGATAAAAAACAATTGCAAACGACACACACGAGTATAGAATGACAAACGATAATGCCACTTATAAAGAGTGATTTCAAGCCAAGCGCCCCATAGCGGCCAAATGAGAAACAAAATTTATTAAAATTATACTATAAGGTACCTAGCAATGCAGCAAATAGTTCAATCAAGTATACAAGTCGCACTAGTCAAACATTCTATTTCTTATGAATCACAATTTGAAGCATAAAAAACTTATTTACAGTTATTCCAAAAAAGGATCAAAATTTTGACTGCCGTAAAATGACCAAATCAAGTCCGATCTTCAAAAATTAAACATCACTGGAAAGACCTCTTCAAGAACTAAAACTTTTGTCCATATACTCTTAATGAAATATGTTTAGTTTTGGACCTATTTGGGTCCGAATAAAAACACAATAATCGTAATATGACCTTGACCGCTTCATTTTTTTTAAAAGATTTTAATTGTGAGGTACTTTGAAACATAACAATACATAAGGTATGAATATATCAAGAACAATGGACAAAAAATAAGTCAAGAGCGACAAAAAACATGTTTTTGAAATTTTATATTTTCCTATATTTTAGTGAAGTTTGACGATTTCTAGAGGACAAACCATGCATTTCTTAAATTCGCCACCCCATATATTTTGTGCGTTTATGTCTTGCAAATCATTTGCAGCAAACAGAATTCTTCTATCTGATCTCTAACAAAAATGGATAGGTTTTTCGTAGACCTACCCTCATCTGCACAGTATTTTGCGAGGTTCGAACTTTTAACCTTCCGTTAGTAGCTCAAAAAGTTTTAGCCACTCATCCACTCATACCTAGAAACTATCATACTTTATTAGGCTATCAAGAAGGAACACAATGCAACAAACCGCATATGGATCAGACTTCAACATTTTGAATTATAAGTAGAAAAGTGCTTTCATGCGATGCGCCCCCTAGCAGCAAAATGAGAAAAAAAATTGATTAAAATTTTACCATTAGGTACCTAGCAATGTGGCAAATAGTTCAATTAAATATACAAATCGCACTTTTCGAACATTCTATTTCTTATACATCACATTTTGAAGCATAAAACCTGATTTACAATTATTCCAAAAAAGGATCAAACTTTGGACTGCCGTAAAATGACCAAATCAAGTCCGATCTTCAAAATCTAAACATCATTAGAAAGAACTTTTCTGAAACTAAATCTTTTGTTCATATATTGTTTATGAATTGTTTTTTGATTTTGAGCTATTTCAAGCCGAATTGATATACAATTATCCTAATATGACCTTGACCTTTACCATTAATTTTTTATTTTTATATTGTGTGACACTTAAGAACATAGTTTTACATTAAATGTGAAAATTTCATAGAAATTGAACTAAATTTAGTCAGGAGCTGAAAAAAATCTTAACAGTCATGCTTTGAAAATGTTGATTTTTCGAAAATTTGGTTAAGTTTGACCGCGTACTGTGGACAAACCATGCATTTCCCGAATTCGCCACCCCATATATTTTGTGCGTATATGTCTTGCAAATCATATGCAACAAACAAAATTCTTTTATCTCAATTCCAATAAAAATGGGCACTTTTTTTGTAGACCTTCCCTCTTTTTCACTGTTTTTTGCGAAGTTCGAACTTTCAACCTTCCGTAGTCAAAAAGTTTTATATACGCAGATTTTTAAAACCTATCATATTTGATTAGGCTTTTGACAAGGAACACAATGCAAAAAACCACATCTGAATCGAACCTCAAATAACAGAGTTATTAGCATTTGTAAATTTTTTTCAAAGCGCCCCCTAGCGGCAAAAATAAGACAAAAATGAAAATTGTCTCAACGTTAGGATCAAGTTCAGATAAGACTGCATAAACAGTGAAATAATGATGAAGATTGAACAAAAAATAAAGTCAGGAGCAGCAAAAAAGAGGAAACATGTGGATATTCAATTGTTTTATAAGAGGATCAAACTTTGGACTGTGGTCATTTGATCAAATGAAGTCCGATCTTCAAAAACTAAACACCAATGGAAAGAACTCTTCACAGACTAAAACTTTTGTTCATATACTTTCTATAAAATATTTTTAGATTTGGAGCTATTTTATGCCGATAAAAATAATACTAATTGGTATATGACCTTGACCTTTGCATATTATGCTTGATTTTTTTCTATGATTTTATTTGTTTTATAAAAATGCATAAACAGTGAAATAATGATGAAGATTGAACAAAAAATAAAGTCAGGAGCAGCAAAAAAGAGGAAACATATGGATATACAATTGTTTGATAAGAGGATCAAACTTTGGACTGTGGTCATTTGATCAAATGAAGTCCGATCTTCAAAAACTAAACACCAATGGAAAGATCTCTTCACAGCCTAAAACTTTTGTTCATATACTTTCTATAAAATATTTTTAGATTTGGAGCTATTTTATGCCGATATAAATAATACTAATTGGTATATGACCTTGACCTTTGCATATTATGCTTATTTTTTTCTATGATTTTATTTGTTTTATAAAAATGCATAAACAGTGAAATAATGATGAAGATTGAACAAAAAATAAAGTCAGGAGCAGCAAAAAAGAGGAAACATATGGATATACAATTGTTTGATAAGAGGATCAAACTTTGGACTGTGGTCATTTGATCAAATGAAGTCCGATCTTCAAAAACTAAACACCAATGGAAAGATCTCTTCACAGCCTAAAACTTTTGTTCATATACTTTCTATAAAATATTTTTAGATTTGGAGCTATTTTATGCCGATATAAATAATACTAATTGGTATATGACCTTGACCTTTGCATATTATGCTTGATTTTTTTTCTATGATTTTATTTGTTTTATGAAAATGCATAAACAGTGAAATAATGATGAAGATTGAACAAAAAATAAAGTCAGGAGAAGCAAAAAAGTGGAAACATATGGATATTCAATTGTTTGATAAGAGGATCAAACTTTGGACTGTGGTCATTTGATCAAATGAAGTCCGATCCTCAAAAACTAAACACCAATGGAAAGAACTCTTCACAGACTAAAACTTTTGTTCATATACTTTCTATAAAATATTTTAGATTTGGAGCTATTTTATGCCGATAAAAATAATACTAATTGGTATATGACCTTGACCTTTGCATATTATGCTTGATTTTTTTTCTATGATTTTATTTGTTTTATAAAAATGCATAAACAGTGAAATAATGATGAAGATTGAACAAAACATAAAGTCAGGAGCAGCAAAAAAGAGGAAACATATGGATATACAATTGTTTGATAAGAGGATCAAACTTTGGACTGTGGTCATTTGATCAAATGAAGTCCGATCTTCAAAAACTAAACACCAATGGAAAGATCTCTTCACAGCCTAAAACTTTTGTTCATATACTTTCTATAAAATATTTTTAGATTTGGAGCTATTTTATGCCGATATAAATAATACTAATTGGTATATGACCTTGACCTTTGCATATTATGGGTAATTTTTTTTCTATGGTTTTATTTTTTTTTATAAAACTGCATTAACAGTGAAAAAATGATGAAGATTGAATAAAAAATAAAGTCAGGAGCTGCAAATAACCTTAAAAGTCATGCTTTTAAAATGTTGATTTTTCGAAAATATTGGTTATGTTTGACCGCGTACTGTGGACAAACCATGCATTTCTCAAAATCGCCACACCATATATTTTGTGCGTAAATGTCTTGCAAATCATATGCAACAAACAAAATTCTCCTATCTCATTCCTGAAAGACGTGGATAAATTTTTCGCAGACCTACCCTCATTTCACAGTTTTTTCGAGATTCGAACATTCAACCTCCTGTAGCACGAAAGTTATATATACGCAACTTTTTGAAAACTATCATATTTTATTAAGTAACTGACAAGGAACGCAATGCAAAAAACCGCATTTCAATCGGACTTCAAATAACAGAGTTATTAGCCCTTAGTCACTTTTACAAAACGCCCCCTAGCGGCAAAATTAAGACAAAAATGAAAATTTTCTCGACGTTAGGATCAAATTCAGATCCTAGTACAAAACTGGTAAAAAAATCAGAACTGTGACTGTTTCCTATCTTGTTGATATGCCGTTCACAAAAAAGAGACGGAAAAATAATAATAAAAAAAAAAAAAAAATAAAACAGAAGAAGAACAATAGGTTTTCGCAAGCGATGCGAAAACCTAACTAGAACCGCAAGCGGTATCTCGGTTTTCGCTTTTAACCTAATCAACTTGAACACTTTATTTCAACTCAGCCACAATTTTCAATATGAAACAGAACGAAAAGGTTTTTTGAAGACCTACTCTCATTAGCACATTTTTTTTTCTTTTTTTTTTTTTGCAATGTTTGAACATTCAAACTCTTCTAGTGCAAATATTTTCCCATACCCTATCCTTTGAAATCCATCACATTTTTGGTACTGTCAACAAGTAACAAAATGCTGAAAACCGCATTTCAATCAGACTTTAACGTTTTGAGTTATAAGCAAAAGAGTGATTTTAAGCAAAACGCCCTCTAGCGGCAAAATGAGAAACAAAATTGCAAAAACAGCAAATAGTTCAAACAAGTATATAAGTCGCACTAGTCGAACATTCTTTTTCTTATATATCACAATTTGAAGCATAAAAACTGATTTACAATTATTCCAAAAAAGGATCAAACGTTGGACTGCCGTAAAATGAACAGATCAAGTCCGATCTTCAAAAACTAAACATTATACGAAAGAACTATTTAGAACTAAAACTTTTGTTCATATACTCTCAATGAAATATTTTTTAGATTTGGAGCACTTTGTGGCCGAATAAAAACACACTTATCATAATATGACCTTGACCTTTTCAACGGGAACACACTATTTTCGTAAAAGCCAACATAGCTTATTTTGGTTAAATATAGGAAACGGAAGTAGGTGTCTACGGTACTACGTAACACATTCCGCAACGTGGCGTCTTCACCAGTTCCGGGTAACGAATTCGTGAGTTAAGCCGGTGAAATTAGCGCATGCGCGAAGAGTTAACTCTTTAATTGTGAGGCCCTTTCAAACTTAAAAACCATAACGTGTAAAAATTTCATGACGAATAAAAAAAACATTAAGTCAGGAGCGACAAAAAAATCATGTTTTTGGAATTATAATTTTTCCTAAATTTAAGTGAAGTTTGACCGTTTCTAGTGGACAAACCACGCATTTCTTAAATTCGCCACCCCATATATTTTGTGTGTATACGTCTTTCGAATGGTATGCAGGAGACGGAATTCTTCAATCTGATTTCTAAAAAAAAAAAACGGATAGGTTTTTCGTAGACCTACCCTCATTTGCACAGGTTTTTTTTATTGTTTTTTTTTGCGAGGTTCGAACATTCAACCTTCCGTAGCTCAAAAGCTTTCAGCCACACGGACTCTCGATTCCTATCAAATGTTATTAGGCTATCAACAGGGAACAGAATGCAAAAAAAACGCATTCGAACCGAACTTCAACTTTTTGAGTTATAAGCAAAAGAATGATTTCAAGAAAAGCGCCCCCTAGCGGCAAAATGAGAAAGAAAATAGATTAAAATTTTACCATTAGGTACCTAGCAAAGCAGTAAATAGTTCAATCAAGTATACTAGTCGCACAAATTAAACTTTTTATTCTTATGTATCAAAATTTGAAACATAAAACCTGATTTACAATTATTCGAAAAAAAGGATCAAAATTTGGACTGCCGTAAAATGACCAAATCAAGTCCGATCTTCAAAATCTAAACATCATTAGAAAGAACTTTTCTAAAACTAAATCTTTTGTTCATATATTGTTTATGAATTGTTTTTTGATTTTGAGCTATTTCAAGCCGAATTGATATACAATTATCCTAATATGACCTTGACCTTTACAATACATTTTTACGTTTTATATTATGCGACACTTAAGAACATAGTTTTACATTAAATGTGAAAATTTCATAGAAATTGAACTAAAAATAAAGTCAGGAGCTGCAAAAAATCTTAACAGTCATGCTTTGAAAATGTTGATTTTCGAAAATATTGGTTAAGTTTGACCGCGTACTGTGGACAAACCATGCATTTCCCGAATTCGCCACCCCATATATTTTGTGCGTATATGTCTTGCGAATCATATGCAACAAACAAAATTCTTTTATCTCAATTCCAATAAAAATGGGCACTTTTTTTGTAGACCTACCCTCATTTTCACTGTTTTTTTCGAGGTTCGAACATTCAACCTTCCGTAGTCAAAATTTTTTATATACGCAGATTTTTGAAACCTATCATATTGGATTAGGGTTTTGACAAGGAACACAATGCAAAAAACCACATCTGAATCGGACCTCAAATAACAGAGTTATTTACATTTGTTGATTTTTTTCAAAGCGCCCCCTAGCGGCAAAAATAAGACAAAAATGAAAATTTTCTCAACGTTAGGATCAAGGTCAGATAAATATAAGGAACTGGTAAAAATTTCATAATTGTGGCTTTTTTCTATCATGGTGATATGCCGTTCACAAAAAAGGGTTAGAAAAATAATAATAACTAGAACCGCAAAGCGGCATCTTGGTTTTCGCTTTTAACTTGACTAGTAAGAGTACTGGTTTCAACAATAATCGGTCTTATGACCTTGACCATTGCAAATTTTAATCGTTATTTACTAAGACTTATTTGTATTATTTAAATGCATAAACAGTGAAATAATGATGAAGACTGAACAAAAAATAAAGTCAGGAGCTGCAAAAAAGAAGAACCATATGGATTTTCAATTGTTTGATAAAAGGATCAAACTTTGGACTGTGGTAATTTGATGAAATGAAGTCCGATCTTCAAAAACTAAACACCAATGGAAAGATCTCTTCCCGAACTAAAACTTTTGTTCATATACTTTCTATAAAATATTTTTAGATTGAGAGCTATTTTATGCCGATAAAAATAACAATAATTGGTGTATGACCTTGACCTTTGCATATCTTCGCTGTTTTTTTTCTATGATTTTATTTGTATAATGAAAATGCATAAACAGTGAAATAATGATGAAGATTGAACAAAAAATAAAGTCAGGAGCAGCAAAAAAGAGGAAACATACGGATTTACACTTGTTTGATAAAAGGATCAAACTTTGGACTGTGGTCATTTGATCAAATGAAGTCCGATCTTCAAAAACTAAACACCAATGGAAAGATCTCTTCACAAACTAAAACTGTTGTTCATATACTTTCTATAAAATATTTTTAGATTGAGAGCTATTTTATGCCGATAAAAATAACAATAATTGGTGTATGACCTTGACCTTTGCATATCTTCGCTGTTTTTTTTTTCTATGATTTTATTTGTATAATGAAAATGCATAAACAGTGAAATAATGATGAAGATTGAACAAAAAATAAAGTCAGGAGCTGCAAAAAAGAGGAAACATACGGATTTACACTTGTTTGATAAAAGGATCAAATTTTGGACTGTGGTCATTTGATCAAATGAAGTCCGATCTTCAAAAACTAAACACCAATGGAAAGATCTCTTCAAAAACTAAAACTTTTGTTCATATACTTTCTATAAAATATTTTTAGATTGAGAGCTATTTTATGCCGATAAAAATAACAAAAATTGGTGTATGACCTTGACCTTTGTATATCTTCGCTGTTTCTTTTTCTATGATTTTATTTGTATAATAAAAATGCATAAACAGTGAAATATTGATGAAGATTGAACAAAAAATAAAGTCAGGACCTCCAAATAACCTTAAAAGTCATGCTTTTAAAATGTTGATTTTTCGAAAAATTGGTTAAGTTTGACCGCGTACTGTGGACAAACCATGCATTTCCCGAATTCGCCACCCCATATATTTTGTGCGTATATGTCTTGCAGATCATATGCAACAAACAAAATTCTCCTTTCTCATCTCTGAATAAAATGGGTAGGTTTTTGGTAGACCTACCCTTATTTCACAGTTTTTGCGAGATTCGAACTTTCAACCTCCTGTAGCACGAAAGTTTTATATACGCAAATTTTTGGAACCTATCATATTTTATTGGGCTATTTACAAGGAACAATATGTAAAAACCGCATTTGAATCGGACCTCAAATAATTGAGATATTGCTTATTAAACATTTTCATATAAAACGCCCCCTGGCGGGAAAATCAAAGCAAAAATGAAAATTATCTCGACGTTAGGATCATCTTCAAGAACGTGGTTATTACTGATAAAAGTTTCATAGATGTGGCTTTTCTCACCTCGGAGCTATGCCGTTCACAAAAAAGGGTTAGAAAAATAAAAAAAAAAACTAGAATCGCTAATGCGATATCATCGGTTTTCGCAAAAGCAATTCCATTCAGTTCTTGAGTCACATGTTTCGAAAAACATATTTCTTCGTTCAATGGCTTTTTGAATACTGTTGAATACAGTGATCTTTCAAACATTTTTGTCGCAATGTTTAAGCAGACTTTTTACCAAGAAGAATACTTCTAAGTATTACCTGTCTGTAATGTAGTCGCTAACTTGAAAACTTTTTTTACAGACTTCGGGTACTGCAACATTATATGTGTGTGTTGCTTTATGAGGATGACATACGACAATTGTACTCGATAAACAACAATTGCAAACGACACACAACAGTATAAAATGACACGCGACAATGCGATATGCCACTTAACATTATAACGAACTAATGTTGCATTGAATTACTATCATTTTCATGAAATATCGCATAAATATTTTAGTGTTGTTTCAAATTGATGTCACCAAGGAACAGAATGCAAAAAATTGCATAAAAATCAGACTTTAATCATTTTAGTAATAAAGGGTGATTTCAAGCCAAGCGCCCCCTAGCAGCAAAATGAGAAACAAAATTGAGTAAAATTTTACTATTAGGTACCTAGAAATGCAGCAAATGGTTCAATGAAGCATACAAGTCGCACTAGTCGAACATTCTATTCCTTATATATCACAATTTGAAGCATAAAAACTGATTTACAATTATTCCAAAAAAGGATCAAACTTTGGACTGCCGTAAAATGACCAAATCAAGTCCGATCTTCAAAACCTAAACATCACTGGAAAGGGCTATTCAAGAACTAAAACTTTTGTTTATATACTTTCAATAAAATATTTTTTGTTTTGTAGCTATTCGGAGCCGAATAAAAACAGACTTCCTTTGAAATTTCATTTTAATTTTTAATTGTGAGGCCCTTTAAAACATAACAATACATAATTTGTGAAAATATCATGAAGAATGAACTAAAAATAAAGTCAGGAGCGACAAAAAACATCTTTTTGAAATTTTAATTTTTCCTAAAATTTAGTGAAGTTTGACCGTTTCTAGAGGACAAACCATGTATTTATTAAATTCGCTACCCCATATATTTTGTGCGTATATGTCTTGCAAATCATTTGCAGCAAACAGAATTCTTCTATCTGATGTCTAACAAAAACGGATAGGTTTTTCGTACACATACCCTCATCTGCACAGTTTTTTGCGAGGTTCGAACTTTCAACCTTCCGTTGCTAGCTCAAAAAGTTTCAGCCACTCATACCTAGAAACTATCATATTTTATTAGGCTATCAACAAGAAACATAATGCAATAAACCGCATTTGGATCAGGCTTTAACTTTTTGAGTTATAAGTAGAAGAGTGCTTTCAAGCTAAGCGCCCCCTAGCGGCAAAATGAGAAACAAAATTGATTACAATTTTTCCATTAGGTACCAAGCAATGCAGCAAATAGTTCAATCAAGTACGCAAGTCGCACTAGTCGAACATTCTATTTCTTATATATCACAATTTGAAGCATAAAAACTGATTTACAATTATTCCAAAAAAGGATCAAACTTTGGACTGCCGTAATATGACCAAATCAAGCCCGATCTTCATAAACATCACTGGAAAGAGTTCTTAAAGAACTAAAACTTTTGTTCATATACTTTCTATAAAATATTTTTAGGTTTGGAGCTATTTTATGCCGATAAAAATAATAATAATTAGTATATGACCTTGACCTTTGCATATTATGCTTGATTTTTTTCTATGAATTTATTTATTTTATAAAAATGCATAAACAGTGAAATAATGATGAAGATTGAACAAAAAATAAAGTCAGGAGCAGCGAAAAAGAGGAAACGTATGGATATACAATTGTTTGATAAGAGGATCAAACTTTGGACTGTGGTCATTTGATCAAATGAAGTCCGATCTTCAAAATCTAAACACCAATGAAAAGATCTCTTCACAGACTAAAACTTTTGTTCATATACATTCTATAAAATATTTTTAGATTTTGAGGTATTTTATGCCGATAAAAATAATAATAATTGGTATATGACCTTGACCGTTGCATATTATGGCTGATTTTTTTTCCATGATTTTATTTGTTTTATGAAACTGCATTAACAGTGAAAAAATGATGAAGATTGAATAAAAAATAAAGTCAGGAGCTGCAAATAACATTAAAAGTCATGCTTTGAAATGTTGACTTTTCGAAAATATTGGTAAAGTTTGACCGCATACTGTGGACAAACCATGCATTTCTCAAAATCGCCACACTATATATTTTGTGCGTATATGTCTTGCGAATCATATGCAACAAACAAAATTCTCCTATCTCATTCCTGAAAGACGTGGATAAATTTTTCGCAGACCTACCCTCATTTCACAGTTTTTTCGAGATTCGAACATTCAACCTCCTGTAGCACGAAAGTTATATACACGCAACTTTTTGAAAACTATCATATTTTATTAAGTAACTGACAAGGAACGCAATGCAAAAAAACGCATTTCAATCGGACTTCAAATAACAGAGTTATTAGCCCTTAGTCACTTTTACAAAACGCCCCCTAGCGGCAAAATTAAGACAAAAATGAAAATTTTCTCGACGTTAGGATCAAATTCAGATCCTAGGACAAAACTGGTAAAAAAATCAGAACTGTGACTGTTTCCTATCTTGTTGATATGCCGTTCACAAAAAAGAGACGGAAAAATAATAATAAAAAAAAAAAAAATAAAACAGAAGAAGAACAATAGGTTTTCGCAAGCGATGCGAAAACCTAATAAAACAGAAGAAGAACAATAGGTTTTCGCACTGCGATGCGAAAACCTAATAATTCTACTTGAGGCTGAAAGCCCTAATAAAAGTTTGAAGAAAGCCGTTATAACTAAGGCAATGTGCTTATCGGTCCTGGTGTACACCATTGCATCCTAAAATGCACCTCATTCTCTCAAATACGCATCGCAATTCACCTTTCATCACGGGCACTCTTTCCTGCGTAGGAACGTCCGGATCGTGGGTAACCAACCAAATAACCGCCTTCTTCCCTTACTTCAAATTGCTAGATTTTCGTATACAAGCCCTTATCCGAAAAACATGAATATCTGCCATGTTTGTTGACGGAATCACTTGAATTTTTCAGGACTTTTTGCACATTGTAGTCTACGGCATTCTTGCAAATTTCAACTTCAAACATCAACTTGTCGATTTTATATGATTTTTTAAATAATTTCTGCTTAAATATGTATGAAATCATAATCACGTGACCAAACAAGTATTCCTTGCAGTATACATCACTTCACTTTTCAGTGTGTTAATGCTGAAGAAATCATAATTTTTGGCTCAAAGTTCATGAAACTACAGCGTTTCAATTTCGTTAAAAGTACACTTTTCGCCTTTCTGTCATAACTCAACCAATTCAACCCCGATCTTCAAAAACTAAACACCAATGGAAAGATCTCTTCACAAACTAAAACTTTTGTTCATATACTTTTTATAAAATATTTTTAGATTTGAAGCTATTTTATGCCGATAAAAATAACAATAATTGGTATATGACCTTGACATTTGCATATCTTCGCTGTTTTTTTTTTTCTATGATTTTATTTGTATAATAAAAATGCATAAACAGGGAAATAATGATGAAGATTGAACAAAAAATAAAGTCAGGAGCTGCAAATAACCTTAAAAGTCATGTTTTTAAAATGTTGATTTTTCGAAAATATTGGTGAAGTTTGACCGCATACTGTGGACAAACCATGCATTTCTCAAAATAGCCACACCATATATTTTGTGCGTATATGTCTTGCGAAACATATGCAACAAACAAAATTCTCCTATCTCATCTCTGAATAAAATGGGTAGGTTTTTCGTAGACCTACCTTCATTTCACAGTTTTTGCGAGATTCGAACTTTCAACCTCCTGTAGCACGAAAGTTTTATTACGCAAATTATTGAAACCTTTCATATTTTATTTACTTTCTGACAAGGAACACAATGCAAAGAACCGCATTTGAATCGGACCTCAAATAACAGAGTTATTAGCCCCTAGTGACTTTTAACAAAACGCCCCCTAGCGTCAAAATGAGAAACAAAATTTATTAACATTTTACCATAAGGTACTTAGAAATGCAGTTAATAGTTCAATCAAGTATAAGAAAGCGCTATTGAATCATATATTTCTTATAAATCACAATTTGAAGCAAAAATACTGATTTACAAGTATTCCTGAAAAAGATCAAACTTCAGACTGCCGTAAAATGACCAAATCAAGTCCGATCTTCAAAATCTAAACATCATTAGAAAGAACTTTTCTAAAACTAAATCTTTTGTTCATATATTGTTTATGAATTGTTTTTTAATTTTGAGCTATTTCAAGCCGAATTGATATACAATAATCCTAATATGACCTTGACCTTTACAATACATTTTTACTTTTTATATTATGTGACACTTAAGAACATAGTTTTACATTAAATGTGAAAATTTCATAGAAATTGAACTAAAAATAAAGTCAGGAGCTGCAAAAAATCTTAACAGTCATGCTTTGAAAATGTTGATTTTCGAAAATATTGGTTAAGTTTGACCGCGTACTGTGAACAAACCATGCATCTCCCGAATTCGCCACCCCATATATTTTGTGCGTATATGTCTTGCGAATCATATGCAACAAACAAAATTCTTTTATCTCAACTCCAATAAAAATGGGCACTTTTTTTGTAGACCTACCCTCATTTTCACTGTTTTTTGCGAGGTTCGAACGTTCAACCTTCCGTAGTCAAAAAGTTTTATATACGCAGATTTTTGTGACCTATCATATTTGATTAGGTTTTTGACAAGGAACACAATGCAAAAAACCACATCTGAATCGGACCTCAAATAACAGAGTTATTAGCATTTGTAAAAAAATTTCAAAGCGCCCCCTAGCGGCAAAAATAAGACAAAAATGAAAATTTTCTCAACGTTAGGATCAAGTTCACATAAATATAAGGAACTGGTAAAAATTTCATAATTGTGGCTTTTTTCTATCATGGTGATATGCCGTTCACAAAAAAGGGTTAGAAAAATAATAATAAAAATAAAACAGAAGAAGAACAATAGGTTTTCGCACTGCGATGCGAAAACCTAACTAGAACCGCAAGCGGTATCTCGGTTTTCGCTTTTAACCTAATCAACTTGAACACTTTATTTCGACTCAGCCACAATTTCCAATAATGACTAAAACTTTTGTTCATATACTTTCTATAAAATATTTTTAGATTTGGAGCTATTTTATGCCGATATAAATAATAATAATTGGTATATGACCTTGACCTTTGTATATTATGCTTGATTTTTTTCTATGATTTTATTTGTTTTATAAAACTTCATAAACAGTGAAATAATGATGAAGATTGAACAAAAATTAAAGTCAGGAGCAGCAAAAAAGAGGAAACATGTGGATATTCAATTGTTTTATAAGAGGATCAAAATTTGGACTGTGGTCATTTGATCAAATGAAGTCCGATCTTCAAAAACTAAACACCAATGGAAAGAACTCTTCACAGACTAAAACCTTTGTTCATATACTTTCTATAAAATATTTTTAGATTTGGCGCTATTTTATGCCGATATAAATAATACTAATTGGTATATGACCTTGACCTTTGCATATTATGCTTGATTTTTTTTCTATGATTTTATTTGTTTTATAAAAATGCATAAACAGTGAAATAATGATGAAGATTGAACAAAAAATAAAGTCAGGAGCAGCAAAAAAGAGGAAACATATGGATATACAATTGTTTGATAAGAGGATCAAACTTTGGACTGTGGTCATTTGATCAAATGAAGTCCGATCTTCAAAAACTAAACACCAATTGAAAGATCTCTTCACAGCCTAAAACTTTTGTTCATATACTTTCTATAAAATATTTTTAGATTTGGAGTTATTTTATGCCGATATAAATAATACTAATTGGTATATGACCTTGACCTTTGCATATTATGGGTAATTTTTTTTCTATGGTTTTATTTTTTTTATAAAACTGCATTAACAGTGAAAAAATGATGAAGATTAAACAAAAATTAAAGTCAGGAGCAGCAAAAAAGAGGAAACATACGGATTTACAATTGTTTGATAAAAGGATCAAACTTTGGACTGTGGTCATTTGATCAAATGAAGTCCGATCTTCAAAAAATAAACACCAATGGAAAGACCTCTTCACAGACTAAAACTTTTGTTCATATACTTTCTATAAAATATTTTTAGATTTGGAGCTATTTTATGCCGATATAAATAATAATAATTGGTATATGACCTTGACCTTTGCATATTATGAGTGATTTTTTTTCTATTATTTTATTTGTTTTATGAAAATGCATTAACAGTGAAAAAATGATGAAGATTGAATAAAAAATAAAGTCAGGAACTGCAAATAACCGTAAAAGTCATGCTTTTAAAATGTTGATTTTTCGAAAATATTGGTAAAGTTTGACCGCATACTGTTGACAAACCATGCATTTCTCAAAATCGCCACACCATATATTTTGTGCGTATGTGTCTTGCGAATCATATGCAACAAACAAAATTCTCCTATCTCATCTCTGAAAAAAATGGGCAAGTTTTTCGTAGACCTACCTTTATTTCATCGTTTTTTTCGAGATTTGAACTTTCAACCTCCTGTAGCACGAAAGTTTTATATACGCAAATAATTGAAACGTATCATATTTTATTACGTTTCTGACAAGGAACACAATACAAAAAACCGCATTTGAATCGGACCTCAAATAACAGAGTTATTAGCCCTTAGTCATTTTTACAAAACGCCACCTAGCGGCAAAACTAAGACAAAAATGAAAACTTCTTCAACGTGAGGATCAAATTCAGATCTTAGGACAAAAGTGGTAAAAAAATCAGAAATGTGACTTTTTTCTATCATGGTGATATGCCGTTCACAAAAAAAGGTTAGAAAAATAATAATAAAAATAAAAAAAAAATAAAACAGAAGAAGAACAATAGGTTTTCGCAAGCGATGCGAAAACCTAATAAAACAGAAGAAGAACAATAGGTTTTCGCACTGCGATGCGAAAACCTAACTAGAACCGCAAAGCGGCATCTTGGTTTTCGCTTTAACTTGACTAGTAAGAGTACTGGTTTCAACTGCAGACATAATTGATTGATATTAACTTTATTCGAATATTTTTGTTAATTGATCAAATTAAGTCCGATCTTCAAAAACTAAACATCATTAGAACGATCTCTTCACGAACTAGAACTTTTGTTCATATACTTTCTATAAAATATTTCTAGATTGAGAACTATTTTGTGCCGATAAAAATAATCGGTATTATGACCTTGACCTTTGCATATTTTCATCGTTATTTACTATGAGTTTATTTGTATTATTTAAATGCATAAACAGTGAAAAAATGATGAAGATTGAACAAAAATAAAGTCAGGAGCTGCAAAAAAGAAGCAACATATGGATTTACAATTGTTTGATAAAAGGATCAAACTTTGGACTGTGGTAATTTGATCAAATGAAGTCCGATCTTCAAAATCTAAACACCAATGGAAAGATCTCTTCACAGACTAAAACTTTTGTTCATATACTTTCTATAAAATATTTTTAGATTTGGAGCTATTTTATGCCGATAAAAATAATAATAATTGGTATATGACCTTGACCTTTGCATATTATGCTTGTTTTTTTTTCTATGATTTTATTTGTTTGATAAAAATGCATAAACAGTGAAATAATGATGAAGATTGAACAAAAAATAAAGTCAGGAGCAGCAAAAAAGAGAAAACATATGGATATACAATTGTTTGATAAGAGGATCAAACTTTGGACTGTTGTCATTTGAACAAATGAAGTCCGGTCTTCAAAAACTAAACATTAATGGAAAGATCTCCTCACAAACTAAAACCTTTGTTCATATACTTTCTATAAAATATTTTTAGATTTGGAGCTATTTTATGCCGATATAAATAATAATAATTGGTATATGACCTTGACCTTTGCATATTATGCTTGTTTTTTTTCTATGATTTTATTTGTTTTATAAAAATGCATAAACAGTGATATAATGATGAATATTGAACAAAAAATAAAGTCAGGAGCAGCAAAAAAGAGAAAACATATGGATATACAATTGTTTGATAAGAGGATCAAACTTTGGACTGTGGTCATTTGATCAAATGAAGTCCGATCTTCAAAAACTAAACATTAATGGAAAGATCTCCTCGAAAACTAAAACTTTTGTTCATATACTTTCTATAAAATATTTTTAGATTTGGAGCTATTTTATGCCGATATAAATAATAATAATTGGTATATGACCTTGACCTTTGCATATTATGTTGTTGTTTTTTTCTATGAATTTATTTGTTTTATAAAAATGCATAAACAGTGAAATAATGATGAAGATTGAACAAAAAATAAAGTCAGGAGCTGCAAATAACCTTAAAAGTCATGCTTTTAAAATGTTGATTTTTCGAAAATATTGGTTAAGTTTGACCGCATACTGTGGACAAACCATGCATTTCCCGATTTCGCCACCCCATATATTTTGTGCGTATATGTCTTGCAGATCATATGCAACAAACAAAATTCTCCTATCTCATCTCTGAATAAAATGGGTAGGTTTTTGGTAGACCTACCCTTATTTCACAGTTTTTGCGAGATTCGAACTTTCAACCTCCTGTAGCACGAAAGTTTTATATACGCAAATTTTTGAAACCTATCATATTTTATTGGGCTATTTACAAGGAACATTGTGCAAAAACCGCATTTGAATCGGACCTCAAATAATGGAGATATTGCTTATTAAACATTTTCATATAAAACGCCCCCTGGCGGGAAAATCAAAGCAAAAATGAAAATTATCTCGACGTTAGGATCATCTTCAAGAACGTGGTTATTACTGATAAAAGTTTCATAGATGTGGCTTTTCTCACCTCGGAGCTATGCCGTTCACAAAAAGGGGAAGAAAAATAAAAAAAAAAAAAAAAAAAAAAAAAAAAGAAACAGAACGAGAACAATAGGTTTTCGCACAGCGATGCGAAAACCTAACTAGAATCGCAATTGCGATATCATCGGTTTTCGCAATTCAATCTCATTCTTTTCAAACATTGCAATTCACGAATTGTATTACAAAAGCAAATGAATTTCTATACGTGTGTTGATACTTAAGAGTACAAAATTGCTGCTTTTATGTAAAAAGGTGCATAATCTGTGATTTATTCAAAGATATAAGCTTTAATCGGACTTCGGTACAAAATTTGTTACAAAGTTTGAATATGATTGCAAAAGAAATGTTTTTCATATACCCACACAAGTCTGCAAAGTCTATGCAAGGTTCGAACATTCAACCTTCTATAGCCAGTAGAAAAATTCAGGTTTTTGGTCCTTAGATTTATCAAATTTATCAGGCTTTCAACAAGAATATCAACTTTCTTAGTTATAACAACAAGAGTGGTCAGAAGACAACATAGCTTGCCGTAACAGCATTTTTTTGTCAAAGATTTAAGTTTTTGAAAAGTAGGTCAAACTCCAAGGTGAAGGTGACAAGCCAAAAGTCATAGTTCCAAATGATAGATCTTGAATTGGGCTGTCTACATGTAAAATATCTAAGCTCTATTTCTTAGAATATAAACGATATAAGCCAGGTTAAAGGTTTGTTCACGGACGACAACGACGAAAATGACGCCGGGGATTTGACATTAGCTCTACGAACTTTCTTCTCAGATATCAAGCAAAGTGCCCCATAGCGAAATATGATAAACAAAATTGATTTACATATTGCAATTTAGGTCTTAGAAATGCAGTAAATTAGGATGGCTGATATCTGCAATTTCTTATTTTCGTGTATTAGCCCTTAAAGGTGAAAGGGGAAATAACGCAATCATGTGTCTTTATGTCTTGGCCAAAAAAGGCGAAAGAAAGAAAACGTACCATATTGTTGTTATTTTGACTTTGGACAAAGACACGAAATTACGAAATATGCCACCTGAAATAAACTTTTGAGGTAACATACTGATTTAAGATTTTTTGATAAAGGATCAAATTTTGGACTGTTGTAATTTGATCTAATGAAGTCCGATCTTCAAAAACTAAACACCAATGGAAAGACCTCTTCACAGACTAAAACTTTTGTTCATATACTTTCTATAAAACATTTTTAGATTTGAAGCTATTATGTGCCATTAAAAATAACAATAATCGGTATTATGACCTTGACCATTGCATATTTTCATCGTTATTTACTATGAGTTTATTTGCATTATATAAATGCATAAACAGTGAAAAAATGATAAGAGTGAACAAAAAAAAGTCAGTGCTGCAAAAAAGAGGAAACATTCGGATTTACAATTGTTTGATAAAAGGATTAAACTTTGGACTGTGGTAATTTGATTAAATGAAGTCCGAACTAAAACTTTTGTTCACATAATTTTTTTAAAATATTTTTAGATTTGGAGCTATTTTGTGCCAATAAAAATAACAATAATTGGTATATGACCTTGACCTTTGCATATTATGCTTGATTTTTGAATGATTTTATTTCTTTTATAAAAATGCATAAACAGTGAAAAAAATGATGAAGATTGAACAAAAAATAAAGTCAGGAGCAGCAAAAAAGAGGAAACATATGGATATACAATTGTTTGATAAGAGGATCAAACTTTGGACTGTGGTCATTTGATCAAATGAAGTCCGATCTTCAAAAACTAAACACCAATGGAAAGATCTCTTCACAGACTAAAACTTTTGTTCATATACTTTCTATAAACTATTTTTAGATTTGGAGCTATTTTATGCCGATATAAATAATAGTAATTGGTATATGACCTTGACCTTTGCATAGTATGCTTGATTTTCTTTCTATGATTTTATTTGTTTTATAAAAATGCATAAACAGTGAAATAATGATGAAGATTCAACAAAAAATAAAGTCAGAAGCAGCAAAAAAGAGGAAACATATGGATATACAATTGTTTGATAAGAGGATCAAACTATGGACTGTGGTCATTTGATCAAATGAAGTCCGATCTTCAAAAACTAAACACCAATGGAAAGATCTCTTCTCAGACTAAAACTTTTGTTCATATACTTTCTATAAAATATTTTTAGATTTGGAGCTATTTTATGCCGATATAAATAATACTAATAGGTATATGACCTTGAACTTTGCATATTATGCTTGATTTTCTTTCTATGATTTTATTTGTTTTATAAAAATGCATAAACAGTGAAACAATTATGAAGATTGAACAAAAAAATAAAGTCAGGAGGAGCAAAAAAGAGGAAACATATGGATATACAATTGTTTGATAAGAGGATCAAACTTTGGACTGTGGTCATTTGATCAAATGAAGTCCGATCTTCAAAAACTAAACACCAATGGAAAGACCTCTTCACAGTCTAAAACTTTTGTTCATATACTTTCTATAAAATATTTTTAGATTTGAAGCTATTTTATGCCGATAAGAATAAAACTAATTGGTATATGACCTTGACCTTTGCATATTATGCTTGATTTTTTTTTCTATGATTTTATTTGTTTTATAAAAATGCATAAACAGTGAAATAATGATGAAGATTGAACAAAAAATAAAGTCAGGAGCAGCAAAAAAGAGGAAACATATGGATATACAATTGTTTGATAAGAGGATCAAACTTTGGACTGTGGTCATTTGATCAAATGAAGTCCGATCTTCAAAAACTAAACACCAATGGAAAGATCTCTTCACAGACTTAAACTTTTGTTCATATACTTTCTATAAAATATTTTTAGATTTGGAGCTATTTTATGACGATATAAATAATACTTATTGGTATATGACCTTGACCTTTGCATATTATGGGTGATATTTTTTTCTATGAATTTATTTGTTTTATAAAACTGCATTAACAGTGAAAAAATGATGAAGATTGAATAAAAAATAAAATCAGGAACTGCAAATAACCTTAAAAGTCGTGCTTTTAAAATGTTGATTTTTCGAAAATATTGGTTATGTTTGACCGCGTACTGTGGACAAACCATGCATTTCTCAAAATTACCACACCATATATTTTGTGCGTATATGTCTTGCGAATCATATGCAACAAACAAAATTCTCCTATCTCATCTCTGAAAAAAATGGGGACTTTTTTCGTAGACCTACCTTTATTTCATCGTTTTTTCGAGATTCGAACGTTCAACCTCCTGTAGCACGAAAGTTTTATATACGCAAATAATTGAAACGTATCATATTTTATTAAGTTTCTGACAAGGAACACAATGCAAAAAACCGCATTTGAATCGGACCTCAAATAACAGAGTTATTAGCCCTTAGTCATTTTTAAAAAACGCCACCTAGCGGCAAAACTAAGACAAAAATGAAAATTTTCTCAACGTTAGGATCAAATTCAGATCATAGGACAAAACTGGTAAAAAAATCAGAAATGTGACTTTTTTCTATCATGGTGATATGCCGTTCACAAAAAAAGGTTAGAAAAATAATAATAAAAAAAACTAGAATCGCTATTGCGATATCATCGGTTTTCGCGAAAGCACTTATATTCAGTTCACGAGTCGCATGATCCGAAAAACATATCTTCGTTCAATGGCTTGTTGATACTGTTAACAGCGATCTTTCAAACAATTTTGTCGCAATGTTTAAACAAACTTTTTACCCAAAAGAATATTTTTGAGTATTACCTGTCAGCTGCAAATGATTTAAGTAATGCTTTAATACAATGATTTTTGAAAGGATCAAACTTCAGAATGCCATAAAATAACCAAATCAAGTCCAATCTTCAAAATCTAAACATCATTGGAAAGAACTCTTATAAAAATAAATGTTTTGTTCATATATCGTTTATGAATTGTTTTTAGGTTTTGAGCTATTTCAAGCCGAATAGATATACACTAATCCTAATATGACCTTGACATTTACAATAAATTTTTAAGTTTTTTATTATATGAACTTTAAAGACATAGTCATACATAACATGTGAAAATTTCATGAAGATTGAACAAAAAATAAAGTCAGGAGCTGCAAATGATTTAAGTAATGCTTTAATACAATGATTTTTGAAAGGATCAAACTTCAGAATGCCATAAAATAACCAAATCAAGTCCAATCTTCAAAATCTAAACATCATTGGAAAGAACTCTTTTAAAAATAAATATTTTGTTCATATATTGTTTATGAATTGTTTTTAGGTTTTGAGCTATTTCAAGCCGAATAGATATACACTAAACCTAATATGACCTTGACCTTTACAATACAATTTTAAATTTTTTATAATATAAAACTTAAAGACATAGTTATACATTACATGTGAAAAT
>CM037789.1:4227219-4268640 GCA_021229015.1 Solen grandis
GTTTCAAACGATAATATTTTTTTTCTTCTATGCAGTCTACATTGTAAAGAAAAAACAAACTTGGTTCATATAAATTTTAAAATTCATAAAACTTATTATTAAGTCATTAACATATATATGAATATTCATGAGGTAAAGAGTCAAAGCGTATTTCGGATCTTTAAAAGTCGAGATTGTCTTGAACACGTCGCCGACATTCCTCTTGGGTTTCTTTTCGGAGATTTATGAAGATTATGGAAGGTTGAAATACCTGGAAATATACAAATAAACAAATGTCTGTCTATTCAAAATGTGAACAACTTTCTTCCTTTTACTCCAATGTAAAGTTAAAAATTACCCCCAGTGATAAGTTAAAAATTACACTAAATGTAGAGTTTAAAATTCACCTTAATGTAAAGTTCAAAATTCCCCTTAAAGTTAAAAGTTACCCTCCAAGTAAAGTTAAAAAATTCCCTTTATGTAAAATTAAAATCGTTCGATAAAGAAATCGGAAAATGGGGAGATTATAATTATGATGATAATCAAAATACAATTTTGATTCTTCTTAACTGTCTTTCAAATTAAATAAGAATTATTTCGGGTGATTAATGCATACAATAGAGTGCAGTAGACCAAATTGTTCATTTACATAAAACGTCTGCGGAAATTATGCGATGTTGTCATAAACAGGAGAATAATGACTACTGACCTGCATGGTGGGATTCGGTTTATATACGGGCTAAACGATTAAGATATTCACTTCGGAGACGAACAAACTAACAGAAATAGTTTGGGAGTTTTAGAGAAAGGTTCATGAGAGTCAAATTCAGAATATTCCAACATTTCGCGGCTGACTGGTTTAATTACTTGAAATCTTTAGTGCTTAAAGATGATCAAATACAGCAGACGCATAACATACATGATCAACATCATGAAAAGCTTGACCATTTTAAGCGCTGAAACTGTCCTAAAACAGCGTATTTCAAGACTTAAATTATCCCTGGATTTTGGAGATAATTGGAGTACGTGTGTACTTTAATGGTAATTCATCCATCATTTAATTATAAATAATAATAAATCATATTAATTATAATCATGGTCCCTCAAATGTTTGATAAGACATTAATGCAGATGCAAGCATCCGTTCAGTTGGAGTTATAGACTCTTGTTCTAAGTCTATAAAGGCTTGCATTCACAGAAAAGTTCTATTAAATTACCACGATCACTTGATGGATCATGATCAATAGTTAATGATGGAAGGATTACATTAAAAAACGCATACGCGACTGAGTGGCACAAGTATGGCATAATGATATACATGTAGATGTGTCCTCGCGATTTGATACAAACATTTAAAATCATTGCATAGAAATCGATATAACCAAAGCATGGTAGTCATTATCACGTTTTAGATCATTAGCTAACCCTTTCCCTCATATAGACTCATTTTGACGCCCTCAATAGGTACCACATAAAGCCTGATCTGCAGAAAACCACAGTTAAACCTTACCAAATTTAATTACAAAATCCTCATTACCAGACTACTGAGGAGCAGCGAACAGCATAAAACCTGATCAGCCTGCGAGTTACTCGCAGGCTGATCTGGTTTTATGCTGTTCGCAGAGGTCTTTTCATGGTATCCTCTATGAGGGAAAGGGTTTAATACATAGGTAGGAAGACACCAGAATGTGTCAAGGGAAGGTAGAATATATTTGCATTGTTTCACCAATGATTCGGAATGAAATGAATATATCAGTATATAACGAATGTTTTAAATAAGATGAAATATGAATAAATTAATTATTCAATTTGTACAGTGATCAAATATACAGTATTTCTTTTTTTTCATCTATTTAAAAATGATGATGCTAATACAATTAAAAGCTAAGCTGTCAATGTATCAAGACGATTGGATACAATTGAAAGAATGCAATAAGGCGGCACACATGCTACATTAATTTGGTTATTTTCATATATTGTATCTCTATGTACAATACATATAATAAAACTAAAAATCTAGAGGAGGGAGTTAATGGTAAACAGGTCTGACAGTTTAAACAATGAGGACATATTACAATGTCATGTTTTTCCCCTTCCTCCTTTTTCTTCTCTTCCTCCTTTTTTCTATCCATCTCAATGAGTGGATCTGCGTATCTCTGCACGTGCGTGGTATACTCCTGAGGGTTCTGGACTTGCGGTAAAATGGTATGCTCTTCGCTCTTGAACTCCTGTGAGTGGAAGCATCAACATCATCACCAGTTGTAGTCAGAGCAGCACATTATTAGCATAACGAGGAGTCAGTAACTAAAATTCCTGATTTGCGAAATTTAATGCATAAAGCAATACACTATATGTATGAATGTTACTAGTATCGGAATTAATTTCAATACAAATGACTATCAAAAGAAAACAAAAATAACTCTTAACCTCAAATAGACGTGTTCTGTTGCCATGGTAAACACAGCAGACTTAAATCAGACAGACCCTGGAAGGAGGTGTCTGATCATTGTCTCATCTAGTTGTTCATATAGTCTGGTCGACAAAGAAAAAATTATATCACTGAAAGTTCAGTAAATTAATATTTACCAAATCATAAATTTTCAGATTTTACCAATTGTCTTTATTGTTAAATCATTGTTAAGTACACTTGACTTGCCCATCACATTTTTAAGGGATCATTTTTTCACAGCATTTCGGCAGATACGGAAGAAGAATAAGATATTAAAAATGATATTGAAGACGAGTGCCATTCATTTTTATTTGCAGAGAGAGAGAGAGAGAGAGAGAGAGAGAGAGAGAGAGAGAGAAAGAAAGGGGTGGGTTAGGGGAAGATATAGATTTTTGTTTAAGTTGGTTAAGAGTGTATGTGTGAGAGTGTTTGTGTGTTGATTACGGCGCCGACCGATCAGTGACAGATTATGTTTTTATATTATTGATGTAACAATGTACAATGTACACGTTGATATGATATATATATATCTGTTCTGTTCTGTTCTGGTCATTTTTTGTGTCTTTATATACATTTATCAACATAACCGTGACACATACCAAAGTCGTTAACATGGTACAGGATGTCTCCGTCGGCAAACACGGGTAGTTCCAGGACAGGGTGGCCCAGTATCGGGATTATGTGACTGGGTTGTGGTCGGGATAATGCGACTGGGTTGTGGTGGGGTAAATGCGACTTGGTTGCGGTCGGATAATGTGACTTGGTTGCGGTCGGGATAATGCGACTGGGTTGCGGTGGGGTAAATGTGACTTGGTTGCGGTCGGGATAATGTGACTTGGTTGTGGTCGGATAATGTGACTTGGTTGCGGTCGGATAATGTGACTTGGTTGCGGTCGGATAATGTGACTTGGTTGCGGTCGGATAATGTGACTTGGTTGTGGTCGGATAATGTGACTTGGTTGCGGTCGGATAATGTGACTTGGTTGTGGTCGGGAAAATGCGACTTGGTTGCGGTCGGATAATGTAATTTAGTTGCAGTCGGATAATGTGACTTGGATGCGTTATCTGTACTGCGTGAATGTACGCGAGCAGGGGTGTGTATGTGTGTTTGTGTGTTGCAGTAAATTAGTTTGTCACGTGTTAAATTGAAAATATGTTTATTTGACGATGTATATTGTATAAGTAGTGTTTTTGATAAACCGATAAACCGGTAACCCGGTGAAAATAGAAAGGTTAAAGATCCGGTAGTCCGTAATGCTTTTCTTTCGAGGTTACACTTTTAGAAAAAAGAAATCAACAAATATTAAAACAAATAACAACATAAGCAGATATGTCATTCACGCTTCAGTGGGCGAACTCTCTGACAAGCCATAAAACTGACGAAGCGGATTAAGTAAACCCATAGGGATACTATACTTATTCAAGAAACACAAACTACACAAATACAAATAAACTTAATGTATAAAAATAATTTATATGAACAAAATACTATTAATTAGGAAATATGTAATAATTTAAATATGCAAATGGCAAAATTTTGCATAACAACATTTCAATAACTCTCGTTGAATAATATGTACTAAGTCAATTCATGTAACGGAAAGAAAGAGAGAGAGGAGTTAAATGAAGTGTTCTGACGCAAATTACTCGGCTGTATAATTTACCGCTACAACACCACGTGACTACGTCTTGATGTCGCAGTGAGGCCGCACTATATCTGTCTCGTGTAGATACTTCAGTTTTGACGGTGAGGCATTAAACCCAAGAAAACAAAAATACTTTATCACCACACACAAATACATTCCTCCGAATCGACACAGACATTTAGTCTGTGATTCTTTCCCCTTCAGAAACTTATTTACAAATCAACCAATTGAATAAATAAATAAATAAATAAATAAATAAATAAATAAATAAATAAATAAATAAATAAATAAATGATAAAATATAAATAAATGAATGAATGAATAAACAAATTAATAAATAAATAACAAATAGATAAATAAACAAATAATAAATGAATGAATAGATAATTAAATAAATATACTAGTATAAATAATAAACACACAGGTTTGGTTAGGGTCAAATACGAGTAATGTAGGAATTAGACGAAGATAAAGCAGCATTAACCCATTCTATCGTAAATAACACTGTACGGGTCACACTGACCTTAACTTTGTACGTTTTCGGTTCCACTTTCACTTTCACTTCATATTGTTTTGGTTGGGAGTCCGTCAACTCTTTGGAATGTTTTTTCTCGGTGATTTCTGCCCTTGCCATTACGCGTGAACTGCTCACCCCTGATAGATAAGAGATCCACACAGTTACTGACCTATCCTTTTCAAATACACCTGAACCTGTCTTAAGCAGCCAGTCTTCGGAAGTGAAGAGAAGTGTTGCTTTGTCTAGCTGACTGCTTTATAAAGATCAAACCGAAAGTTGACTGTTTTAACTAGCTGGTTGCCTAGTACAGGTTCCCA
The DNA here is from genome assembly GCA_021229015.1 of Solen grandis. NCBI lineage: Eukaryota > Metazoa > Mollusca > Bivalvia > Adapedonta > Solenidae > Solen > Solen grandis. The sequence goes on from CM037789.1 coordinate 4,232,128, forward strand.
TTAATTTCAATTAAATTTATTTTTTTGGTGAGAGTTTAAACGCGAAATGGAAAAAAATAAAGAATGACTCCAATTGCAGCATCGTTGATAAAAAACGCAATGGTTTGAAAGTATGTGTTGTTATGTGCGTATTTAAAAGTCCATGTGTTGTTATGTGCGTTTTTAAAAATCATTGTGTTGTTATGTGCGTCTTTAAAAGTCCTTGTGTTGTTATGTGCGTATTTTAAAGTCCTTGTTTTGCTATGTGCGTATTTAAAAGTCCTTGTGTTGCTTTGTGCGTGTTTCAAATTCCTTGTGTTGTTATGTGCGTCTTTAAAAGTCCGTGTGTTGCTATGTGCGTGTTTCAAATTCCTTGTGTTGTTATGTGCGTCTTTAAAATCCTTGTGTTGCTATGTGCGTCTTTAAAAGTCCTTGTGTTGTTATGTGCATCTTTAAAAGTCCTTGTGTTGTTATGTGCATCTTTAAAAGTCCTTGTGTTGTTATGTGTGTATTTAAATTCCTTGTGTTGCTTTGTGCGTCTTTGAAAGTCCTTGTGTTGTAATGTGCATCTTTAAAAGTCCTTGTGTTGTTATGTGTGTATTTAAATGCCTTGTGTTGCTATGTGCATCTTTAAAAGTCCTTGTGTTGTTATGTGCGTTTTTAAAAGTCCTTGTGTTGCTATGTGCGTATTTAAAAGTCATTGTGTTGTTATGTGCGTATTTAAATTCCTTGTATTGCTTTGTTCGTCTTTAAAAGTCCGTGTGTTGCAATGTGCTTGTTTCAAAGTCATTGTTTGCATGTGCTTGTTTCAAAGTCATTGTGTTTTTATGTGCGTCATTAAAAGTCATAGTGTTGTTTGTCGTTTTAAAATTTGTGTTGTTGTCTTTAAAGCTTTGTTATGTCGTCTTAAAAGTCTATGTGTTGCTTTTCGTCTATAAAGTCTTTTTGTTGCTATGTTCGTCTTTAAAAGTTTATGTGTTGCTATATGTGCGTATTTATTCATGGAAGTGTTATATTTTATTAAGTCGTCATAGTAACGAATTTTATAATTTTTAATTTCATTTAAAAATCATTTACGATGCCTTATATGATTTTTTTTCAACAGGTCAAGATGGCCTGATGGTTGGGCGTCCTCCCCGTCACAGTGAGGTAATGGGTACGACCCTAGCCGCGACACACCACATTCGTTATAAATGGCACATGCGTGTAGTTTTTGGACAGGTTGGCTCAATGTTGGATATGGCGTGATATTACACTGAGGCAGCACTATGTCTCTGATTCTGGCAGGTCTCATTGTGTAGCTAAGAATTTTTTTGATAAAACAAGTATATATTTATCAAAGAAACTGTAATTTAGACAGGATTTCTTGAATATGAAATATATATTTCAGCTGAATGTCACCTCAACATACTTTAACATTAAAAAATTCTCGAACTTTACCCCGGATATGGCGACTGCAGGTCGGAACACAAAAATCTCAGAAAAAAAAGTTTATTTCCCACTGAACAATGTGTGGAATTAAACACCAATAGGTACTTTAGATGTTCGGGGAGTGCTCGTGGATTTGCGTAGGTTAATATCTCTTTTCTGAGTGAAATGGTTCATTCTATTAGTATTGATTCTGTATTATTTCATAACCGTGATTCAATACATGACTGAACAGGAACACTACAGAACATTAATAATAATGATATTATTTGTATTCCTATTTCTATGACCGATGACATTTCAACATAGACATGAACCCATTCAAAATAACGTTTTTAGTTTTCGTGACGAAAAAAAATTTGAACGAGATCTCGCGAGACACTCAACATCTTTCAAACGTTTGCAAACGCTTTACAGACTGGCGCTTTACAGTATCACTCAAAAAGAGGCCTGCGATCTAATGAGAGACATACATATTTGGTTTAAGCGGCAATAACTTGAAGAGAAAGCTCAGTATATTTATAACTGATATGAGCAAATTTACACATTTCAAGATATCTCGCGATCACATGATCATACACGTAGCTTCACTGGATCTCTGTACCTATATAATAGTTGCAGATTTCCATTAGGTTATTACTATTATAGGTCTTTGCTGTGACTCATAAGCCCAGTGCATGGCTGAGTAGAATCCTAATTCATCTGTGAGTAATTTGATATTGTATCTATACATGTATGTTATGTTTGAATTACACGTATTGTGCACTGTGTCACATTAATAAAGTATCCAACCACTTCAAATGCATACCGTTTAAACATGTGTATATCACTAGCTTCTTAGATGAAATAGTTGCCTACTGGTTCAACACAACACAAAACATTGTGGTAATTTGAATATTGTTTTATATATGTATGCTTATGTTTGAATAACACGTATTTTGCGCCGTGTCACATTAATAAAGTATCCAACATGTGTATATCACTAGATAATATCACTAGCTTCTTGGATGAAATAGTCTACTGGTTCCACAATGAGCATTCATATGTTGACACAAGCTATACATAATTAAACAGAAATACGTACCTTTTCATTAAATATGCTGGATGCCTATTCAGATAAAATGTTAATAAGACACATACAGTACAATAATACGATCAGTATTAAAAGAAAAATGCATGCACAATCATCAAGTATATCAGTGTTTATATTCTGTCGCAGGCACTGAGTCATATGTATATCGTGATAGATAACGGTCAGTTAATTGTCATCAAACAATAACTATTGTTCTACATTCAATTTAGTGATCTATACGGTATACGGCTTCTATCTTACAAAATAAACACTTCGGGATTATTCGATAATTATCGGGACACTGCGTTATTGCAGAGCTCTGTGTTACTTCGCATATCTCCGGAATCATTAGGAATTATTTTTAAATCATCAACAGAATAATATACAAGAATATAATTTCATGTATAAAACATGGAAAAAATGATATCGGCTTAGCAAATGATGAATGCAAATTGTAATCATGGAATTTTCAAACCGGTATATTTCAATCGCTATTTTAAGCCCCTATATGAGTATCCCCATATATTATCTCCGTCATAGGTCAAAAGGGGTCGGGGAACAATCCCCAGTTGATCTTACAACACATATAAAGAACATTGTTTCATAATCCGTTTTTTTTAAAACAATTTCATTTAAATCATATCCTAATTAGTGCCCCTCTCCTATATGACAATATTGCATTAAAGAACGTCATATTGACCTTTGAAGTAATTTATATTCATAAACTAGTGCCCGATTTTAAACCAATGAAATAGCGCGTTTCAAACTGACTTCGGTAAAACATTAAAATGGATGCCTCAACAACTGCTGTGAAAAGAAATCTTACTAAATTACGGATACCAGAATTAAAACCTGAACAAAAAGAAGTTGATTGTGTGGTAGTTCCATCTTATAATTTGTTCATATATATATTGATGCGGTTACTTCCCTTAGTTATACCTAACGATTTTGTAGGCGCCGATTTGATTGGCTTACACAAAGGTCAATCTGAGACGACCTTCTACACGATGAGGTCATATTCAGTTAGCGAAATATGAGCAAATATACTGAACCTGATTTTAATGATAATGTTTTTTACAGAGTTTACCTAAGTTCTTATTTCCCGGTAACTGGTATCATGTTTGAATGATGAATAAAAAAATAAAATAAAATAAATAAATAAATAACCTGTGTAAAAAAAAGTAGGTATGGCGGGCAAAAAGTGCCACCATACATGAAACGAGTGAAATATATGGATTAAGCGGCAACCTTCACGTGATAATTACGCAACTATCTCTGCATTGAATTAAGACTATTAGGCAGTAAAGGGTAACATGAAAAGGCTTGAAAATATTTATATAAAAAAAAAATCTGGACATATTTAGTTGATATTATTATTTCCCTTGAAGCGAGATTACTGATATCATCTTACTTTTACAAGTACCAGGTTGACAGCGACACCTTAAGTTAACTACATGCCCCCTTATATCAATCTTTGAGAGTTACTAGTATATGTTGTTTGGCGTTTTACGAACGCTCGGAAGGAGGACGCTGTAGTCTGGCGCGCGTCTAAGTGTCATAAACCACGGTGAGCATGTATACTTACAGCATAGGTACTCTTTAACAGATACAACTTTATTGCTTTGTGCAGTAATAAGGAGGACTCTTACCAGTTACCACATCAATATCGGGCTTTCTACAGCCCACGTTTAACTTGAGCATTTTTGATAGCACCATAGTGTAATTTGTGATCTGATTTTTTTCTATCCGTTTGTCATATCTATTTTTTAATTTTGCTATGCAGGTTGCAATAACACAATTGAAAGTTTTTTTAATTAGTCTATTCGGCATCATTTCCAATGCTGCAACTATTTTCCATCCCATTGAAATTAACACATACGCCACTGACCCCATCCCCACCCCAACCTTTTAAACATTTGACAGCAATGAGTCCTTTTCATTTTTATCTTCTCCTTTTGTGTGTTAAACTTGGTTTATCTTATTTTACTTTAATTATACAAAGTCATTTTATTCTCTCAAAGGCTAACCTTACAACTCCTCCCGGGATTCTGAAAGAACCAGTACTTTAGCACATATCTCCGTAGTAAACTGACAACTGCTCACTCAAACAGCTGACCATCAGAAAGAAATTATATACATATATATGCAACAGTTTATAATGTTTTGTAAGGTGTTGCAGGGGATGGCCCTCCCCGACCCCTGTTTTACACCAAATGACGGGGAGATTAAACTGTGTAAAAAAAAGAAGAAAAAAAAAGAAGAAATTAGAGATCATTCATCACGGAGACCGTACCCGACTCCAGTGACGATCGAACCCACAGCCCTCGGCTTCACAGCCAAGCGTCACTAAGGCGGTTTATCTATCTGAAACCCATGATGGTCCCTATTCTGGGACATGCTACAACCCTAACGAATCGCAACGATTAACAACAGTTACGTGTCATCCCCGCGATTCCGCGGGACTTTTTCTAGATTTTATATTGTAGTATTCATGTATATATGATGATGTTTGCATTTAGTTTGATTAAAAATAGAAAAATGGTAACCACAAATTGATAGAATATGAAAATGAACAATTGTAATATCATTAAATGACATAATTAGTTTATCTGTATACGTCTTAATTGCTTTGAAGACAACCATATTGTAAAACCTTATCTTCCTTTTTCCTGTTTCATCTTCTTAGATGTATATATTTTTTTAAAATTTTAAAAAATGGAAATTTGATTCATGTTACTGATGCCATGTTCTTTAGTAGAACTTATATAAACATTAATTATATCTTCCCAAACATTTGCGATATTTTTTTTCGTGTATTTCTTAACTTTTACAGTTAAGGTTATTCATCACTCAATATGACAAATTGTCTTTTGTTTTATGATCGGCACAAAAGGATATTTGTCGTATGGGTCAACATTCAAAATCGTAACTCGTAACTGTTGATGTTAACTTGACAGTGATTTTCTTCAGGATTTTTCTGTAGGTGTACACCCATCTCTCCGCCGAATCAAGTTCCCGAGTCCCCTTACTGATGGCAGACCGCGCTTTTTCCGCCGTCGAGGTGAACATTTAGCCGATAAATTAACATCAAAAGTTGCAAATTTGAAACCGTACCAATAATTGTACTCTGTACTTCGAATTTTAACCCCTACGACATTTAATGTAAAAAATTAAAAGCTTTCTGTATCGACATTTGTACTATGTACTTGTTGTTAGGCGTGACCAAAGAAATATCCTCCAATAAATAAATAAATAAATAAATAAACTGTTAAAACTATCAAAGTTCAAAGTTTGTTTTCAGTTTTATTGATTAAAACGACGAAAAACAACGACAAAATTTCAAATCAAGTTTTTTAACTTTTTTCTATCATTTAAAACAAAATACATCAAAAACGTAAATGATACGTTGATGACGTCACTGGCATTTGCAAAGGTTTTTAAATGACATCATCTTTAATATTTCTGTTGTTTAATAGACTCTCCGCTATATTTTTTTCCAGAAAATACAACAACAACAACAAATTGCTTTGTTTGGTCAATATCCTCAAGTATTTAGTTCTCGTCATATTGCTATTCTCGGGCTATGTACACTAATGCAATGTGACCTAATTTTACAGGGAAACCATCGACAATTGGCAAAATTGATTGATACTTGATTCCAAACTTTTTTTTTATTGAAAATGTTTGAGAAATATTCATTTAATAAAGACGCACCAATTTTATACCAATTTCACTTATGCTTCTTTTTTTTATCATTTTTGAACTACCTGTTAGATCTACCAATAACACCCAGCAAGCAGATGATGACTGATTTATGTGAACCAACATCTGTTCTTAAAATAGTATATGTAATGGTTATGAATACACTTCTCAACAATCCTATGTACGGAAGTCATTTAGATACATAGTTGTTATTAATCTGATAGTGAAACTCACGCTTGATATGCCCATTTACCCCTTGTAGAGGGTTTTGTTAACCCCTCAAATTGGCCATGTACCACAAGAATTGTTGGGGCACTCTGTATGAAAAGATACAAAGTTAAGAAAAAAAAAGCAATTGTACCCCCAGTTACGAAACTCGGAGGGCACCCTATAATAAAATGGACACTGTGAGTGTGATAGTGTTTATTGTTCTCATTTGGATCATACTATATTTTGCACACGAATCTTTATTAAAGATTTTGCCCCTATATGTACACCATACTCGTAACATCACTTTCGAGAACCCAAGACGTCATTTTGGAAATGTTTTGACCGTTGTTTAATTTTGACAGTTATTCTTTAAATTTTTATTCACTTACGAACCATTAACGAAAGGGGGCTATTTGTGCATTTGATGATCTATTTGATATACAAGAATGTTCTTTGGAACTCGTGTGTCACCTGCTGCGTGACGGAAAAATGTGATGGCGGACAGATGGACAGACAGAAGACGGAAAACTGATCCCTATGTGTCACCTCTGCTTACACCTGAATACCCTGAATTCACCTATACGTGCACCTGTTTGCTCGGACCATTGTTATACAATAGATGGCGAGCTCCAGTTTAGGCGAGTGACATTTTGAACATATCTTTCATGAAGAAAATACAATACAATACAATCTTCTTTGTATGATTTTTTTTATCATTTTATTACAGCACATAACGAACGATAACTCTGCAACAATACGTAAGCGGGAAAAGTTATCAATGAAAATACTAGAATTGAAATTAATACGATATAATATCTACAAGATCCATTTGATGATGACATCAATAAAACATTTCCATTTTTTCACGTTTACTGTTTCATGTTATGCTTAACGCAACATTAGGACTCTCAGTAATAATAAGCGCAACTTAGTATAAATAAAAGTGATGACCTAAACCATGTTTAATTGGTCGTAAGCGTTTATTATAAGAAAGTTTCTGCTAAATAAACCATCTTGTGTGCGTGTGCTGACTGGCTGTCTTATAAAATTGAAAATGTCCACCTAAGAATACTAAATATAAATTAACCAATTTGATCAAACAATATATAAAAGATAGGTAAAAACAATAGAGAGAGAGAGAGAGAGAGAGAGAGATGATAAGTATTAATGAAATTATTTTGTCGTGGCTTACAACTGAAATGGGTGATATAAATATTTCAATGTAAGAACTTGTTCCAGGGATTTGAATCTTTTTTAAAAGATGGATGTTTCAGCCACACCCAGTATCTCGTTCATTATTGACTTGTCAGCGAATTTCGCGGCTGTGGTATTGGTGGCTTCGGTGCTTTGATAACAGCGGAAGTCACGGTCTTTTCGGAATCCTCTTTTCTTTTCGCACACCACAATCCGAATAAGGCCAGAACGAAACCAAGCGCTTTTAGGCCAATTTCCATCGATACCAGTGTGTGCCTCATATCTGGAAGAGAGAATTTAAGGTTATCTATCTATCATTAAATTTTAATTATAATCATGTTCCTTCAAATGCTTAAATTACTACATTGCAGATGCAAGCATCTAGTGACTTGGATTTAAGGCTCTTTCGTCAAAGTCTATAGAGGCTTGCATTTACTATAAAACTTCTGCGATCACTTGATGGACTTGACGGATGCTTTAATCACTTAGTGACTTCGAACTAGATTGGTGATCATGTCATGGCATTTGTATTCTAAATCAGGTGTTGACAAACAAACATTGGTCACCCCTTGTGTCACTGCCCTGTACAACTTAATTATAATTGTAGCTGCTGTCTGATTGGCTAAAATACCGCTTTTGATATTCTCTGTGCTAACAACAATAATAATTGTAATAATTATAATAAAAATAATAAAAAGAGGGTCCGAATCATGGATACACAGCCTTTTAATCTTTCTCTCGGACTTTGTCTCGCTTAGAAATCTTAGACGGCTGATGGCTGCTGATAAAAGGTATGTTTTATTTTATCTACTGGGTCCTAACTTTTGTCAAATGAAATATTTTTTAGATATTCAACTTTCTAATCAAACGGATGATTTATTAGGACACATTTGTCTACTTTTAAAGACGTGTTTTATTATCATGTAAAAGAAAGAAAATAAAAAATAATAAAAAAAACAAACTTTTTTTACTTTAATAATTTTTTACTGAAGTTGTTTTGAGAAAACCAACCATGAACACTTAATCATGTCAGGGTTTACAGATTAAATGTTTTTTTTTTATAAAAGAAATCAAATCATCCTGAAACATACCTGTTAGGTTGTAAATAGAGCAAGCGCCAGCTCCGTGACACGTGTTGCTCCATACTCGGCACGTGGAGTCGAACATTTTTCCGTACACAATGGGCGCAGGGAGAAAGACTGAAATGGCAATAAATCAAAATAGTTGCACGATGAGAGGATATTGAAAAAGACATTGCTTGATTATCTTGTACTTTTAAATAATTTGAAAAAATATCAGTTAAAACGAGTGTTAAATGTCAACTTTTCGATGCTTTTGTTGCTGCTATTCTGAACTTCAGTAGTGAAATATGGGGATTTGCTAAATCTAAAACAATTGAGCGTGTGCATCTTAAATTTTGTAAAATGATACTAAACGTAAAGACGTCAACAAGTAACATTGGAGTTTATAGTGAATTAGGCAGATACCCTTTATTTATTAATAGATATACACGTATAATAAAATTTTGGTGTAAGGTATTATCTTCAAAAAATATTCTTATTACCACTTTGTTAAATTTTTGTTAGATAGTTATGGATTCTCACATGTTCGGAGTAATCCATACAGTATAGAACTTAAGAATTTCCAAATTTCATTTAAATCTAGAATGATAGATGTATTTAGACAGAACTGGTATAACACTATGGTAAACTGTAATACTTTAAGTACTTATAAATGTTTCAAAAAAGACTTTGGAGCTGAACAATATTTGGATATTTTATCAAGTAAATTTAGAACAGTTTTAGCACAACTGAGATTATCTTTACATAAATTAAGAATTGAACAGGACGATATGGCCAAAATAGAACAGAAAGAGCACATCGATATTGTTCACTTTGTAATGCTCGGGATATTGAAGATGAATATCACTTTATTATGGTATGTCCTGAATATGTAAATCTTAGAAAAATGTACATTAAGAATTATTACATAAAACGTCCAAGTATGTTTTAATTTGTTTGATTTATGCTAAAATAGAATATTTGATTATATTTGATTTATTTAACTTGTCATTGATTCTATTTATATTTATACATATATACATATAGACAAGAAACTGTAAAGTTTACGTCAATAAAATATACTGTCTGTCTGTAACTAGGCATGTCAGAGACAGTTTTTACAGAGTTGGAGAATGAAAATAAAAATAGTAACCTCTGGCACACTGATACATATGTCGCAGACAAAAATATTCAATAAATATAACAATGGGCAATAACTCAATTAGAATTAAGCCGATCATGACGTGCAAAGGATATATGCAATTAGCAATGGTACTTATAAATGCTGTGCAGTTAAATGTAAATCTGATCAATAGTAAGTAACAAATAGAGCAGATAGAATATATCCAAGAAATACGATAAGGCGGCATAACTCATTGAAAATTCAAATTCAAACAAGCATTACGTGCCTACAATGTGCGCAGAAACGACTGGTACTCGTACTAATAATTTTTGTGAATGTTTGGCCAATGGTAGCTGAGAAATAGTGCAGACAAAATATATTCAATAAAAATAACAAAGGGCCATGACTAATTTAAAATCAGGTTAGTCCTGACGTGCCAACGATATGCACAACTGGGCTTGGTACTTATTATGTCTGAGAAGTTAAAAAAAATCAGACCTTTGGTAGCTGAGTAATAGCATGGACAAAATATAATCAATAAATATAACAAATAACTTATATAATTTAAAAATAAAACAATACGAGCGCGGACAAAATATATTGCATTATTATAACAAAGGGCCATAGCTCAATTAAAATCTCGCTGATCAGGACACACCAATGATATGCGCAACTAGGCTTGGTACTTATCAATAATGTGAAATTTAATCAAAATCCTATCAGGGGTAGGCCAAGAAATAGCGCGCACAAATCTCATCTACAGACCGACGGACGTGACTCCAATATATTTTTCGCATCTGGGGTAAAATATTTTAATTACACGTGAGTCACGTGAGGTGATACCAAATAATTTAAGTGATACTGATACCTAACCGACCATTCATAGAACAGCCCACTACACAAAAGCTTAATACAACTGAATCCGTTTTGGACAGATGTCAGTAGTTAAAAATGCGCACTGTTTACTTGACACAGGCCTCAAAAATGAAAAGAGAAAAAGTATTTGTGAAGAAAGTTTTACCTGCTAGAGATAAAATGAATGACTGAAGCCCGACCGCCATTGCTCTGTCCCTCTCATGGACACACCTGGAAAAAATGTACCTAGCGCAAATGAAATACTGTACATGAATCTCGATTTTCAGACATAATGACGACGTGCATTAGCTACATGTATGTTATACTGACTTTGTTAGACACAATCTTTATCATACCTCTGATATCGTATTGGATATCTAGCCATCGAATATATCGAGTATTGGATATTGAATTATAGTCGTTAATGGTATTGGATATCGAACTATTGACGTTACTGGTATCGGATCACTGCGATAATAAACAATCATTTACTGATATCGGATTATGTCGCATATCTCATTACGGTCATTTACTAATATCGGGTCGTACTCGTCTCGGGTCATATAAAGTGAATTGATTTTATATCGATTGCGACATCACATCTTATTCAAATCACTCTCGATTTCTAAGGTGGCGGCGTACGTGGCCAAAACCTCTCATGTACGTGACCATGAATCGAACCCAGGGCGCACTAGTGAGAAGCAAATCGACTTATACCACTAAGCTCTCCAGGCACCCGGGTCGTGTTGGATATCGAACTACGTTCATTTTCTGATAATAAGTTGTACAGATATCAAACTAAGATCATACAACTGCGTTTTCTGTTGAAATTAAACTGACCTCAAGACGACAACGAAGGACGGTGCTATCCCTGTAGTCCCAATCAGAGCTGCTAGAGCGTTGATCAAGATAAAGGGAAGTAAATCCGAACATTCCGAGTCACAAGTTCCCGGATGTACTCTCCCTGAAATCGAGGCTGTGCAGTTGGAATACACCTGAGAAACGAAATTTTTCGGATGAATACATACGCAGATTTTTTCTCATTTTTTAGGCAAATGAATAACACAATCTTTATAAAAGATTTCGGCGTAGCTAAATAATTGTCAATTGTAAAACATATTAAAATTGTTATAAAGTTGAAAATGTTAGCAAAAATGTTTATAATACCAAGATTATGGGAGGTATTGTGAAGACTATATAACAAAATGGATTTGACTAGACTTGACTTGTTGAGTTTACCGTCGCTTCGACAGTATTTCAGTCATATAGCGACGTCCAGCTAACAACAGGTGGAGGAAGACCCCGAATGCACGGAGGCATCCGGGTAGAACCACCGACCTACCACAAGCCAGCTGGAAGGCTTCCTCATATGGAAATCCGAATGAACCTGCCGGGATTCGAACCCACGCGGTGAGGTGCTGAGTGAGTTTTAAAGTCAGAGACTTTACCCCCTCGGCCACGGAGGCCTCCCCCCTCACCCCCTCAAAAAACGTATTTTATTTACAAACTAAAAACAAACTAATCTACCAACTTCAGTTTAATATTATGCACTTGCTGATTTGTTTTAAGTAAAGACAATTCATATGTAACCAAGCGAAACCGAAAGATCATAAATCGCGTATATCCGATTACTGTTTCCAGATCCGCACAATAAACTGCAAAACCTCTCCATAGTAGTTACCTCCCCTGAAGGCCGAGTCCACTTTTACAAATTAGGGGAAATTGTGGTTTAAAAATAGACATACGTCTGCTTCTTTTTTAGTTGTTTGAACTCATATTGCCAAAGCAGCATTTCTTTATTGATATGAAAAAGTTAAAATTTCATTACATGTACTGTGTTACCTTTCATGTTTAAACTGAAAAAGAAACTTGCTTTATCAAGTAGAAAGAAATATACAACCTGTAACTCCCATTTTTTAAATTGGATCCTAAATATCCTAAAAAATAATTATTCAAGCCAATGATGGCATTGCATTTTATCTGGTTTATTTGCATACCAACATTTGATTGGTTGAAGAAGTAGGTCAAATTCAATGTTATACAGCTACTCCGAAAATAGATTTCATAGAAAAATATTAATATTCCATTGTTTCTCATTATATTCTGTCGCATTTAGAGAAAGAAAATACCTACATGTACATATAAAAGTTGAGATTATTTCAAGGTGACATTTCATACTAAAATCTGGTCTTATATATATATATAAAAATTGAACACAACCTTTTGAATTTACGTATGTATAATGTATAATGGGTTGCGTTTTACAGGTTATATCAAATGCTATTTTCAGTCTTCAAAATAAGTTACATATTATCGGATTTATTTCTTTTACTTTAAACAAAATACTATTCAATCCGACTTAAACGTCTTGTGTATGAAGCACTAATGGAGTTTTTTTTTTATTTGATTGGACAGGTGTTTGATAAAAAGAGTGTCGTTTACATTTTCACTCTCTGATTGACATCCAGCATGACAGGGTGAGAAATACGTCTGACCGTCCGCACAAACAGGTAAATATTTGGCCTCTGAGCAGTCACATTGCATATCCAAGGAACTGAAATGATAAACAAAAGGGCCAAGATGGCCCTACAGACGCTCACCTGAGAAAAACTTGGTCGAAAATTGAAGTCAGACTTGACTGAGAAATTATGGCTTTAAACACACAAATTTAAACAACATTAAAAGGGGCATAATTCCTGACCTAATTGGCCAATATCAGCCATAATCGAACTAGATATTATGGTAATAAACATTGTCATAAAGTTTGAAGATGATTCTTTAAGAAATGAAGATGCTAGAGTGCAAACAAAATGAATATATTTTTAATATTAAAAGGGGTATAACTCCTGGGCCGATATCAGCTATAATCGAACTTGGCCGAGATATTATGGTAATTAACATTGTCATAAAGTTTGAAGATTATTGCTTAGGAAATATAGATGCTAGAGTGCAAACAAACTAATTGTTGACGACGGACGGACGACGGACATTCATCCATCCTAATAGCTCATCCTGAGCACATGTGCTCAGGTGAGCTAAAAAAGAACAATAACCAGTGACAGAGATAACTCAATAAGGAGGTGCGACTGTTCCTTATGTACAAGATATAAAGATTACGTGTATGACCACACAGTGTCCTGGAACTTCATTATGATCGTGCTGGGTTTACCATAGCCACGACAGAGTTTCTGTGACATGGATACATACAGATAAATATACATAGAGGAAACCTCGAAGCCACAGAAGCTTCCAGGTAAAACTACCGATCTATCGAGGGTCACGAGAGAGGAAGAGGGTGTTTCGTCATTAACGGAGATTCAGAATGAGATGTGTGCATTAAATTCTAAATGATTTATATAGGACAGAACATAGCTAAACATAATAAGCATAACAAATAGTGTTATTTACCTAATATAGACCTAAGCAAACAAAGCAGGTCAAATGGTAATTGGAAAGTAATTTGAATGGAATGTTGTTGTAGTTGTATTGGGGTTTACCGTCAATCATATAGCGACGTCCAGCTAATTACAGGTGGAGGAAGACCCCGAGTACACAGAGGTACTCGGGTAGAACCACCGACCTACCGCAAGCCAGCTGGAAGGCTTCCTCACATGAAAAATCCGAAGTCCCTACCGGGATTCGAACCCACAGCGGCGAGGGTTGAATGGAATGTGCTTTAGGTAATTATAATGTAGGTTGCAAGTGAAGGGTGTCGGTCATATGCCGGTGATTTATACAACTTTGGCTCAAAATCTGAATTTAAGAATTAAATCGTGATTTTTTTTTGGTCGATATCTAAACAACACTTTTCCAGTAAATAATAACAATAATTATGATGATAAAATACATTTGGGCACATTTTTTGCATCGTGACCAATTAAACTAATAAATTAAATGAATTAAGCTATTCAATAAAAATCGTGTTTCATAAAGCTCGTAAGAATACACTAACTTTGATGTGACGATGTTATAACAGTTTCAGTGAGTGCAAGAAATAGCATAATGATTTACAAACATTGCGATTGTCTTTGACGGTGAATTGAAATATGCAAAAGAAATACATGCATGAAATTAAGTATAGTAGCAGTTATTATCAAAGGAGAGAAAAAAATAATGCCAATGTATTTCTTACAAAATCAGATGTGATTTTCGTAGAAACTGGCTGATAACGTCAGAGGGACACTTAAGGTAATCTAACAATCAATGAATTCTTAGAGTCATCATAGGAATTTAAAGAAATTGCAAGCCTTTATAGACTTTGAACAAAGGAGCCTATTACTCCAATTCAATGGATATTTGAATTGGCACTGAAGTTCTTTTAAGCATTTGAGAGACCGTGATTTCAACTTGATGATGGGTGGATTACCTATATTACATTACCTGTTATGGACATCTAGACCAACTATGCTCGAACCATCGCAGCCGAGCACGAAGTTAAAGCATTCGATGGTCATGGCTATGGCTCGCACAATCACTATCATTTTGATGCAACTGAGCATGTTCAACCGGAACTTCCGGGTAATAATACCACCTATTAACGTCCCCAGCACTGTCGTAATCAGTTTGTTTATGCCTGTATCAAAACAAACACAGGAGGGTCGAAAATCATATTTTTCTTGCATCTGATTCAAACTTATGCCTGCGTAAAGAATGAATATTCATCTCTTATACTAGAAAGGTAAAAACGATTGATATAAGTTTGTCAGAAAAAAAAGAGGAAAGTTACAAAGTATCCATACTCTGATACGTCTCATACATACATATATTGTCATAAACGTTTTAAATAATTGAAACGGAAGGATGCTTATTCCAATGTAAAAGATGTAAATAATTACATCTATGACAAAATAGACTCCAAGAAAGTATACCAACCTAGGACAACATTTGCTTTCCACGTAGGAATATGAAACTGATTCTCAATATACTTTGGTCCAAACGATGCTAGCGCCATGACAGCAAAAAGAAAGGCCATGGTCGATGCCAGAAGAAGGGTATACACAGGTTCGGTCACCACACGCAGCAGGGACCTTGGCATATCTGAATACAAGTGTACGTATGAATTCACACTGTAATGTATGCAAATGGGTCATAATTATATGTACATTGTATATCATATTATATATTAATAATGCCATTTCCTCTAGCTAAAGTCATTATTGTTTACGCTTTTAAACGATAAATTAGGCCAAATAAAAAAGGCGTGTTTCTGGTGGCACGGCCAAGACGCCTTATCCCCCAGTACCCTTAAAACCTTTTTTTCTCTCTCTCTTCTTTCTTTTTTTAAAGGCGTATAATCTTATTCAGGTAATGTTTGCTGTATATATGAACCATGATTCTTTAATATTATTGAAATATATCTATTTTCATATTTATTTGTCCAAATAATATATATATATATATTTTATTTTTGGGGGGGGGGGGGGGGGGGCACTTCGTATCTCTTATATATTTTGGGATCTCATCGCATCTTTTTTTTTCTAAAGCCTAAAACCATACGACGGCCTGTCGGACCACCATATACACATTTTATCTAATTTTGACTTAAATATACATTCTGCTAAAAGGTCGATATCTGGGGGAACACATCGTATATTTTTATTCTTATGGGAATACATTGTATCTTTTTCATTATTATTTTGGGGGAACAAATCGTATCTTTTGTATTTTTGGAGCACTTTTTCCTTTCTTCCCACAGCCTAAAATCGCCAGATACACAATTAAATTTATTTTGGCTTCATATGACATTCTACTCAAACCTCGAATTTCACCTACTTAGCGCTAAGCAGTTCTTCAATTTTTAGTGACGGATTAAAAAATTCTTGTTTCATTAATAAAAATACCTAAACTCTTCTTTTCATAACAGAAATTTTTAGTTATAAAGGTAAGAATTAAAGTAATCTTTATCATGTATTTGAATATTTCGTTAATCAAGAACGACGAAATGCGATCGACCGAATTTAAGTATTTCTTAGCGTTAAATATTGTCGGTGGAATTTGTAAATGATATTTTTTTCTGCAAATGTTGCAGTTGCTGAAACTATCACCATTCCTTCTAACAACACAATCATTGTCAGCATTTTTTTTTTTACTATGCTCCATTTTATTTTCAGCAGCAACCTCTACTAGAAACGTAAATTGTAGAAGAGGCAAAAATAATCCAACTTTGTACTTACCTTTCAATTCTTCAATGCAAGAGCTCTTTTCATCCTCTATTTGACCTGTGTTTGCATATTCAACTTTCTTTTCATCATCGTTGGTACGGCGCCGAAGTGAAGCCGGGAAAAAGTACAACGGGACGGAAGTGAGCACTGCGCCTGCGCCAAACATTAAAAAGCCAATCCACCACGCACCAATCCATCGAGGGTCATCAGGAGTAATAGACGTGTCTGCGACAGAAGACATGATTGTTTTGATGATGATGATGACATATAATATGTATATAGAATCCCTGTCTTCACCATCATGTTGCATAATCAGACAAATAGTATACTAGTCTGAGAGATATGTGTTTACTATTTCTACTGCACATGATAACAACAAAGAAGGGTAGTCAGAAATGCTGTACCTGATATCTCGACACATTACTTGAAATTACCTAAAAGTAAAAAGTAACATTTTATAGTCTGAAGTTTCATGCCGTGGGCACGTTCACAGACTTCATCGGGTTACTAGTATCCATCCATAGGTCCCCTGGGAGGGTCTTTCACTCTGCTTATGGTAACCCTTATTGTGGTGCTATGAAATTATATCGCCTTCTCATGATGGGTGAAGTAAAACGATTACTTCAAAGATTAAATTTCTTTACCATGAAGTGCGCGTGTCCTGCCACTGACTGGACCACTGCTCCTTCGATTAATTCAAGATCCTATGTTCTAAAGTACCTTTCTCAAGACAGGTAACTACTAATTATTGTAGTTTTCTTAATCACTCTGCAGCAAAATTGCGAATCGACAGACCTTTGTTATCTGAATTCCCGGTAAAATAGGCGAGATATTGTGTTTTGCCCTCTAAATTCCACATTAGGTCTTTTCATCCTTTTTAGGAAATTTTGTAACAGCTCTGAAATATGTTTTAAGTTATTGTTGCAATAATATAAGCAAGCGAGACATTAATTTATTTAGTAACAGTGTTGCTGCAGTAGTAGTAGTAGTAATAGAAGAAGTAGTAGTAGTTATAGTAGTAGAAGTAGAAGTAATGTTACGTACTAGGGGCAAAATTATCCTCGCATATACACGCACACGCTTTAAACATCGATTATCACTTAGAGTATATTATTACGTTATTAAGTATCGATAATAGAAATACGTTTATATACAACGGACACGGCCATAACCTGACTGAGTAATCATTTTTTTCTGTAGAAGGGTAGTTTATAAAAAAAAAAAAAAGAACAGATATATAGATTTTTTTTATTGTAACGAGTATTATTTATATATATATACAAATATGTGTCTTCAGTATCATAGGAGGTTCATCATTTTAGTCACTACCAAACGATCATTGCGTCGTCGATTTGGGCCGAATTCTTCCAAGATGCGTTTCATGGTCTGTCCTCCGCAACGTTTTATAACGTAATAAACGCAATATAACCCGCAAAGGTTTGACGTCGACTGTTGTAACTGTTCTTCTACGCGTAAGTATCTTATATCAAGAATGTTTTCGAATCCGGCTTCGTAATATTTAGGTTCATTTCCGAGGGAATCGAAATACTCGTAAGGTCCCCTGTACGGAAAGTAGAACACGGTCCAAGTGCTCTCCCGTGGCGTCGCTGGAATCCGTGTTACAAACGACGAAACGCTCCTTTTCTTCGCGTAGCTGATCGGTAGCGCATATTGTGACCGGATAGATCCGTAGTATTTCCTCCAGCTGATAATTGTTCATGTTAATATTTGAAACTATTCCAGTCCATGTCGCGTCTCCGTCTCTTACGCTCCGTATGTTCTTGACCCATTTCGCGCGATTGCCGTCTGAGCCCCGATTTCGCTATTTCCAAGGCTTGGCTACCGGCGTAACCATTTTCATTACTGGAGGTTGGGAAGTCCTTAACTTGTCTTTCGCTTCTTTCAGTTTATCCCGAGACTCTTTATGTTCCGCTTCCAGCCGTTTAACTTTTCCGCGTTCGCTACCGGATCCGACAATATAGCGTCCCTATTGGTCGGGTTGAACGTTACCGTCCCGCAAACCCTTGCATTGTTGATACCACTTGTCGTAGTCGGGAACGTTAGGCACCCACTCTTGGCGTTTGTAATCGTATACTTCTATAGAGCCCATATTTTGTCTTTTTTATGTGTCTAATTGAATGTCATTTATTGTTCTTACTTATTTTTGATAGCATCGGAAATTTCGAGTGTTTTGATTGGCCAATTTATTTACATCCAATCTGTCTCTTGTCTGTATATATTAGGTATATTTGGGTGCACCAATCTCTGAGTCGGATCGCTCGGACTATTGACCAACAAATCCCTGATGAAATGTATTTATCACCGGCTCTGGTCGTGGTCCTCTTTCGGGGATAGGCTTCTGCCACCAGTTCATGTATTTCTCTATATACGGTTCTGTGACCAGAGTTTTTCCTTTAAGCGATATTAAAATATCCGGTTTTTGAACAGATCCGTTTGGGTTCTCCATGTTTTGTAGATGGGGTGGAATAAGACACGTGCTCAAGATTTTATAGCGCCGAAGTAAATGTGCTTATTAGTCTGGGTATGTTTTATCCAATGAAAAATCAGCATGCTATAAATCGTGACTTAAGTTAGACGGCTTATCCATTTTTTTTAAATGTTTTTTTTAGATAACGCCACAACCCATTATTCAAATATCTGGCGTTGCGTGTCATCGATCGTTCTTTACGTACTTTTTTCAGAGTCTTCAACCACCTGATCCGGCCACAGAACTACGAATGAGTCTTTCCTGAGTTTAATCGCTTGTCGTATGGATTCGCTGTCACTCATATAGTGCTCGGCTCTAAGTTTCTTTCGGATTGTAGAATTTTTTGTAGAGACGGATTCTTCCGTAACTGGCGGTAATCGATGAGAAATTGCGCGAGATCTCGTCTCAAGTCTCGTCTGAGAAGAGGTAATACGTCATTAGCGGCTCTGCGACTGATAAACCTTCGTTCGAATAAATTTCTAATCTTTCTTCAAACTGCTCCGCTCGCGAGTCCCTGAGAGGTTGTTTAAATCGTTTCTCCCATACATTTTGTCTAAAACGTTCCTCTTCCTCGTTATCTATCAAGCGTTGCTCGGGAGGCCCTAGTCTCCATTCATCATCATCGCCATCATCATCTCCATTCATCATCATCTACTCGTACCGTCTCAGTATCCGATATATCCTCCCATTGTTTTCGGTTCCTTTTACCGTAGGGCTCGAGCCACTCTTCATTACCATTACCATTTTATGTCTCAGTATCCGATATAGCATCACATTCCTCTCGAGACCTTTTGATGGGATAGTTTGCTTCGAATATATCGGTGCGTAAACGTTCTTCTTCCGGGGTATTTGATCTCAAATCCACTATCAAGTATCCGTACGGTTAAGTCGTCGCCTCTTGAAACTTTTTTTATGAAAATGTTAATTTTTGTGGGATATATTCGTCTGGCCAACATTGACATTGCTGTCTGTCAACAGGGTTATTGAACAAGACCAAGTACTGGGTATTAAGCGCTATATCTCTGCATGCTCTACCTTTGGGAAACAAATTTTGGGTTAAATAAATGACGGATAGGTTTCTGTGGTGCCATCCTTTGGTGAAAAAATACACTATTCTCTGGTCGCATTTCGCTTCCGTCATCAGGTCGTCGAACACGATCAAATTTCTTTTCTTCGTGTCTACGTAGGAAGGCTCGTTTATATAGTCAGGAATACCTAAACAAACTCGATCGTTGGAAAACGACGCTGTAGGTCAGAGTATAATCATTGCCATTGACCGAAACACCAGATTATTCTTTCCGGCGAGTGTTGTATCAGTTTTGAAAAGAATAACGTTTTTACCCATTCCGTTTTACCGCTCCCGCTAGGTCCCGACACCATCATGGTAAACGGGTGTTGAAATATTATCAAATTAGGCGCGCGGTAAAGGCTTTGCGTATCAGCAATCTGTCCCTCACCGTGCAAATTTCGTATATGCCTTAACATAGCATCCTTTCTCGAAAACGAACGACGGCAAATAGAAAATCCACCGTGATAACTTTCCTGTTTAATATCTACTGGTAAAGACCCGTTCTTACATACTTAGGCCGTATGAGAGTTTGGGGGAAGTGGGTGGTGAGTGATGGTGGTGAGTGGTGGTGGAGGGTGAGGGTGGTGGGTGGGATGGGGTGGTGGTGGTGGGAGTGGAGGTGAGTGGTGGTGGCGAGTAGATGTGATGATGAGTGGAGGTGGCGAGTGGAGGTGGTGAGTGGTGGTGATGAGTGGTGGTGGCAAGTGGAGTGTGTGTCGAGTGGGATGGAGGTGGTGAGTGGTGGTGGCGAGTAGAGGTGATGATGTGTGGAGGTGGCGAGTGGTGGTGGTGAGTGGTGAGGTGGCGAGTGGAGGTGGTGTTGAGTGGAGGTGGCGAGTGGTGGTCGTGTGTCGAGGTGGCGAGTGGTGGTGTTGTTGATTGGTGGTGGCAAGTGGCGGAGGTGGTGAGTGGTGGTGAGTTTACATGAACTGTTATTTTCATTATTATTATTATTATTATTAACGGTGTGAAGCGTCTTCCCGCGAAACATTACTGAAAAATAACTCGCGTGTTAGTATTTATTCCCGAGTCGTTTTATAATTAATCCCGAATAAACGTATTCAAATAAAAGATAAATAATAAGACCGAGGAAAAACAACAATAACACAAAAAACCAACAACAACAAAAAACAACAAGAAAAACGTTATTACAGATGCCACGGAGGCATCCGGGTAGAACCACCGGCTTACCTACCGCAAGCCAGTTAGAAGGCTTTCTCACATGAAAGTCTGAATGACCCTGCCAGGATTCGAACCCACGCGGTGAGAGGCTAAGGGAGTGTTAAAGTCAGCGACTTTACCCTCTCGGCCACGGACTTGAAAAAGGACGAAATAGTTTTATACCAGAATACAGTTTCATATCTTGAAGGTGCTGTTCATTACAAATTGGTTAAATTTTAATACATTTATATGTAATCAATTATTGAATAGAGTTGATTGTACTGAGCCTCGCTCATTACAAATAAAGGATATTTTAAATATATATGCTATTTTTCAAATAAATAAAACAATATGAGTTCGCCTTTCTGAGACTTATTACAAATACTTAAAAGTAAACAAATGCGTGTAAATATTGCTTCCCCGAGCACAAGATAAATAAGTAACTAAAATCCTTACGGCAGGTAGTTGCTGACAATCAGTAGCACATGGAAAATACTTGGATGTAAAACAAGTGGACCGTAAGTCACTAAACTTGGACATACTGAAAACATATAATTATTATGCGTCTCCTATTAATAGCTATGTGTCATTGAATTAATGTCAATGGTCGATAAAACGAAATGAAAAAGTTTAACAATTTCAGCTAGATGTTAGGACAAGCAGATTGAGATTCATCAAAAAGCCATATATTCATTTAAGATACATGGATTTTTCGTCCTTTTTCAAGTTAGTCAGTTAGATTATGTGGACAACAATCATTTTTTTCACATAATTATCTGGAATAAAGCATGATATGTAGTTAATATAAGTGAAGATGTGATTGACAGGAGTGGACAAAAACAGAGAGTTTAGTCCTGTTAAGATACCTCAGTGGATAACTTGGAAATGTTCTACTTGCCAGATAATAACTGAATATGTAACAATTTCTCAGAAAAGTTTCGACATAGCTAAGTGGATAAGTGGCTGGCAGAAATATGCCACCATATGATACCCCTTTATGACCTGTCAATTGATTCCTTTATAATTATATCGTAATTAAAAAAATCTACTGTGATACAGCAAACAATAGATATCGTGAAAATAACTGTCAATCGTGAATTAAATGCCATACTTTTTCCGAACCGAAAATTAATGCAATGAAATGCCGGGTGTCCACATCCTTTACATGGTGCATCATTGTCATGACGACGAAGATGAATACTGTACCCAGTGCTACTTCTCATATCTTTTCCACATTGTATGCTTGGTAGTTTTCTTAGTTTAACACGCCCCTTTATAGACTAGAGTCTATACGTGTTTTTTATTAATTATTTTATATTTTACTTTTATTTTACTTTAATTTTTGTACATCAAATTATCATTTGGAAAATTAATGATAATACAATTGTCTTTTACTTTGAAATGAAATGAAATTTTCTCCACTTCAAGAAAAAAAATGAACAATGACATTCCAACCTTTGTTATAACAAAGAGTTTTTCACTGAAATGCAATAGCTAAAATGCTAGCCTAATTTATCCTTATAGTTTTCCTAGCCTACTTTACAATTTTTTGCAAATGTACTTATTTTGGCTAGTTATTGCAACAGTAACTTAAAACATATTACATATTATAGAACTGTTACAATATTTCAAAAAAAGATGATAACATGCAGATTAATGTGGAATTTAGGGGGCAAAACACAATATCTCGCCTACTTTACCAAGAATTCAGATGAAAAAGTATGTCGATTCGCAACATTGCTGTAGAGTATTTAAGAAAACTACAAGAACTGATGCAATGAAAATGGTACTTACCTGCCCGAAGAAAGGTACTCTAGAATATAGGCTTTTGAATTAATCGAAAATACGTTAATGACGCGATTTAAAAAACTACGTTAATGGACGCGATTTTCAAAAAACTACGTTAATGAACGCGATTTTCAAAAAACTACGTTAATGAACGCGATTTTCAAAAAACTACGTTAATGACGCGGTTTTTTTCAAAAAACTACGTTAATGAACGCGATTTTCAAAAAACTACGTTAATGAACGCGATTTTCAAAAAACATACGTTAATGAACGCGATTTTCAAAAAAACTACGTTAATGAACGCGATTTTCAAAAAACTACGTTAATGGACGCGATTTTGAGGAGGAAACACTCCCTGTCGCCATTTTATTTCACTACTTTATACAAACAAAGGTCACGTGATTCTCATCCCTATTCGTGCAGACTAAGTTTTCTTTCCTTTTCAAGGGGGAGAGCGAAACTAGGCTAAGTGCTTATATATTTATATGCACTTAGCATAGTTTCACTTTCACCCCTCGAATATACTTTATAAAAAAGTTAAGACAGAACACGTTCGAGTCGGGACGCATTGGAATGGTTATACTGCCCGCTCAATTATTCATATAATGATTTTATTGAAGCAGAAAAAAAGACAGAATTGCTCAACAATAAGAGAGAAAGAATCTTTCTTTTTACCTTTCAAGTCTACTGGTATTTTGCTGAAAAGACCTCCCGAGAGGACTGCGATGAAAGGTCCAAATATTTGAAACGATGTCAGGATGCCTGAATAACAAAACATTAAAACTAAAATACAAAGATGTCACAGACATGTATAGAAATCGTTCGTAGAATACGGATACAATAACTTGTTATTAAAGCTGTCGTAGTGTGGTATACAATGAATCGGCGAAAAAAAGGAAAAAATAATAAGGACACGATATAACTAGCTTTGGCCTTTTCAGTGTACACTTAAAAAAAGATAAAAATCTCTCCCTCTTTCCCAAGTATAAGACAAAAAAAATGTCATCATGATAGTAATAACAATAAAAAACAATAAGTTTCAGAGGACAAAAAAGCTCGCCGGTATACTACTTGACCAATAAGTAAATGCTTTAACTCCAGTTACATGGAATCATTTTTTTTAAATACAGACAGAAACTTCTTAAAATGATGCACACAGATAGGCTTTTTATAATATTATGAAATAACAGGAGCTGATGCATTAAAGTAATTACATACAACTCTTATTTATTTTTTTCATGCTTGAGTTTGGATGAACTGACTAACAGAAGCCTTAACATGTTGCCTTTAGTCGAACGTGGCCTTCATTTTATAAGGATACACACGTGTACCAAAATTATTCAAATCAGTTAAGCCTATGATATGTTGTATTTGTTAGTACAAATACTAATTGGAAAAGGGGCCATAACTTGCCAAAGATTTACGATTTTGCCTAAAGTCATACAGGGCCTTCATTTTAATGGGAACCTGTGTACTAATAATAATTCAAACCTGTCAATCTGTTCATGAGTTATCGCTCGGACAATGGACACCCCCCAAAACAACAACAACAACAACAACAACAACAACAACAACAACAACAACAACAACAACAACAACAACAACAACAACAACAACAACAACAATTAAATTCCAACAACAAAGAATGTGGTGATCACAGATCTACACATAAATATCGAGACCGTCGCTCGTGGTAACAACGTCGGCTTTGGGAGCGAGGTACATTAAGTTTGATACCTGGTCGTGACGTACCACAGTTGTAAAAAGTAGTATCGACCAGAGAATTAATTACACTGTTTAACACTATGAACTCATTTGTCATTAATGCTGAATCTCTTTTTTTACATATACAACTTGAACGTACAGTTCTGGCTTCCATTCTATTACTTTTATGAATACAATGTTAAGTACAACCATCGTTGTCGGACTGTGATCTGTAACATACCCAGGTAGAATCCAGTCTTGACCTTTGTGGAGTTGTTATCGATATAGAGGCTGCTGAGGGCGGACCGTGGGGCCTTGGCCACGCCCTGGACAATCATTAGGAGGCCTATCAGTAGCATCACCCAGTCCTGCTCTCTCTGGATGGCCAGTCTGGCTTCACTCATCACGTCGTCATTACACGTCTGGAATCATTATCACCATCACCAAATTCCTCCACACATCATCATCATCATTATCAGCAGTATCATCATCATCACCATTATAATCATTTTCCCACCCCATCATTATCATCATTTCCCCACATCACCATGGTGATCATCAAGATTTCCTTTTCATTATCAACAATATTGCTTTAATCAAGTAGTTTTTTCTTCCTCTTAGTTATCACAGTAACCATTATTTCGTCATCATTGATATCGTCATCGTCATATTACGCAATAATAAAGAAATTAACATGCAAAGTGATCAAAGCAAAAATGAAGACTGGGCTTAAAAAAGACAACGTTATTTTTTTTCAGGTATTAAGTTTAATGTCTAAAATATAACACTAGTAAATCTATAAGTTACCTGAGAGAAATTTTGCTTTTCTCGAGACATGCAGAGTGATGTTGTCTCGAGATGGCGGCTTGCGTTTGGTAAGACGCCATTTTGTGTTGACATCTGCTTACCGGAAATGAAGTGTGGCAGACTTGTGAGCATGCCCGAAACACCAAACAGTAATATACACGTGGCAAGGACTCGTGGGGCATTGAGACTGAAATGAAATATATACATATCTGCAATTTCTAAAGTAAAGAAAGCACCTAGAACGTTCTAAAAGTCAAAATGAAACAACAAGGTCTTTCCTAAAATATGAAAATGATTAAGAAGTTGCTATTTTTGAAGGCGTCTTCATAGTCTAAATGAAAAAAAAATGTATTTCCTAAAATATGATAATGATTAAAACATTTGCTTATTTTGAAGTCGTCTTTATGGTCAAAAAAAAAGTTTTTTCCCAAATTTTTAAAAAAATTTTTTAAGGTTTATAGCCCCATTGTATCAGCGAGTTTTTCTCTTGTTTGATAAAAATAAGAAACTGCCACTTTGAATGTATGGTATTAAGGGCTTCCATATATACATATTTGATTGATCCATGGGGGTCAATGCCTGCCTTATCGTAAACCTCCCAGTAAAAGAGAAACAATAAGTAACTAAAAGGTCCACCATTTTTTGTGGCCAAGTGATTCATGGTGATTTAAACAGTTTGATTTAAGGTAAAGTCCCTGTAATGGTTTCGTTACATTTCGGACCCCATGGCCTTTCACGGAGATAACAAAGGTTTCCTAATGTTTCATTAGGGTACCTTGGTTACCTTGGCAGAGATGAAGTGGTCTGAAAGGTACGGAACTATTACAGGGACTTTACTTTAAGTCATACTGAGGGGTGAGGTACCATGCGTGATACTGAATTGTGACAGTTATACCTTATTTTTCTTTGTTAAGAAAGAGTTGCATCATTGCCGAAACACTGTCAGCAGTGGGGATTGTCTCCAAATGTCGATTTGACGTAAAACTAAACAAACAACACTTTTAGAAAATGCACAAAATCAGACTCAACTTTTCTTTTCAAACTTTAGGCAACAGATTTCTTTTTCTTTTCTTCGAAATTTTTATTTCTCAAATTCCAGAAAGTATAGACCTAAATAGACAATCATGTACTTTTAGGTCATACAATGTACAAGGAAAACATGCAATATTAGCAAATATAAACAACAGAGAATATCAAGGAAATGTACATCTGTATCGATTATAATTACCGGTAAGTTATTTTGATATAGCCAGCAGTCACCAACAAGTCGATATTTTCTATTTCTTAACCCAAACACACGTTAAATGACCAACAAATGCAATTAGGAAACTGTTCACGTTATGTATCTTACACTGACCTGTCACACCGAATGACAAAGTATTGCTATTTTGAATAATCCTGACATGTCCCTTCTGTTAGCCTCATGTCACACTGAATGTCAATGACATGTGTAGTAAATAAATATGTCGGACGGAGGACGATGATGATATCTCATCTGGTTAATTATTTACTCCTGTCCCCGTGCAAGACTGTGTTATATACATGTATATAAAGTGTTCTGAATTAATTATTGTAACATAAAAAGTTAAAAAAGAAAGAAAGAAAGTTATTTTGCAAGTCATTAAAAAAATATCCTTAATGAGATTAATAAATTGCAAGGAGCTTTAATAAGTTCCCCATAAAAGTGAATACATTTTTAAATACAGTTCAGTCTCTGTAAATCGCTTTCTGCATATGTTTATTTATTGGATTTAACGTCCCACCGACAGTATTTCAGTCATTTCGAGACAATGTCTACTTGAGACAGATATAGTGCTGCCACACTGCAGTATCATGCCGTAGACATGTGGCATGATACCACACCCAATCACATTATCTTGACACCGGACCAACCAGTCCTACCTCATATGCTGAGCGCCAAGCAGCATATAGCAGACACCCTGTTTTTAGGCTGCGGACCCCCAACCCCCCAATCAACTATATATGAAAGCCTTATTAAGCAACCACCTGCACTAAAAGGTCATTTCTTTTTTATTCTATCAAATAGCCGCTTAACACAAGTTTGGACATGTTGAAGTGTCTGGAGCCTGTGAGATATAATATCTTACCTTTTCAGAAAGTGACTGGCACACAGAACCGTTGCGACGAATCCAAGGTCATTTGCACTCAAGAGGATGCCACTTTTCGTACTGCTCAGTCCGAATGCCTTTTCCAACACGGTGATTTGTGATGCAAGGTACACTGTGACACTTTGAGAAAACAGAGAACCAATCCCAAAAAGCAGACAAAACGGAACCAGACTTCTAAATTCCGCCTCCGGTTCTTCTTCACGGCTTTTGTCGTATGCATGATTGACTTTATGGCGATCCACATTTTGTAGCGGGATTGAGTTTTTTGATTGCGGTATAACTAAATCCAAATCATCAATGTAAGAGGGATTTACTATCCCGTTGTCCTGATTACGCGCGGTCTCGGTTTCCGATTCAGTAAACATGTGTGATATATTTCTGAAATAAATACAATAAATATGATAAACAATAAGATTCATAAATTCGCATGAACCATAACAAAATGTACAAATTTATGATAAATATTGAGACATCCTTGGTCAGAGTAGCTCACATTTTGTCACTAGTCCCCTAAGCGCTGCAGGTTCGAATCCCACTCAGGTAACTTAAATGTTTCGCTTGGTCGGTATCTCTTCCTGGTTACCTATGTAAATCCGGGTTATAACCCACCTGTAATAATGAGGATGCCATAAAATGTTTAAACTGTAGCAGAAACGGTAAACACCAACACCTAAACAATATCAATAAAATGTATGGATAGCTAAATGGACTTACCCATTCCCCTCCATGTTTACTCTTGAACACGCCGGTAAACCAAAGGGCCAAGCATACACTGTCAAGAAATTAATGAGCGCACCTCACCGACTCATTAAAATTATTTAAATTATTTAATCATATTCACCGTACTGATGTATGTCCTTGCTACACATTCTGCTCAGTGAATATCAAAGGTAATAAAAACAAATTAAAAATCCTTTTAGCTTTCCTAGCAAGGCGTTATTTTAATGTTACCATCCTTTGATATACGTTTTATCTTGAATTTCTAAATGAATCTCTGTACATGTACCTCCTAGTTTTTGTTCCAACTTTGAAGAATTTATATCGATTATTCTGTATTTCCCTCCCAAGTTTTAACTTGTTTACGAGAAGGAAGTAGTCTAAGTAAGACGAATTAACACGTTTGTCCTTGTCATCGGAGGAAGCACAGAAGGGCTCGAGGTCATTTATACCAGTATCTGTGTATAATTTCAAATGCAGCTGGCCACAATCTCATTAAAATCAGATTAAGTATGCTAAATGGATCTGACCACATCATCTCAGATTGACCTTTGTATAAGCCAATCAAATCGGCGGCTACAGAATCTTTCGGTAGCATCAATCTCACAATAAGGTAGAAAGATGCCTAAGTAACTCATTCGGTAGAGCATTCGTCCTGTGAGCGAAAGGCCCCGGTTTCGAGTCCCGGTCAAGCTGCACATTTTTCTCACTCTGGGACAAATGTTTTACCGAAGTCAGTTAGAAACGCGTTATTTAAATGGTTTAAAATCGAACACTTGTTTATGCATATAAATTACTTAAAAGGTCAATCTGACGTGACCCCTAATGCGATGTTGTCAGATCCTAATCTGGATAGTAGAGGAGTGCAAATTAGGATATGATTTGAATGAGATTGAGCTGGCTAAAAACATGATATTCAGACTCAGCGTGCATTCCTTATACCACTCGTAGTGAAATAGTGGAATCTTATTTTGTTTTAAAGATTGGAAGCGAAGATTGGGCGAATATTGGGCGAAAAAGTCAACGAGACTCAATATGTAGACTATAGTACCGGCATGTTTGAATTAATATACATAGTGTTCTATTCTATGTTCAAATTATCATTTTTATAACGCTCGAATGGGAAAGGTGAATTCATTTTATATTATGGCCAACTGTATATATTATGTATAACAAAAAGGTATTTGTAAAAAATACAAGTTTGAAAATGGTTATCGCAAATATTTGAAATAGTTTTGCTCTTCTTTAAAGAGACTCTCCCTAGCGTTCTGTTTGTCAGCGGAAGCGTTTCATGATCTTAGAGCAAACTATTTGAAACTAAATACTGCTGGACATTTCATTGGTGCTGACTGATAACTTGCCCTTATAATACTGTTCATGTGTCCCGAGCTTCGACTAACATATTAATCAGGGCGCCGTGTTGAAATAGTAATGTGACGAAAAAGTAATGAGTTCGAGCCAAGCAGAATGATCAAAAGTCTGATCCAGCCCCCAAAATCATCTAGATGAATTAGAATCATTGGTAAAAACTTATTTCCTTATCAACATAAAACGTGACTTAGATCATTTATAAATAATTTTCGCAAAATGATCTGAAACATTTTGTATTTTTATTATCAAACTAACTCAATAGCGTTTCTGTATGATTAATAACTACAAAAACGAATCTATACTTAAGGACTTCGAAAACGCACGCATGTAGTATGTTTTTATTTTTTTAAGCGAAAACAAAATACGAAGGATTCAATCAAAAGTGTAAAATACTCGTATATATTTACTTAATAAAACATAATCTTTACAACTGAAAATATTAAAACAATGTTGATATGTGTATGAGTATAATCAAATTGTACACAAAGTCCTTACATATATTTTCATTCTTCCGAGGGCAAAAAGTGTATTATTGACTGAGCATTCCATAGCTATTCGCCGCTGTAGGTTTGATCTCCGATTAGGTCCATTTTTTTTAATTTTGAGAGGAAGATTTCTAGCTGGCTTGTGGCCAATAGTCCTACCCGAGTGCTTCTGCTCTCCACCTGTAATTAGCCAGACGTTAAAATATGTCTAAAAGAAATACTATCGCTGTGATGAAAAACTCCGTAATCAAAGCACATAAGGCACTGAGAGACTGTCGGCAGATATAGCTATAATTCTAAACGGATTAAACCCGATAAAAGCAAAGGTCACAGGAAGCCAAAAGCCCCACATTTTTTTTCTGCATTTCTAATTATTAGACAGTCAGTCGAACTTTCTCTTTGTTCATGATACTCCCACCGGCAGTCTCCTAAGTGCCTCGAGCGTTTTGATTTGTTTCATAATGACCCAGAGTGAAGGTCATGACTCTGATTACATTCAGAAGATGCATACCTATAAATGAGGTCATGACCTTAACGCAGTAGTTCATTCTGTTTCTTTTGGGGAGGGATACAGTGCAGTTAAATCGGCTGCGATAAGTATGCAAATCAACAATGCATGTGACTGCGACCGCTGGTCCATACTGTGTATCAATACCGACTACAACCCCCTGTGGAAAGTGTTCGCATCCGCACGGACAGGTTGTTGTACGCGTGACTGATTGATGAGCTCACTAATAAATATGCACCTATTGCAGGCAGTGTAGTGTCCACGACATATACCTTACACGAGCCCCTAGTAGTGTAACGGACACTGTCGTGATCTTGTACAATAAGTCATCGGGTTTTGTTCATTTGGTAAATAACAATAATGTACTGGAATGTTGTTGATGATGATGATTTTTCTATTACCTACACATCTGCTAAGTATCAATAATACAATGGACTTGACTGTACTTGACTTGACTATTTGAGTTTACTGTCGCTTTGACAGTATTTCAGTCATATAGCAACGTCCAGCTAATTACAGGTGGAGGAAGACCCCGAATACACGGAGGCAAATACAATGGCATGATGTTGTTGTTGTTCTTGATGATGATGATGATGATGATGATGATGATGATGATTTTATATCTGGTAAATAACAGACATACAATAAAATGATGATGGTGATGATGATGCTTAA
Organism: Solen grandis; assembly: GCA_021229015.1. NCBI lineage: Eukaryota > Metazoa > Mollusca > Bivalvia > Adapedonta > Solenidae > Solen > Solen grandis. The sequence continues at coordinate 4,263,815 of CM037789.1, forward strand.
CTCGAAAGGCTCTCTTCATGGTCACTACTTGCGCATAACTTGAGTATGTATATAATGAGAAAATGGGCGCTCGTGTCAACGTCATTAAAACAGACAATGACTCTAATCAGGTTGGGCCAGAGTTAGGTTAATGTGTCTATTTATTACACTTATCTGCAGCGTGATATCGCAGCGAGGCAGTCCTGTGCATGTACTTCTCTCATGCAGACTGTGTCTCCGGACGCCACGATGAAAAGATGAAAACATAGCTATAAATGTTTAAACATTTTCATCATTTCAGAAAAATGGATGATAGATTAAATCTCATATCGATGCAGCATTTCATTCACACCCTCTAAATCAGAGTGACGGCGCTTTTTGCAACAAAAGAATGAGTCATGCATTACGCTGCTGGTCTTATTTGTGACTTGGAAGCAGCTTTATTTGATAAGATATTATTTGAAAAACAAACAAACAAAAACAAGAGGTCCATGTTGATCTTAAAGTGGCTCACCTAAGAAACATGGACTTGACTTGACTATTTGAGTTTATCGTCGCCTCGACAGTACTTCAGTCATATAGCGACGTCCAGCTAATTACAGGTGGAGGAAGACCCCCGAATGCACGGAGGCATCCGGATAGAACCACCGACCTACCGCAAGCCAGTTGGAAGGCTTCCTTACATGAAAATCCAAATGACCCTGCCGGGATTTCGAACCCACGCGGTGAGGGGCTGAGTGAGTGTTAAAGTCGGCGACTTTACCCCCTAGGCCACGGAGGCCTCTAAGAAACATGGCCTTGTACAAGTTACTATATTGAAGCATAGTCATACTGAATACATTATCCATACACTAATACAGCAAAATCATCTCAATCCTAGACTTTAGGCCAAACTTTAAGGACGTAGCTTAGAATATCATGATCAAGGTCATCCAAGGTCACAGTTAAATTTAACAAACAAAATTGCGCCTGTGCTCCATAACTGAACGTTATTAGCGCCCTGTATAAGCCTAAGTAAGGAGTTTTGGCTTTTAATGAAAAGTCAGTAATTTTTGATATGAGAGAATTCCTTCTTTATAATTCTTACGTTTTGATGAGAAAGGGCTTTAAATGTAGATTTTTTTAATTGATAAATTATTTGTATGTTTTGAGTACCTAGTATTTCTGGAAGTGTCGGATTTGTTAAGTCATACCAAAATAATTTAGAAATATAGTATTTCCTGAATACAGCCTCTGGTACCTGATTCATTTAATTTCGTACAAACAAATTTTTTCCTTGGCGTATGTTGTCCCACATTATTGTCTTTCTAATTATGAAACAGAGAAACAAGATTAATGCAATGACATATTTCACAACATTAACAAATTACATTTTGTTAAATTATAATAAAAGGAAGAAATAAAAACACCCCAAATAACAACAACAACAACAACATCATCATTACAACAACAAAAACAACAACAGCAGCAAAATACGGTTTCAACAAGTTTGCGGGAAAGTCGTAAAAACAACAACAACAAAATAATATTTACAATACAATTTTACATTTGTGAAACACACATACAGAATATTTTTCGGCGTAGCTGTATAATTTCGATTTCAACTCGCATCTTAAACCAATCAAATGTACGCTAACAGCGGTAAATAATTCTAAGCTGAATAAAAGGACTCCTGTTATTGGTTAACGCATCGTTATGGACTATAAAATTACTGTAAATAAGGGGTGCAGCTTGTATATATCATTCAGCTTGGTGTTATTACTTTTCTTTTTGATGTAAACATGAAAGTGATTTCAGTAAGTTAAATACAATCCTTTTCCATCAATTGAGGAATGCTACTTTGTGAAAATAATTTAAAACAACAAAAAAGAATCCACCGTGTTATGACATGAAACCCCTTAATTACTATGTATATTGAATTCTTCCAGCCTGCCGAGATGCTCTCATTGAAAATTAATTCGCCAAAACCAAAACAACTAATAACGCTTTTATATCATAATTGTCAAAAAAAAACCTTATCTATAATAATATATTTATAGAAAAAATACTGAACTATTTCTAGAGCGTACTAAATTTGTTGTACGTCGGTCTTTCGCGCGCTTTTCCTCGGAATGTTCTAGAAGACTGGAAATCTCGTTTTTCTTTCATCCTACGCCGAATATCTTTTTTAAAGATATTTCTTGTTTTGAGTTAAATGGATGGCTGTCTTACGAAGCATCTGAGACATTAGACTGTTTCTGAAATAAAGACAGCATACTGGTATAATTCGAAATATACGAGGTATAGTATTGCACTGTCAAGGATTACCACATAAAATCACCAGAAAAATCTTTTTTTTTTCTGCTGAGTAAAAATAATTTGGTTCACAAAGCGACACAACTTTCCTCATGCCACCTGTGTACAAAATGTTCTAACAGTGATTGCCAATAATTGACAGAAAGCGTGTTTTTTTTAATTTATTTATTTCATTTCTCCCACTTAGCAGTGACATTGACTTGGTCCCGATTGGTCCCGATTGGTCCCGAAAGTAATATGAACCTTCCCCTTTATACAAGAAACGTACGTACAAAATCTGACCGTAGTGATCTTCGAATGGAGATAGAGAAAAAAGTTAATGATTACAGGGACACACTAAACATAGACTATTGTTTTAGAATGTTCAATACGTAAGAACATTAAATTATTATATTACATTTGTATGAATATGGTTTGTTTACGGCAAATTTATTATACATGTATATTTATTTTATTTGAATGCCAATGGCAAATCTATCTCTTCACAAACAGTACAGTGCAACAAATGTAATGATAATAATTTTAAATATTGGCAACCAATACTGGCAAAAAAGATATTCACAGTCGCATTTGATTTGGCCACAATAAAATATCCCTAATAAATGTTACTGAGCAGAGTCTTTTTCTATTTTTAGAACGAATGTCCCTGACCTTTTAACCAAATAATCCAAAACTCAGCGGTGTCTACGGTGCGTTACCGGTAGTGGCCCTGGTTTTCTTGTAAATATCCAAACACTGCATTGATGAGGTTTGATTATTAAATTAATAAACCAAGTTAGGCGAATCAGAGTTTTCTAAAATCGGAGTGGTACGTTTATTTTTAATTAACACTGATCTCTTTATAAGTAATATTTTTTGTTGCGAGGATTGTCAACTGTGCGTATTTATTGTTACGGTGTGTTGTTAACTGCGTGTATTTATTGTGTGATATATTGTTAACTGTGTGCATTTATTGTTAACTGTGTGTATTTTTGTTTGTTGAAACTATTTTAGCAACCAGCAAAAGGTAAGAAACAACATCAACAGCAAACAAATTATGAAATGACAGCGAAGAGGCTGTTGCGTGAGTAACAAGGTCGCATACATGAAATGTTGATTACAAACTGTTTTAATTGCGGTGCTTTTCATAATGTATACTGACTTTATACTTGAATAAATACCATATTTTATTATTTAGACAGTATAGTATATATTTTTTAAAATACATGTTTAAAATATGTTAAAAACAGTTAATGTCATTTTAGAGATTTAATATATGATATTTAATCGTGTGTATATATGATTTTTTCCTGTTATTATTATCTGCATAGTTAAAAAAATATATACGTTTTTTTATCATGTAAATATTTCAAGTTGTGTTGTATATGTCTTATGGATTTTATATTGTACAACGCCATTGAATATGTATTCATCATAGAAACAGGGGTTTAACCAAATTAAACAGGTTTTATTTTCAGTTTCAGTTGATGTAAGTTTCGGCTTGGTGTATATAATTATTGTTAAAAGGAATGCATAAAAATCTTATTACAAAAATCGTTTTATATGTCTTCACAGTAATATATTCCTTTCAATCCTCCATTGTTAGTTTCCATATACTAAATATTTTTATCTTCGGGTACAGCAAGAAACAACACCTTGTCCTTTTGAAACTAGCAAAAATAAACATATAAAATTGCTCATGTGCGGCGGCCTTGCTTGAGGTACGTCGAAAGCTCTACCTGAACGCCTCTGAACATTCTGGGTCTTCTCCCATCAGTGATAAGCTGGACGACTGAAAAATTGTAGTAGCAACGGTAACCTCCAGCAACAACAACAGAAGTTGGTAAATAAGGACGGACCTTAAGGGTGTATGCTTCATTTTTGTCTCCAATAGAATCTTCTGATGTTCACATATGTTGTGTAAAAATGTGCCGAATACGAAATTGTAAATAAATTGATAGGTCACCGTGCCCGTATTTATACTACGTTTGTATATCCATAGTAACCGTTTCGAATAAATAGCTAGAATATATATATTTCTCGTTAAAAAGAAAAGAAAGAAGTAAAAAAATCTACAAATAGAAAACATGCTTATTGACAGTTAATTCATTATAATTTAATTTATCTGAATTCATGATTTAAATGTCCTTAGGTACTTCTTTTTTTTTTATAAAAATTGACTAAAACTCATAGAAGTTTTGGAAAAGGGAGAGAAAAATAGCTTCATTTTCAAGCATTTTTGAATTTTACAGAAAAGCCTTCAATAGATTCTTTTTAATTTCCTTGCAAATAGTCTTTATATTGATGATTTTTTTATCATAACAATGAAGAAAAGGTATAGGTTAATTTTCGAGCCACTGAGCTGTTTCTATGGTAACTGTCTAATGCTAAAAAGAAAATAAAGTTTATAAACATTCTTTATTCATTCAAATAAATTAACTATTTGAAAAGAAGATGTTATTAATACAAACAGATGCTCTATACTAGCGAAACAACCTTAACAGAAGCTCGTTCACAGATAACCGATAGAAATTTAAAAAAAATCTACTGTCCCTCGTTAATGTTGGTTTGGA
>CM037789.1:4268740-4318740 GCA_021229015.1 Solen grandis
ACAATATCATTGCTGAATATGTTTCTATAATTATATCATGTTATCGACCTCAGGTACCTCCATGGGTTATTGTGACACCATAAAATTATTTTCGAGCCTCTTTGCCTGATACCCTGATTTCCGTATGTGATGCAAAACAGGCATTGTTGATTTGCATGATTATCAGCAGAGCACGGACATGCAAGATGGAATTTGATTAATAACCGGTCGTCATGGAGTTACAATTTTTTTTATCAATCTGCAGTCCGTCAAACCATGCACACAGTGCCTTCAGCTCTTTGATTTCAATATTTGCTGTTCTATGATCTTTATCAATATCACACAGAAGATTACTGACATCAAGCCTCCTCCGGTACCAAATTTAAACTAAAATTCAGGGAACCCCAGTGACCTAGCTAGTGGGTAAAGTCGCTAACTAAATATCATGTATAAGTAACCTGTATGGGTGAATTTGACAGGTGCGGAAACTTTCCTATAAGACATTTCCGCACTCCGTTATACATGACCTACATGACCTTAAAGAACGTAGCTCTGTCGCGGTAAAATTGGAAATCATGACGTTACTACCCTCTAAGTATATGCCAAACAGCTTTTCTCGCTATATTCCGCGTGCTCCCTACGCGCTTTAAACGTAAGAAGTACGTTTCCATGATCAGACCACGCTCCTAACCCGACCGCGGCAAGATACAGATACGCTCTAGACGATGGAGCCACGATCGCACGACGCGCTTCCCACGTCTGCGTTACGGTCCCAGTATCGTCAGTCCCGACGACCAAGCAACCCTGATGTACGTGAGTCACACGATTCCGATACGCTGCCACCGCTGCTACCACGTTTTTGCCCACGATTCCGAAACGCTGTCACTAGATCATTAATCACCACGACCTCGCTACGGAAATTTTGTCACGCTCAATGGTGACACTGATACGTTCTCGATACGCTCTCGACGACCACGCTTGACTGAAATTTCTTAGCGCGGTCGTGGTCACGGTGTGAAGGTGGTTTAACATATGAAAGACATAATCAGACAACCACTACTTCATCCTCTGCTTTTTCCTTTATATATTCACAACTATCGCTCATGTATGCATATTAATTATGTGTGCATGTAAGTGTGTGCATACATTTGAGAATGCTCAGGTTTATTCATCTAATTCAACCCCCTCCCTATTTGTTATTATGCCCTGGCAATCGTATGCCTCCGTCAAAATTTTTAAACCCTTATAACGTTGTTATCGCATGATGTATACATGTAATTTGATCTATCACAGCCTGGCCATATTTAATTCTAATAAGCAAACACACGCTTATACCTGATATAACATGCATACGTGCTGAGTGTAAACAACTTGCAAACGACATTGCCTGTGGTATCTGGGCTGATCTACCCGGGTGCTTATTCTCCACCAGTTGTTAGCTTGACGTCGCTATCACTTAAACGGTCAATCAGGAACTAAAATTCGATTTGAAGGTTAGCGTACCCTTCAACAAAAGAATCAAGACACCCTGGGACACTGTAACATATGGTGTCCCTGCTCAATATCGCAATCCCTGCAGAACCTAAGAACCTCTCATGACTATTTGAGACAGTATTTCAGTCATATAGCGACGTCCAGCTAATTACAGGTGGAGGAAGACCACGAATGCACGGAGGCATCCGGGTAGAACCACCGACCTACCGCAAGCCAGCTGGAAGGCTTCCTCACATGAAAATCCGAATAACCCTGCCGGGATTCGAAACCACGCGGTCAGGGGCTGAGTGAGTGTGTCAACTTTACCCTCTCGGCCACGGAGGCCTTCACTTAAGACACACATAACTTCAGTGCTTAAAAGGATTTGAATTTGAATTGGATTTTACATTTCAATACACAAGCTTGTATTTATAAACTTGCATACTATAAAATAGCGAATATGCTTAAGAAATTAAAACTTTGAAATTGCAACTATAAAGTAAAAATTGCTAATAAGCACACAATGAACTAGCAAATTGGGGGATAAGGCGTTTGCAGTGTAGAAGAATTACCTGTAAATGATGAAAGACGTAATAATCATATTCCGGGTCTTATCTAGTGCAAACCTCCCACCGACATAAATAGCCTGTGAGTAAATGGAACCCTTGTAGACCAATCTGACACCATATCATCATTCGATCATTTAAAGAACATCATGAGCCCATCTTGTAATTACTATATAACCAGGCACCGTCCTAGATGGTTGAGTGGTCCGAGCGTCCGCCTCGGGAGATAGGGTTCGATCCATGGTCGCGACATACCAGAGTCCTAAAAATGTATTGGTAGCTCACTGCTTGACGTTCAGAATACTGGTATATACAGGAAAGCTCCGGAGCTGGTTGGTCAGGTGTCAGGATAATGTAACAGGATGTTGTGCGTGTATCATGCAACGTGTCTACGGCGTGATCCTGCACTATGGCAACACTGTATCTGTCTCGAGCAGACATAGACATAGTCTCCAAATGACCGAAATTTTGTAGGCGGGACGTTAAAACCAAAAAAAATACTAACTATATTACCAGATCCGCGGTCAGGTAACCATAACGCTGGCAATGATAGGGATTTGGTTCCTCACTTGCACTCTACACTACGATAGCGCTAACACTGTTAAATTTTAGTCTTAGGGAATGGACTGATGATGTTTGGTATTCGTACAAATCTAATAAAATAAATCCTTGTTGTAGAAAAATGATTATATTATAATATGGTTACATTTTCCTCTTTTCCTTACTTTTTTGAAAGTTTGCAATATTCAATGACCTGCTGTGGCTGCAGGTAGAACATTGGCCAACAGTGAAATGCCAGAGTTGACAGCTGCAAATGTCCCCAAAGGTATGCTGACCGGCTAATCAGCTGCAGATGTGTCCGTCCTGTCATTTGGTGAGTCAGGGCATTCCTCTGGATAAATTAGTCTCATTAGTTCAGAAAATATAAAGAAATTGGTTGTTTGATTGTGATAGTCAGACCACATTATGAATTGAAACTGTCTAACATCTAACCTCAGCAGTGGCTTCATCACTGCTGGGAATGCTGTTGATGCAGCTTGGGTTTTTTCTTCCAGTTTCCTGGCACCTCCAGCCTCCTTCTTTTTTCTGAGATCCCTTGACATAAAGAAGCACTATCTAGCTGAAGTACCTATGCAACAGAATTCATAAAAGTCATGAAAGGCAGATTATCTATAAGATCTTGTATCATATATAGACATTGCTAATAATGATGTGATGTAAATGACCGTTGTCCAATACTGTAGTACACTGTAATGCTGGGTCTAGTGAATTGAAGTGAAATAATATTTCGAGCATTACGTGTTCGCAGTGACCAGTTTCAATTTAAATTTTATTTAAGTCACTTATAGATCATGCCATTTATGTGTGACGTCAGAAATATATTGAAAAGCTGGGCTATATTTGATTGCTGATGACAATTTATGGGGTTAAGCAGAACCTATACATAACTCATTATGGTGACTATCAAAAAACTAACGTACTTCATCATATCACTCAAGTTAATATTTGCCGTTACAAGGCACCCCATCTATGGTATTCTTGTTTCTATGTCTATCATCCCCCTCACTGCGGAATTTTTCAGATCTACTGCACTGTAGTCATCCCATACAAAAGGCATGGAGGACCATGTGACCATCGCCGTCACATATGGCAATGTACACCTGAGTCAGATAAAAATGTTCAACATTAGTTCACAATTGTTTAACAAGTACATGTATATAAATATCCTTAAAAAATCTTAACAACTGTAATTAATATCATATTGAGTGTCTAGCATGAAAAAAGATAAACATACATTTATGACACGATGTCCAAATTCCATAACACAATACCCCAAATCCCCTAGGCCTCATTGTTTGAGGCCATATGCCAAATAAATGAAGTCAATTGAATGGGTTTCAAGTCAGTTCAGCTTTCAAATTATAGCCAGAGAGTTACAAATTTCAGCAGACAAACAGCTAGGACAAAAACAAAATGCCTTTCAAGATAATTCTATTTACTAATGGGAGATTACAGAAACAATTCTGTATTTGGCTATTTTCAACTAAACAACGTCTTCCTGAGAACAGTTGTAGAGAATGTAAACAATAATAAAAAAAAACAAACTTATAATGATAAAAAATATACCGTGAAGCAAAAGCAGTCCTTGGGCACCCATTCAACCATGCTCCGCAGAAAGCGAAAAGGCTCTTCCCAACGACTGGTTCCCCAAAGGAAGTGACGTAGACTGTCGATCTGCCAGCTGTACAAGTTTAGGCCATACATGGCAGACCAAGCCAATAAGTTACTCCAAAGACATCCTCCACTAAACAGAGAATAGCTTCGTCTAGAAAATCTTTAAGTGGCTGCAGAGATGCTGACCTTTCGATATTCCTCTCCATTTCTGGTCTTGGGGAGAACATTCCCATCTAGACATAGGTAGTGTCTTCTATGCTCTACTGAAAAATACATTTTGTTACAATTGCTTAGTCCCCGAGGATTTGAAGATACTAAATGCACACTTTTAACTGTTTTGCACTGTTTCCAGTGGTTAGAGAGTTGTTCCCCAAACTAAGGTATTTGATCAAAACACAGTGTTGCCTACATTTACTATTTCATGTATGACCATGAACTATGTTAAGAAGAGCTAGAGCTTGAAATTAAATATGTATCTCAATAAGAACATAACAATCTATCTAAAGTGTAGCAAAAATGTAATACAAGAGAATCAGTAGAACTGATGGATGCTCCCTCAATAAATGTTCATTCCCATATTTGAGTTATGATTTAAAGACAATTTATGCAATATCAATATCAATAATATTTTAAAGGCATGATACTGTAACGAACATACTTATTAGTGTGTAATTAATTGTTTTCGTTAAAATAATTCTAGTAAAGTTTATAAAAGTTTCTACTTCCGGTTTCCCGATTCGATGTTTTCAACGCCGGCATTCCATTATTTTAGCCACATTAATATAAAGAAACATCAAGTCGTAAGTTTAAATAGCTTATTTATCACATTTCATTGATTTAATTCATTAATTCGATTTAAATGCTTAAACCACGGCCATTTAGTCTCTCGTATAAGCTGACACCCATTTGACTATTCTTATTTAACGGAAATGGTTTCGCCCTGGTAGAGTCTATGTTTTGTCGGTCACGTGACTTTTAGAAAGGTATATAAGGCGGGTCCGCTCAGATTTTCAGTCAGTCTGTTGCCAACTGTCACCAGGGTAAGATCACATATATCACAAGTATATCGTTGTTGATTGTTAGGCTTTGTTATCTTGGTATCAGTCTCCCGTGTAGTCCCGGAAAGATTCAGAACATTCTGGATACCATGGGTTCCGATACATCCTGTAACTTGGGTTTGGGAGCTCATTTAGCATCAATATCGTTTGCTTGTCTGTCGGTACAGAGATTGTTACATGGGTAGGGCTTGATCATCCCAGGATATTTCCATTCATCAGCTATTAAAAGTAAGTGACCCGAGATATCATTTTTAGGTGGTTTCCATCTCTTTAATTTTTTATAGCTCAGACAGGGTGAATTGTAGGGTTTCATGACCGGATATGTTAGAGTTCTGTGTTTAATTGTAACCAATCTTTGTTGATTATATTGTTTGATCCCCGTAATTTGTATGTCATCATAATCATTTTCATCGAATCATTGGTTTCTAATCATCGGCTAGATAAGCCTCAAAAAAATAAGTATATGTACATATGTAGACATAGTTAGCCCCGATACACGTTACAATATGAAATAAGAAAGACCAGCAAATGCCATGATTCTCTAATTCTGTTTTTTTTGCCACTGCCTTCAATCATTTTTTTAAATAAATATCTTTATTATTTATGTATACTTTTAATAATAATAATAATAATAATAAGGGAAATAATTCAACCATAGCACCTAGTGAAGGCAAAGTGAAGTTAACTTCACTTCTTTTGTATACTATGTACCAATTTGTAAAATTTACTTATGCCCTTGAAAGTAGTGTTCTGGGTAAGTATTTTAAAACATGATAATATGGGAAATATTTTATTAACATGACCAGGTATTTTTATGATTCTTAAACACTGCACTGCCGGTTTATACCTTCCATCAGTTTCATAAAGTTTTATATTTCATGTTTACCTTTTGAACGGTTATTCTCAAAACATCAATATAATAGAAGGATGCATTGGAAATGTGTTAGGTAGAGTTTTTCTCTTTGCCATTTTATAATTTATATATCAATTAAATTGCAATACTGTATAACATTAAAAAGGGAGATATTTCAACAAAAATATCATTGAAGATAATGAATAATCCCAGCAGTGCCAGAAATTAAAAACAAGCATACAAAAAAATGTAGTATTCTGATACACAATACATATATTGCAGAAAAAAAAAATCAATAAATATAACAAAGGGCAATAACATTTAAAAGATCATAACCTGCTTTAGAATATGGTGGCATATTTCTGCCAGTTACTTATCCACTTAGCTATGTCGAAACTTTTCTGAAAATTTGTCACATATTCAGTTATTATCTGGCAAGTAGAAAATTTTCAAGTTATCCACTTAGGTATCTTAACAGGATTAAACTGTCTGTTAGTGCCCACTACTGCCGAACACATATTCACTTAGGTTAACTGGATATCATGCTTTTTTCCAGATAATTATGTGAAAAAATGCTTCTTATTCACATAATTTAACTGACTAACTTGAATAAAGGCGAGATATCCAGGTATCTTCAGTGAATATATGGCTGGCTACGGAAACGTTAAAGGGCCTTCAATTAATGACATGTTTTGTGTTAAGTCAAAAACTTTCTGTTCGCCTTGATCAGATACTTTAACACTTGTCAATTTATATAGCTCGCAAACACTAAATCTATATAGATAATGCGTCTATACTTTTCTCGATATGATTGATGTTTTTGTCAAAGCGAATAGGTATTTTTCCACTTTATCAAATAGTTCCGTAATTCGCCTTGACAAAAACATTCAAACATGTCGTGAAAATTAAAGTTGCAATATCTATAAAATTCTCATTATGCGAGCTAAATAAATTGACAATTGTTAAAATATCTGATCAATGCGAATAAAAAAATGTCGACTTAGCACAAAACATGTCATTAAATGAAGGCCCTTTAACGTTTCCGTAGCCAGCCATATATTGTGGGCACTAACGGGCAGTTTTGTCTTGTTAAGATACCTAAGAGGATAAAGTGATTTTGTTTGAAGATAATTGTAATTTCGCAATTATAATTCTATATTTTACATTATCTAAAGGCTTGATACCGGTATATGCCGATGCTCATATGATGTCTTTGTTACTTTGTAAATATCTAATAGTTTAAATATATTTTATTATTCACATTCATGCAAACATAAAGGGTACAAACAATGTGAATAGTGCCATTATTTGTGAAATAAATAGATTAAAGGGAAAGCAATTTGCTTATAAAACTTCTCTCCAACAAATGTAGATTTCAAATGCAACTGCCGAGAATTAAATGACTCATATTGTGTTTGTTTAACAAATAGAACACGTTTGTTCAATATTAAACTGTACATAAAAAGGATACTTATTTTGCATTTTTGAAATTGTACTTAGTACATTGAATGGTCAATGGATGTTATACAAAGTGATAGCATATATTGATATCACTAGAGATTTGGTGAATTCTTATTTGTTTTGATTTCAGAATGAGAATAGATGGGTGAATTTGTAGATTTAAATAAAAAAAAATTTTTTACTTAGTGTAGAATGTATACTTAGATACATAGAGGATTTAGTACACGTGTACTTAGATTGTATGAACATTGTAGATCTCCACACATGTGTTTGATATAATTTGATATCAACAGTCTTTTTGACTTGTATCCATTGGTAGAGGATTGGGGTATCAGTGCTTGTTTGGATTTGTCTTTGAATTGAGTCTTGTTTAGTTTGACACTATTTCAATTTGATTTCATAGTGTCTGGATCTACATATACACTTATAAAACTCTTGGATGCTTTCCACTCTTTACCATTTTCTGTGAAAGTAGAAAATAGAGATGATCTCTTACAATTTATCCGGACAATGGCTCGACTTGAAATTGGATCGCCCGCATCCCATCGTCAAACACATGATTTCAATGGGGGTATGCAAGGTCATGATAAAAAGGATTATCATTATCCTAAATTACCTGCATTTTTTGGTGAACCAAATAAGGGTGACAACACATGGGCTTCATTTAGGTATGAGGTGAACTCCTTGAAAGCTGACAAGCTTTTCACCACAGATCAGATTCTGTATGGTGTTAGGAGAGCACTGAAAGGAAAAACAAGTGACGTCATTAGAAGGATGGGTACAGAATTGACCCTTGAAGCCGCCATGCGTCAACTCGATAGTGAGTTTGGTTGCATTGAAACTACAGAATCCCTTATACCGAAATTTTATTCTGTAGAACAACAACCTAAGGAGGATAGATGGAATTATAGAGGAGGACAATACCGAGAAACTACAGGAAGAGGAAGAGGATTTCCTAGCTAAAGAGGAAGAGGATTTGACAACAGAGGAAGAGGATTCGACAACAGAGGAAGAGGATTTAATTCTGGAGGTAGAGGATCCTATGGAGGAAGAGGAGGCTACACATCAGGAAGGCCATTAGCCAGCAACACCTTTAAGCCGGACATCACTTGCTACAACTGTGGCTTTAAAGGGCACATGGCAAGGAACTGCCCAAAAGTTTAAGTGCCTCGGTTGAAGGGTCGGACAAAGGCACAAGAGTGAGGAAAGACCCTAAATTAGTAGGTGACACAAATGAGGTAGTGGTCACTATATGTGGAAAGAATACCACAGCATTACTTGAAAGTGGCAGCTGTGTGAGTGCCTTGAGTAGGTCATTCTACAAGGAAAACTTGTCAGATATGAAAATACATCCTCTCACAGATCTGGTCAAAGTTGAGTGTGCAGATGGCAAACTACTTCCTTATGATGGATATATAGAAGCTGACTTAGAGATCACCAAAGGACTTCCTAAATTAACACCACATAGATGTTTATTTTTAATAACTCCGGATACCAACTATTCACAGAAAACTCCAGTGATAATAGGAACAAACATCCTCAATGAATTACTTATGGAATGCAAAGAAAATTTTGGACCCCAATGACTTCAGAAATCTGGACTACATATGCCTTGGTACCTCTCTTTTAGATGTATACACCTGCGTGAAAAAGAATTTAAGAAGAACAATGATAGGATAGCCTTGATAAAAAGTGCTGGGGATCAGAAGATAATTTTAGGCCCAAATGAAACCAGAAACATCATAGGACACACACAGAGGCAAATGGAATATGGACAGACTTATGCCATCATTCATGAAACAGAAAAATCAGCCCTTCCAACATATGTGGATATAACTCCTACAGTTCTGTACTATAAGCCTGGTCAAACAACAGGTAAGAGTGAATGTATCCAACCTGACGACCAACTCTATAGTCATTTCACCTAGAGTTGTTTTGTGTGAACTGCAGCCAGTTACTTTAGAAGAAGGAATTTTACAGGACATAGAAGAAAAGAAGATAGAGGATGAAGTCATGAACAGCATTCACATTGATACTGATGGAACACTTAACACAGAAGAGACAAAAGAAATTAGGAATCTTCTTCAAAAGCATATTGATATCTTCTCCAAAAACGATACAGACATAGGGAAATGTGACAAAATAAAACATAGGATTGATCTATTACCAGGACAAGATACGCCATTGAAACAACCACATAGAAGAATCCCACCAAACATGATTGAGGAAGTGAGGAAACATTTGGAACAATTTTTAGGAGCCGGAATTATAAGGAAATCTTGTTCTCCATGGGCATCTAACGTCGTCCTTTGCAGGAAGAAAAATGGAAAGTTACGCATGTGCGTTGATTACAGAATGCTCAACAATCGTAGTGTCAAGGATGCCTACGCATTACCCAGAATAGAGGAGGTGTTCGACATAATGTATGGTGCAAAATATTTCACTACTATAGACATGAAAACTGGATACCATCAGGTAGAAATAGAGGATAACCATAAGGAAAGAACTGCATTTACAGTAGGCCCACTAGGATTTTTTGAATATTTGAAAATGCCTTTCGGTTTATGTAACTCACCTGCATCATACCAGAGATTGATGGAAGAATGCTAAGGGGAATACAACATGACAATTTGTATCATCTACCTTGATGACTTGATGATAGTTTCGGATAATTTTGAAGAACACATCAAACGGATAAACATGATTCTGACTAGACTAAAGGAATGCAACTTAAAACTTTCCCCAGAAAAATGCTACTTCATTCAGAAACGTGTTAACTTCTTAGGCCATGTTGTCAGTGAAGATGTAATTAAGACCGACCCAGCAAAGGTAGAGAAAATTAAGAATTGGCCAACCCCACAAAACCACGATGAAATGCGATCATTCCTAGCTTTCGCCGGATACTATAGAAGATTCATAAAGACTTTTGTAAGATCACAAGACCTTTAGCTGACCTATTACCATCAACTTCATCAAAGAAAGGAAGGACCAAGAAAACCAAAGAAAGAATGGATATGGAACGAGGAACAACTACAGACATTTGATCAACTGAAAAACATATTGACAAATCCACCAATTTTGGCTTATCCAGATTTCGATATAGAATTTGAGCTACATACAGATGCTTCTAGTAAAGGCCTTGGAGCAGTATTGTATCAGACACAAGATGGTCAGAAAAATGTAATTGCATATGCTTCGAGATCCCTCAGCAGATCTGAAAAAAAAACTACCCTGCATTCAAACTGGAATACTTAGCTTTAAAGTGGGCTGTCACAGAGAAATTTTCTGATTACCTTGCCATCAAACATTTCACTGTATTGACCGACAGCAACCCACTGACCTACATCTTAACCACTGCAAGACTAGATGCCACCAGACAAAGATGGGCCGCTGCGCTCAGCCACTACAACTTTGACATCTACTATCGTCAAGGATTGAAGAATGCTGATGCAGATAGTCTAAGCAGATATCCAGTTGTAGAGACAAACAAAGAAGGTGAAGAACTGAAGCTGATGGAACATGAGACCATCAAAGCCATATGCAACTGCAACACACATATACCTTTCATTGAAGTTCTACCGGCAGGAAAGATTGACATTGTAGAAGCTACCAGCTTACCTGGAACTCCTCTAGTGGAATTGACAGAGATGAGAAAGGCACAGAGACAAGACCAGTTGATTTGGAGGTGAAAAAGATCAGTCATGGATAAATGCTTACCTGACAAGAATCTGTGTACAACAAAACAAGACCTATTCATGAGGAGGAACTTTGAAAATTTTAAGATCATAAGAGGTGTTCTATACAGAGAATGGAAGAATGGCGAAGACAGAACATATCAGCTAGTTTTACCGGAATGCTTTAGAATTGATGTACTAAAAGGCTAACATGATAACCTTGGCCACCCAGGAAGAGAATGGACACTCTCATTACTTAGAGAAAGGTTCTTTTGGCCTGGCATGTCCAGTAACGTAGAGAAATGGGTTACCACATGCAAGAGATGTCAGTGTCGGAAAGCATCGACAAACATCAGATCAGAATTGGTAAGTATTGTAACAACATACCCATTAGAATTAGTATCCATGGATTTTCTATGTATGCATTAGCAGTACCAACTAGAAACCAGACAGCCAAAACAACAGCCGAAGCATTTTACAACAACTTCATAGTACATTATGGAATTCCAACAAAACTCCGCACAGATCAAGGTGCTAACTTCGAGTCGAATCTCATAAAAGAACTCTGCGCATTAATGGGAATAAAGAAAACAAGGACAACAATTTATCACGCGATGTGTAATGGAGGCACGGAGCGCTGGAATCGCACGTTACTTAATATGTTGGGTACACTGGAACCAGATAAGAAACCGGATTGGAAAAGCTATATTCCATCCATGACCTATGCGTACAATTGTACCCGCCATGAAAGCACTGATATATCCCCTTTTGAATTAATGTTCGGCAGGTCACCCAAACTTCCCATAGATGCAATGTTTGAGTCCGTGAGTGATGGTGTGAATGAGAAGAAGACGGTGGGTAAGTATGTTGAACATCTGAGAGAGAGAATAAAAGCGGTGCACGAGATTGCCAGGAAACATGCGGAGAAAGCGAGAGAGAAACAGAAGAAAGAGTATGATAAACGTGCGAGAGCTTCCAAAATAACAGTTGGGGACATAGTATTAATAAAAATCCTAGCACATGGTGAGGGTAAACACAAGTTAGCTGACAAGTTTGAAGAAGATCCGTATGAATTTATTGCTCAACCCAGAGAGGACATACCAGTATACAAGGTAAGATCAAGCGAGGGAATCGAGAGAGTGCTGCATAGGAACCATCTGCTGCCGTTTCGTGTGAGACCAGAGGATGCTGACTATACTAGGCCAGTACCGAAACCAAGAAAGAAGATAGGAAAAGAGACAGGAAATGGTGATACATCTGTAACGCCTGAAGACAAAGATGTTGATGCGAAAGGGAACTGTGACGTCACAAACGAGGTTGATAGTGAGGAAGAGTCAGGAGACGAATGTGTAAGACTTACACGTTACTATGGAGACGCCCACATACCTGAGAGAAGACTCGCTGTAGGAAGAGAAGAGATGCATATGGGAGAAAAGGTAAGTAGAGAAGATGAGCAGAGAGAAGTAGCTACTGAGGACACAGGGATAGAGGATGGTCGTATAGAGCGTCCAACTGAACCAGTAGTAGTGGAACAAACACAAGATAGTGAATATAGAAGAGTGGCAGTAGATAAGTCAGCAGAGGAAGCAGAAACAGGGAGAGAAGATACCACAGATGAAGATGTAGACGGAATAGCACAGGAGGATCGAGAGCATCAACCCAGACAGCCAGATAGTGTCTCAAGAGATACTGTTCCACCAGATAGACCAGTTGTAGTACCATGAAGGTCAACTAGAGTTCGAAACCCACCAGCTAGATACGGGGACTACATCATGCATCAGATTGTTGACAGACCACGAGATGCTAGAGTACAAGCTTTAGATGCACTTGTAAGTTCTGGTGCACTTGAGAATCTGGACACTGACCTGGTGCGGAGGATAGTCAACAATATTATGATGTAAAACTTTGCATTATACAGGTTTTATTTGTACTTGTATTTTATATGAAACTTTTATATTGAGCAATACTGTATTATTTAATATTTTATTTAAAGCCAAAGTATATTTACAAAAAGTTCATTTCAGAAACATAATCAATTAAAGGGTATAACCTAATTGATTGTTTTACTTTTTTCATTTTTTTTTTTTTGTGAATATACAATTGTGCGGTCACAATTTCACAATAGAGGGGGCAAGCAAGAAAGTTCATATTTTCATTCATTATTTAAAATAATGGTCAGCAGGGAATAAGGTAAGTTGTTAACTCTCGAAAGTATGCCTGCTTTTTTTAGAATATACAGCTCTAGAGTACAGTTGTATTTAGAGGACTTTACTTGTAGAAGTAGTTAAGCTTGTAGTTTGACTTTGACCTTTTGTGGACGAATGACGAGACGTCATTTCTCGGACATGGGGAGTGTGTGACGGGGTATATTTATACCGGTGTTAGTCCATTTGTTTATACTGTTGTGAGACCACTTGTTTTCCTATCAACCCTATTTTGGCCCCTTGTGTTTTGCATATCATATCATTTTACTTACTTTTGATTGGCTTGGAGATAAGCGGTTTGTCAGGTGGTCAGTTTGACCGCGAATTACAAGCACTCTCGCTTCACGTCTTGAGCAGACAGGTCAGAGTATTTGGTGATGGACAGATGTCAGATGCGTTGTATTTTATCGTTTGATATGAAATATTAGTTGGTATGTATGTCTCACAGTTTTTCAATATTGTTCTGATTTGTCATGATTGAAGTTGGTAACGTGCTGTATTTCCGTCTTGTGTTTTTACATTTATTTTCGATTCAATTCGCTTTACGCGCGGTTTGTATTTCATTGTCTTCAGAATGGCGGTTTAATAATGAAATGGTAATGGTCCTGCATAACCAATATCACTAGTCTTCTTTTCTCTATTGCACATGTTTAACATTGCAGATTATAACCAGCACGGATAGAGAGAACGAGGGAGAGACGAGTATTGTGAGCAATACCATATATTGGTAGGTTACCTGTGGAAAACTGATTGTCATTATTCTGTTTGTACATGTATGTTCTGTATGTTTTATTATATGTTTGTAACTTTATTTATTAAACGACGGCCTCTAGTCACATAATAACTATATCATTTAAATGTATAAATACGTACTATGTCATTTACAGGAATTATTGTTAAAGCCACTATACGTTTATGAGTTGTATTTTGTGATTTCAGGTTACAACTCGTTACACCCGTAAACTCCTGTAACTACAAATAAACACCTTCGGGACGTATACAGAACGCACGACTCCTTGATTTGTTCTTTCCCATATTGCGTGTTACTCGTGTGGAAATTAGCAAAGTTACAATAATCTGATATAAAGTCATGATATTGCTTCGTTTGAACAATTAGATATAAATAAGAATGAATATATTTGGATACTGGTAAAGAAATAAGATGGAAGAATAACAGGTACCTTTATCGTGACAACCATTCAAATTTGGATTTAAGCGAGGATGTTTTATTTATGTAAGTCGTTTTGTATCTCGAATAATTCTATGAACATAGTCAAAATTTTTCAGTTGTTTATATGATCTAAGTTGGGATTCCCAAATAAGATAGGGGCCTCCGTGGCCGAGAGGGTAAAGTTGCTGACTTTAGAACTCATTCAGCCCCTCACCGCGTGGGTTCGAAACCCGGCAGGGTCATTCGGATTTTCATGTGAGGAAGCCTTCCAGCTGGCTTGGGGTAGGTCGGTGGTTTTACCCGGATGCCTCCGTGCATTCGGGGTCTTCCTCCACCTGTAATTAGCTGGACGTCGCTATATGACTGAAATACGGTCGAGGCGACGGTAAACTCAAAAGTCAGTTGTAAATAGTCAGCCAAATAAGATAACAGCTAGACTTGTTTCGCATATGTTTGCTATATTATATAGAAGTGATATTCCTGAATTGTGGACAAGTAAAACAATATGATAATTGTCCTCTATGGCTCCACAAGAACATATTGGTGATAGAACAATATTTTTGAATGGAGGTGAGAATTAATTGCGCTACAGTGTTTCCTTAGCCTTGTGTGTGTAGAACTTAAAGGTTGCGGTCACCGTAGTAGATGTATGATAGACATTGGTTGGACACCTATCAAGATACAATTTGAAAGTGGATAATGATTGGCATTCTTTTATAGACTGGGGAAGCTCAGTCCATTCACGCACCGTTGACGGAAGGAAAGGCGAATAATATGATGACGATCTAGTAATTAAAAACTGTTTGTGAATTTAGGACATTCCTGAGTGGATAGTTATCAGATCCAACCGTGGCTGGAACAAGAGATGTAAGATATTGTGGAACTAATTTGAGTTTCATTTTGAAAAATAAACATAATTTATGTTTTCACCGTCTAGCGGCTAGAGTGGACCAGCAGAGTTCTTTATTTAGTTCAGATATGGAGATAAACTTAGTTGCACCACATACGATGCGACCAGCTTCAATTTGTATCTTTTGTAATTCTTCTTTTTCATGTTCAGTACAATTATCCCATACGACATCGGCATATTCTAGAATAGGTCTTATAAATGAAAGGAATATGATTTCAAATGTCTTCCGGTCAAGACGAAAGTTAAGTTTTCTGAGAACACAAATTCTTATAAGAGACTTTTCTTGTATGTGTTGGAAATGATCATGCCATGTGCAATCACTTGATAATAAAACACCTAAATGTTTATGAGAAGAAGATTCAGATATAGGTTGATTGTACATAAACAGAGTTTGATAGGATTTGGGGTTCCGTTTTTTAAAAGAAAGTAATAGAAGTAGTTTTGTGGGGTTAAAGGCAACAAGCCACTTATCAGCCCATTCAGAAATAGTTTGAATATCATTTTGAAGAATGTTAGAAGAGGTTACTGGATCATTTATGATGATGAAGAGATTTGTATCATCTGAAAATAGTCTAATATTCGATCCAGTATTTTCAACCATGTCATTTATATAAATCAGAAAAAGTAGAGGACCAAGTATTGAGCCTTGAGGCACTCCAGCCTCGAGATATAACCAATCAGAATTTGCCCCAGGCAACAGTACTCTTTGTCGTCTGTTTGTTAAACAATCTTGAAACCAAATAAGGAGATTACCGTTAATACCAGTTGCTTAGTTTACGGCGAAGACCACATAATACTTTATCGAAGGATTTTAATATCCAAAAAAAATTGTTGTTTTTTTTTGTTGAGATTTTGAGAAAGCATATGATAGTTTAAGACATGAATTTATATTTAAAGTATTAAAACACCTTAATTTCGGAGAGGGGATAATTAAATGAGTTTAATTATTTTATACAGATATAAATAGTTCAATAATAAATAATGGCCATTTGTCAGAAAGTTTTAGTTTCAATAACGGTGACAGACAAGGGTGTTCTTTATCGTCCACGTTATTTGTTATTGCAATTGAAATATTATCCAATTAATAAAACACAATTCAAATATAAAGTGAATAGTTGTTAATGGTAAAGAAATTAAAGAAACTTATTTGTTGATGATGCAATCTTTTTTTAACAATGGTGAAAAAATAATCTTTTTAACAACTTGTAGATACCATAACGCAGTTTGGACATGTTTCTGGTCTAAATCTTAGCATATCAAAATCAACTATTTTGAGAGCAGGGAAGTTGAAGAATCCAAATATTAATATTATGATAAAGAGATTTTGTTTGGACTTCAGAAAATGCAAAAAAAAAAGGAATATAGTTCTATACCAATGCAGACCAAAATATGATTTTAGAATAGCAAAATAGGACCAAAACTCAGTGAATTCAAGAACTGTTTAAAACAGTGGAAACACAGAAAATTAACATATAGAAAAAAAAAATCTGTAATTAAAACTTTCGCATTGCCCAAAATTGTATATCCATTTTACTGTGTTAATATATCAACCTTCCTATAGGATAATAAAATGGGCAAAATTAAGAGATATATTGTTTTCAAAATATAATGTTGGTGGTCTAAATTAACAAATATTGAAATGTTTCTTAATTCTATTAAAAGTAGCTGGATAAAAAGAATATTTGATAAAAATAGTAATGGGCAATGGAAAAGGTTTTATGAAAATATACTTTAGAAAAATGGAAGAGAACTAGTTTTTGAATCTTATTTAAATGAACAAGATATAAAACAACTGAGTAAGAATAACAGATTCCTGAAGGATAAATTAACATGTTGGGATAAAATAAAAGAAAGTGATAAAGAAAACTTAAATGCGCCGAGCTTGAACGGTTAAATTTGTTAAACCCTCGATAACAAACATTAACCTATACTTAATAAACACTGTTACATAATGACATGCGCAGTTCGCCGTAAACTCTTAACAGATAAATCACAATTAAGTAGACAAGTCCCAAAAAATCTCGAACTCTTAACAAATTAAATCGACCAGGAATTTGAAATTTCGGGCACACTGATTGGATTGAAATAGCGGGCAAATTTTCTCCAGATAATAGAAGCCTACGCTCGCTTCGGTCTTCTATTGTCTGTAGAAATATCTTAATATACTCTATCCTATACTTGCAGCTTGCGAAAGCTTAAAATGGCGTCATACATCACGTGGTATGGCCACTTTGATTGTGATTAAAAAGTGACATTCAACCTAAGCAAAAAAAAAAAAAAAAAAACAAGTTCCGTTTCTCGTCGCCCGACCGACCCTCTTTTTTACGATCGACCCTAAAGTTTTTTTCCGCCTTTAAAACAATCTGTCCCTTCTTTTACCTTTCGTTTCATGTAAAAATAAATCCCGACCTACCGACCCTCTTTTTTTTTTGCTTGAGACAAGAAACGGAACTGTTTTTTGGGGCCCTATTTTGAATTAAAGACAACAATAGTTCATTAAAATACCAGTAAACTACTCATATATACAGTGTGTACATGTATATAAAACTTGAGATTTAAGCTTGTCTTCACTGACGTCTTCACAGTATCTGAATTTGTTTGGGATTAACGTCCCATTGGCAGTTTTTCAGTCATTTCGACAAGAGATAAAAGTCTGCTTCACTGTGGTATTAAGTCAAAGTTAAGGGCCATGATATATTTACGGTTACTGCACATGTGGCAAGCTATAAGAATATGGCAGAATTAAGAAGGCCATTGATCATTACAATACCACACCAAGTCACATTATCATGACAATGGGCTAACCGATCCTTGGAACAGACCCATATGAGCCGGGCACCATGCACTAGTTAGATATACAAGTACCTTTTTAACGACTTTACATTGTTTTCACTTTCGGTCAAAAACATGAATGTCGGGGTCAAAAAGCCCTAAAATCAGTTCTGCAGCAAGTAAAGATATGATTTAGAATGTTTGA
This sequence comes from Solen grandis, assembly GCA_021229015.1. Classification (NCBI taxonomy): domain Eukaryota; kingdom Metazoa; phylum Mollusca; class Bivalvia; order Adapedonta; family Solenidae; genus Solen; species Solen grandis. Next base: position 4,287,242 of record CM037789.1, read on the forward strand.
TGTGAATTATTTATAAAATATATGTGAATGAAGCGCTTCGTGTTTAAAATCATTGAAAAGTAGACATTTTATTTTATTTTCTCTTTGTGACATAATGTAGAACTGACAGTCGCTCACCTCGATTAGAATGACTGAAATATTGTCGGTAGGACGCTAAACCTAACAAAATTTCAAGTCAATAAGGGACGCAACTACATTAGATCAAGAATTCTGAAAATGAGTTACCTCCCTTCGCTTACTTTCCCCAAGAATTAATTTTTGACAATAAACGATTTCACCGGTCACGAAGGCCGAGTGGTTAGAGCTTCCGCCCAAGAATCGAGAGGTCATGGATCCCCGGCCGCGACATACCTAAGTCGTAAAAAATCGTACTGGTATTGGTCCCTTGCTTGGTGCTCAGTAGATAAATGTAGTTCAAAGACTGGTTGGTCCGGTGTCAGGATAATGTGACTGGGTGTGGTATCATGGCACATGTCTATGGCGTGATACTGCAGTGCGGCAGCACTATATCTGTCTCAAGTAGATATCGTCTCAAGTAGATACATTCCTTTCAACAGTTGATGCCGGGGTGTATGCTTATGGTTATGGGCATTCCGGATGCTTCCGAGTGAGGCAGAGATTAGGGAGGTTAACAAAGAACCGCACCTTGCAACTGTTCTTGATTTCGACAGTATTTGTGATTTTTAAATAACCAAACAATGTATATGCTTGTACAAGATTATAGTACATGATCCTTAACTTATTTATGCCAGTTCTGTTTTTGACTCTATTGGACAATTTCACTGTTTAGACAACCTCGCTATTATGACCAATTTTCCCCGGAACCGATCGAGATCTTAAGGTAATCCACCCATCATTAAATTGTGATCATGGTTCATCAAGTTAACGTGGGAATTATTAAGTAAATGCAAGCCTTTATAGACTTAGAGCAAAAAAGCCTATAACTCCAAGTCATTCGATGCTTGAATCTGCACTGAAGTACTTTAAAGCATTTGAAGTACCTTGATTACCTTGATTATAATTTAATGATGGGCAGATTACCTTAATAGTATTTTATTGTAATTTTATTTTCTTGGCTGCTTCAAGAGAAGGGCGAGGGAATAAACATTGTGGATTTTCTTTATCTATCAGGAGATAAAAAACAACACAAACATTAATTAGATACGGAAAAGGATATAATCAAATCTGGATATAGAGCAAACTCCACACAGTGATCTCCCTTGCAAGCAAAAAATAATCACTGCCGTTACAAATGTCACGTGATGATGGTAAACTAACAAAATGGCGTCTCTGTCTGCTGTTACAACAACAAAAATATTTTTTAAATGATTTTTTTTACCACGAGGCGATATTTGATGTTTATTGAAGAAAACATACTTAGAGAAATGACTCTCGCAGTAAAATATTTTTTTTACGGAGTTGCGGCGGAGTTTGGATATAGAGAGGTGTGTGTCATAGACCCTTCTTAATATTATCTCATGCATATTCAGTAAGGTAACCAGAACGAGGTTTAGATGGGTCAGTTCAGACTCAGTTGTAAACAAACTCAGCAGCTTACACTGATAGAGACGTCAGTGGTGTACATATTAACACAGGTTTAAGCTTTGCTGAGGCCTAGAAAATTTTAATCCTTGAACAAAAAATCCAAGTTTTACAGTGAAGACTATCTGCATTAAGACAGTTTCCATTAATCCACTATATAAATCACAGAATACCTAATAAGCCAAGCCATGTATATTTCAAACACACAACCTGCTGACCAGATGTAAACACGTGGTTAAACTAATTCTCAACACCTACAATAAAGCCATTAAGCTTACATTCCATTGTAGATAACCTTTTAGACAATAACATATAAATTACCAGCTTCTTTTGGGCACCTAGCTAACAGTATCCCAAATGTCTGTTTTCAGTTCATGATAATACTGATGTATGCAGCAAATGCCACAAATCTCAAAGAAAGAATAAAATTTCACATAGTTAAATGTTTAAGCCATTTTAATCATGAATGGAATTAAAGCACACATTTCTGTGTAATATAGTATTTAATTTAAAGATTATGACATACATTTTCCTCATTTTCCCGAGACTCGAATAGAAAAATAACAATAAATTATGAGTGAAATAAACTTTTATAAGATATATTTTCAGTGGATAGCATACATATTTAGTTCAGTTGTATGAAAGTTTTTTTTCTCTTCAGGCAGCTTGAAGTTTTTAGTAATTTGTATAAATGTAAAATAAATGGATTATTTCATTTCATATAATACTAGTTGCAAAATGTGACTGTCAAATTAGGCAAATGTGTATGTTGCAAGCATATTACGGGCTTACTCTAACAGATTGCTGGTTAAAAATAATAGGTCCAGAGAATATTAACACATCTTTACACTAGACATTGCATATTTAAGAGGCAAGGAACCTCAGGACCTTGAAGTTTGTGGTTATTCGAGCCGTAACCCAGCCATAGAATCTAGATCCATTCATTCCAGGTTATATACTAGTAACCTGTTCAGTGAGAGACCAGATCCAGTATAAAATAGTCACAAATGGTACTACCGTACTAACTAGCTCCCACCAAGACTGGACCAGCTTTAAATGACTCCATTTTAAATTTCCAAAAAACGTTGCATAAAAATAGTATTTTAAGCAGAAGGTGTGTGTTTTCCTGGCCTGCCTATAAGAAATTACAGTTCAACCTGTATTAGCAACCACCTGTACTAAGCGGCCAATTTCATTAAGCAGTCAATTTAAATGTATTACCAAACTGTAGCATTTTATCTTATATTTGTACTTAATTTAAAGGTCACCTCTGTTAAGTGGCGACTTTCTCTTATTCCCTTGACTGACTATTTAAGACATGTTTGACTGTACATGATTCACAAATATAAGTCAGTTAATTTCGGACTCAGTCAGATAATATTATTTTAATATATCTGAGAAAGAAATTTGAAGAAATAATAATGAAACAACAACAACAAAAAAAAACTGGTCAGCTCCGGCACAAAGTCAGCAAGCACAGACATTCAGCATCTAACATAGGTAAGATAGCTAAATGCGGAAAAGATTGTGATTATCTCTACCTGCAACTAAAGAATTAAAGACATGAAAAAAATGATGCCAATTAACGGGAATTAGTTTTTGAATGCAACGCTTATGCTTCTTTAGAAGGAAATTCTTGGCATATGTATCCTTGTGGAATTGTTGGCAGTTCTGGTGTCCCTACATTGCATATAACCATAACCATAAGGTTTATATCACCCATCAAGAAATCAGCCATTTGGACTTTTTGAATTCTCAAGGGTCATGGAACTATCTTTGAAGATTTCAAGATAAAGAAACACTAAATTCTACTGCATCAAGTCTTAACGCTGTTGCTGTTATTCTCATTAGAAACGCTTTCTTTCAATAGAGATTTTGTAATTTTATAAAATGCAAGTTGGTCATAGTTTTCTATATATTGTTTATTTGACTATAATTCTGGTCTTTTTTCAGTGTGTGAACCGGAGAATTTTGTAATACATCTGACATACACTCAGTATAAAATGATAAACGTAATATATGTAACTTCAAGCATGTGATATAATGCCTAATGATTGTTTCAGTGTACATACACTTTTGTTATTTAAATATAAAATTAAGAACCTAAGACCAGGGAGATGGTTGTTGTGTTTTTATTTCTGTACAATCAACCAATACCCTTGTTCTTAAACATAGTGATTTAAACTCAGTTTACAGTGTTTCTGGATAGCCAGATAGGAATGTGATGAGAGGTTAATTATCTGCATCATATTTTCTATTAGAATTACAAACTGGAACACTGCAATGATAATGAGAAAATTTATTTCAACAGTTTACTTGTGGATGTGCTTCCACCAGTGGTCGCCATAACTATACAAGTGATATTATCAGCTGTACTGGTGTGTATACCTGACCCATCTAAACCTCGTTCTGAGAAAAGAATCTCTGGTATGCATAAATATTGAGAAGGGCCTATTGGTCCTTGTGATGAGTACAAGTCAGCCATATTTTTGTCAAGACAGTTCTTATGTAATGTCACAGGATATATTGCTTCATGAATATGTGTAAAGAACTTACATTATATGTGTGTATATACATGTATATAATATCATATAATTATTCATATATTTGCCCTATGCAACTGGTTCACACAGTCTCATTCAAAATAGTCTGAAATATATGTAATATATCACCTGGGATAAAATTTGAGTAACATGATCGTGATATAACTACACATATAACGGGTAAAGTCCCTGTAATGGTTCCGCTACGTCTTGGACCACTTAACATCTACCAAGATAACCAAGTTGTCTTATTGAAACATAAGAAAACCTTGGTTATCTCCGTGAAAAGCCACGAGGTCAGAAATGTAGCAGAACCATTACAGGGACTTTACCTTAAAATATACAGAGAAGTATAAAAGTAAATAAACGAATAAGCTGGAATATACAAATCGAGGCTCTGTCGAGATAAATATTCTAGAAAACCATTATTTATCTTATTATATTGTACAAACTATGTTGTTGTTTTTTTCGTGGTTTCGTCACTGTTTTGTCAGCTTTTGTGAACTGAAAGACAGTTGTATGGTGTAAATTAATCTGCCAAAGAAATACAATTCCTAAAACTCAAAATGACAGGCACTCAATGATGACAATAGAGTTTTATTACTGGTATGGGTCATTAATGTTGAATTCATCCAATTAAAAGAGACACGTGAATTGGATAAATGTATAAATTTAAAAAGAAATGGCGGATTGACACCGTTATTTGGTTGGTAGCAATAAATGAACAGAGGAACTTAAGCTCCAGTTGTATGCATTTTGTAGAATTTTTTAACAAGTCGATCAGAGTTTGTAATATTGTTAGCAAATAATAGGTACCGCTCAGCTGCGCCTAACTTGAAACTAAATATACGTAAAATAGTTATTTAAGTAATAGTGTAACTATTACCTAGTATGTACACTTTCCTTTTTGACTGACCATATATATAAGGCGTACAAAAATGTTTGTATCCGCTTATACAACCTAGTCGGATCAACCGTATTTTTATTCTGACCCTAAACTTTTTCAGCATTTGTGTAATCACGGTTGCGAAACATTTTTTTCGCGACAGCCTCATAAAAAAATAAAGGAACAAAGTTGATAAAAAAGTTTTGCCGACTTACTTACCCTATTTTTTGAGATATTAGCGGAAACAAACATTTTTTTTTTTGCCTTACCCAGTTCGAGGCTGTATGTTATGTGATAAACAATGGTTTATTGTATCTATTCCTTCACAAAGGTTTCAAGACTGTCGTCCATGTTTTGGAACCAGGGAGTCTTGGTGATCGGGGAGGCGTTTTTCGTGAAGATGGAGCAGAAGGAGTGATCGCGGTACGTGGCGATACTTTCATGCTTATGTGTCTCCCACTGCAGAAAAAATTCTTTGCCCACAACACTAGCGTCCATATTGTATCCGGTTGGCTTGCTGATGTCAGAGATGTAGTCGCCTTGGAAACGGATGTCGTCAAAGCGGTCCTTGAGGCCTTCCGCACGCGAGCGCCACTTTGCGACGTCTTTCGTCATTTCATCCATTGAAACTGGTTCGTTATGGGGCTCTCCGGTGATAAACCTGGTAATATGTAAGACGTTAGAAGATTACCTAAAATTGTTCTCAATATACACTGTTTAGCCCTAATGGCAAAATGCTAACCATACCGGCATGTAACTACGACATGCTAACTTACACTAGTTCTGACTAGTGCCTACATAAGATTGATTACAATGTCACAATGTGAAGAAAACTATAAATGTATAAAAAACATTGCTATAAAAAATAAATCAAATGTTAATGATAAAGAAAAGCTGGTTTCTGCTATTTCGTGTGGAGGTTTTCGGAGCTAAGGTCGAAGTTGAAAAACCCCGTTTTGGCGGATCGAAATCACGACAGACGAGCCCACAAATTCAAGACAATGGAGGCTTACATCTGCACTAAAGTTTTTTGAGGCATTTGAAGGACCGTGATAATAACTTAATGGTCAATGGAATGCTAAAATGAAAGCGTACAAAGCTGCTTTATACACTGAACCTATTTGTAATTGCTTAAAAATATTTTCAAGTTTACGGCAGTTGCACAGAGAGTTACGTGAACTCAACCTAAATGAGCAAGCTCAAAGTGCAGATGAGGTATGTTAATATGTATCAACGTATTTTTTTTATATTACAGCGTTACACTTTTACTTTCTTTAACTTTCATATCTTTGATGTTGTTGTTTGTTTCTTACGCCGAATATCTTTTTTAAAGATATTTCTTGATTTAAATGAGCTTACAGCGTTTCTTTTCGCATATCAAGGTGCATTTAAGGTAACCTATCCATCATTAAATTACAACCATAGTCCTTGACCTCAAAGCATCCATTGACTTGGATTTATATGGTGTATAAAGGCTTGCATTTACTATAAAACTCCCATGAACAACTGATGGACCAAGATTACAGACCAGTAGGTCAGGTGAGATATATCCGAAATATTGTTTTTCCGAGTTTTCGCCCCGAAATTACGAATAATCGTGATTTCCTCCAGCCAAACTGGTTTCTCCCCGTATTTACGCCTTCGACCTTTTCGCCCCGACATTTCATTTTCGCCCCACGACATTGCAGAAATCAGCCACCATCATATCATAAAATGTATATACATCATATATTTACTTTATAAAAACATAAACTTAATAATGGAAATAGTAAGTGCTTTCGTTTACAAGACGTGCGTTTTCAACGTCCTTAAGCATAGTTTGATATTATTTGAGTCTGTGTACTAGATTATCTTATTTTGTTCCTTTAGTCAAAACATGAAGTTATCTATATATGTTTTGTATGAGTACCGCCGACAGTATTTCTGTCAATTAAGTTCTGTGATATCACTAATATACCACATCCAGTCACATTATCCTATCACCGTGCCAATCAGTCCCGGAAATATCCTTATATGCTGAGCACCAAGCAAGGATGCTTTACCAGTACGATCTTTAACGACTTTGTTATCGAGCCAACAGGGCTGCCACAGGGGCCGCTGTCTGTCATACATATATGGATTTTTGTTATCAAGTCATTTATCTTTCCATATACCTGTAATTCTACTAATAAACATACAAGGGTACTTACTTGCAAATCCAGGCGGCTTGGGCGTCAAACATGGTATAACTGAAGTACTGGTCTTGCATGCCCATGTAGAACAGTTTGTTGTTCCCACCTTTGACCCACAGAACGCCCTTGTATAGGCTGTCGGGAAATACGGAAAGTGACGAATTGAGCCGGAGATCATCGGCAAGAAACGGAAAATTGTATAGATAGCCCGTGCAGAAGATGATGGCATCGACCTCGGCGCTCGATCCGTCTCTGAAGTGGACAGTGTTGCCCTTGACACATTGTATTGGTTCCCGTTCCTCAACACCTTTTGGCCATTTAAAATTCATTGGCCTTGACCTCCATGTACAAATGGCTTGCTTGGCTCCGAATTTCACACATTGCATTGAGATATCCTCGGCGGAATAACTAGCTCCAATGCAAAGGATCTTTTGACCTTTGAACTCCTTTGCGTCCCGGAAGTCATGTGAATGCAGGATTCGTCCCTCGAACGTTTCGATCCCCTCTATATAGGGTTTCTTTGGGAAATTGAAGATGCCATTGGCAACGATAACGTAGTTGAAATTCTCGCTGTATGTTGTGTTTTTATTGAAGTCTTTGACTGTCACAGTGAAATCGTTCGAGTTGTTGTTGTATACGACGCTCTGTACCAAGGTATCGAACCTTACGAATTGTTTCAGGTCTGTCTTGCCCTTCTGTGTATAACGACCTGCCATAAATATAATCATCAAACAAATGATATTAGATACGCATGCAGAGCTAGACGAATATTTATTTAGATAATCCTTTTGAGCATTCATAAGATGTTCCGTTGCCCAGGGGACGGTTATGAGGAGGTAAAGTGTATAAAAACATATTATCTTTTATATTTTCAAACATGCATTTTTACGTATTACTACATACAACATATTAGAATTCTGTTCTGATTTAATACTAACATTATACAAAATTTATTAATTCGGTCAAATCTATTTAGACAAAGAAATGTATAGCAAGAGCGTTCAGAGGAAAGCACGCTCGACTAATGTTGGTAAATCAAATGAAATCTATTTCAATTCTTGCCCTTCACATACTCTGTATACAATAAAAGTAACAAGAAATATATTTAAAAGATATTCGGCCGTGATAACCAGTTTGATGATTAGTGTCTGAATGGTTTAACATGTAATATATTTTGTTGTTTGTTTAATAGTTGTGTAATTCCTGTGTTAGTGCAGCTCTTTGAAATACCACGGATCCAAATAATTTGTACAGTCTTGGTAGGCACTTACCCAAGTAACATTTGTGCTGAAATATTTTGAAATTTAGCCAGTAGTTTTGGAGAAGACTTTTTAATTTTTTTACGAAAGACATGTAAGGAAAATTAGCACCGCCCTTGGTGTCCATGTTTTTTCACGGATCCAAAAGGTTTGAAGAATTATTGTAGACACACACTCACTGAAGATATGTGCCAAATTATTTTGAATCTGGTCATTTGATTTTGAAAAGAAGATTTTTAAGTTTTTCATCTCTGTTGCTATGGCAACCAGAATTCCACATGGAAATCAATTCTTTGAACAACTTTGAAAGGGGACCACCTAAATAACATCCCTGTAATGTTTCATCAAAATTGGTCGAGTGGTTAAGGAGGAGATGTGTTTTTTAATCAATTGTTGACGAACGAAAGACGACGGACGAAGGTCGGTCACATTAACTCACCTCTTGCTGAGATGAGCTAAAAATAACCAAATCTTGTTAAAAAAATTGTAATGGCAACTGTAAGGGGTGATAACCACAGCAATGGAGTTTGAGTGATCTGGAACATGGACCATTCACAAATAGCCAAGGTACTTGCAACATATTACCATTATAATCATGTTAAGTCAATTATACCATAAATGGAGGCATGAGGTATATAATGAAATGAGAATTAGTTATAGCCTATATTTCAATTAGTAGTATACTAACAATGGGACGTATAACTTTTATTCCTTAAAACATCTGCGCATTAGACATAAAACGAAAACCGGATGTTACGTTATTGTTGAATATAGGATCTGTCAGGGTCGAACAATCAATTCCGAAATCTATGTGTTTCCTATTTTTTAGCGTTTTTCTTTTAGCGTTCAACTCTTTCAGTTTACCTTAAAAAGGTGCAGTGTTTTACTATTCGGGACAAACCGTTCGCAGGGGAAGAAAACTTAAACTTTTAAAACAAACAGGGATCTAAAAGAACTCGTTTCCGCAACTCCTTTTCTTCCATTTGACTAATTTTACTATGACCAATGGGAACATAGCAAAGTATATAATAACCGATGAAAAGCCTAATTTTATTCCGCTTCATTACTGTGCGTTTCACAGTAAGTCAGGGTGAAAATAAACGGACTAACGGCCGAAAAATGATCTACTTTGATAGCCTTAAAAATACCTCTAAATATGTTTATGAAGTCTTAAATCAATACCATGCCTAGTTTCTGAGACATAAACCATAATTTGTATTAAATTGGGTCAAGAGTTATCCTCCTTGGGATTCTGATGTCTCTGAGCACATGTACTCTCATAAACTTTCGAGACAATAACATAAATGAATTCTTAGATATTTATATAAACATGGGCCCGTTCCACTAAAATTGGCACGAACAAATTTGATCAACATATTGTCTACTTATGTCTTAATTTCACAATAAAACGTGAAGAAAGATTACCATATTTATTGGATTATACAAACACAACACTTTTTGTAAAGAAAATTTCATAGGAAAAAGAAAACATTTTTACATCTGCGAGTTTAAGCTTAATAAGATTTTTCTTTCTAACGAAGTTAGTGAAGCGGGCCACTTGATAGTAGCTTGCATGCAGAACTTTGACTAAATATGCTAGTACATGCAAAACTTAAACCTTAAAGACTAAGTAAAAATGGCTATAATCTGCAATATATTCAGTCAAACACTATCTGTGTTTATAGTATGATACCACTGAACATGTTAAAGAAATTTCAAATCAATCCTATGCTAGGTTATTGAGATATAAGCATGAAAGTTCATTGCATGCAAAACTTAAACCTTAAACCATAATTTCTATGTTAAAAAGGGGCCATAACTTGTAACATATTCCATCAAGAATTATATACCTTGATAGTGTGATACCCCTTAACGTGTTTTAGATGTTTCAAATCAATCCCATGCCTGGTTACTGAGATATAAGCATGAAAGTACCTTGCATGCAAAACTTTTACCAAAATGTCTAAATTAAAAAGGGGCCATAATTTGTATTAAATACAGTCAATATTTATCTTTCTTTGTTGTCTGATTTAACATATTCATAAACTTTCGATTTATTAACATGAATGGTTACTGATATAAGCTGAATAGAAGCTTGCATTCAAAACTTTAACCAAATTTCCTAAGTTAAAAAGGGACCATAATTTGCATTAAATTCAGTCGAGAGTATCTACTTTAGATGTCTGATGCCCCTGAACATATTCAAAAACGTTCAAGTCAATACCATGAATGGTTATTGAGATATAAGCTTGATAGTTACTTGCATGCAAAACTTTAGCCAAAAATCTGCAATGCCGACACCGACGCCGACGCATGGGTGACTGCTATAGCTCTCGTATTCCTCGAATATTCGAGCTAAAAAAGATAAACTTAATATATTTGCAAAGTAAAACCTTGTCCGAAAGAACCAGTTTCATTCGAACAACCCTGATTTTCGGAACAGATAATAGGGTCCAAATAAACACATGTTCGGGTGCGGTTTAAATGGACCTTTCGAACTCAAGTGGCTGGCCACTGGTGCGATAGTTAATTATATTCGCACGCCAGTTTTCGAACACTAGGCACGTGGCGTTTGCCAAACTTCAAAACCGTTAATTGTTCACATTGTTTGATCTCAGATGTAAATCTTACACTTAATATTTAAGTGTGTTGTTTGATTGTATTGTATGCAAAAGTCACAATAACAAAATATATACTACTCATACAATGCACTACTACACTTGAACAATATGCACATTAGTAAATGTATGTGAGTAATGTGCATGAATACCAACATATCAGGCTAAATCAATATTTCTATTTGCATTAATTTGCCACGGTCAGCTATTGTGATGACATTTTTTCTTCCGCGATTCGTATTTATCACCCTTTAAACCAGTGTGGTCATTTTGCCCACTATGCGGTAACTTTTTTTTCTACTTCATGTTATGCCCTTTCTCCGTGTGTGTGCGTTTAGTCCATTTCATATTTACTTGTATTATCTGCTCATTTCAACAAGATTCCCTGCAGTACAATAATAAACAACTGTTATATGTTATACAGACATACAGTATACACATAAGTTCATTTTTTCGAACATATGGGGCACGGACACTAGGTACAACCCATTATTCGAATGAAAAGTGTCCAAAATCCAGGGTATTCTATGTTTCAAGGTATTACTGTACATATATAATTCATATGTATATCACATATATTTATTATCAGGTGAGCGGTTTTAAATATATCGCTGAAAAGATTATCAAATTACTTTCGCTTATTTATTTTACGTGGATTGGGAAACCAGTTCTTACAACTTCTAACGTTACTTTTCATAATAATTTTTTCCCAATTTTATGTTAGGAAATGTAAAACACTTTTTTATGCAATTTATAACATCATATGCTCCTGCAAAAACCATGCCTTTTGTTGTTTGCAAATTGCTATGAAACAAGTAAATGTTTATACAATAAACTATTTGTATTGTATTGTACTAATCTCACTGGACGGTTCCTGGGTTGGACAAGTACTTTGCGCTTCGGAAGGTCATTAAAAGTCCTTGCCCCTCACGGGTTTCGAACCCACAACCTTCGGGTCCGAAAATGGTGTGTTACCTCTGGGCCACGGCACCCTTGTTACGTTACTAATCGCAAAATACGTTATATTACTCAATATAGTTAATTGCTTTTCTGTTCCTAGATGGTCATCTGTTGGATGACCATTCGACCTCTGTATCACATGGAAATTATGTCTACTTGAGATAGACAGATAGTACTACCCCGGTGTAACATCACACCATCGTCACGTGTCATGAGTCCCATTAAATCATCATCAGGCCAACCGGTCCTTGAACTTAGACAACCTTCACCAACCTCTATAACCTGTCGTTGATCGTTTATCCCTCATGTATCTCTCTGCTTATCTCATATTATACAGTTTAAGCCTTATATGACACCATTAACCATTTCATATTTATATTTGTAGCTCCATATTCAGTGATATCACTAAAGGCATCGAAACTAAAACGAAACTGTCAGCATTGGCTTGGCTCGAAAACAGAAAACAACCCCAAAGTATTATTCTCTTCATCGATTTGTATGGGACCTGTTTTTGTTAAAGCTTTTAACGGAATAAAGGATCTCCATCAGCAGTTGAGACGTTTTTAGACTGGCGGTTGCCGCTAGTCTTAACTGTCCAACTGTCCGTAAATCAAAAGCAGGCATCGTTATTTTGCATAATTACCTGAGCTATTTTCAACGATGTGTATCCCTCCGCGCCCAGTAGGGTATCAAAGCAATTGTTTTGACATCAGCGAGGTTAGTAAGGTCATGGCCTCCTTACATAGGCATTTCATGAATGGAACCTCACTCATGATTGTATTGAAACAAATGACAACGCTCGCACTTAGAGACTACCAGCGGGTTTATCACAAAACGAAGAGTGAATTCAGCTGACTTACTACCAGTAAATTCGTAACTAGAGTTGCAGGAAATCGTGTAATATGACGTTACATTACCTTTGCCTCTATCGAGACCAATCCTGCTTAAACGCTTGAATAAGAGTCACATGTAAAAGCTAGTTTATTAGGTATAAAGCCTGCCGACAGTCTTTCAGCACAGTGTGAGCTTTGATTTCAAGTACTTCCCGAAACCTTGAAAGGCTACAGTTCCAAGCTATAGCACATTAACAGATTTGTCTTAGGTTTTGATGTCTTACGTGACGTCACTGTCACGGTAAACCCAACAAATCAGTTCAAATCCGTCGCCTTTAAGATTTGAGATTATCCATTTATCCCGAGTTATCTGACACCTGTATTAAGCGATCAGACTAGTATTCCAGGTAAGTTGTTTATCACACCCCTTTAATAACCCCTCTATTAAGCAGCCCCTTCCCGTCCAGGGAATGGCTACTTGTAACAGGTATTTCTTTACACAACCACTGTTCTACGTTTTCTAAAATACCCCACCACCCCTCTATCTCTTTCTCTCTCTTCCTATCTCTTTCTTTCTGAGTCCTACAGCGGGTATGAGTATCGGGAGCTTGTTTTATATATAAATAAGCCTCCTGCTGGCTCGCGCAAGGTCGTTGCCTTTTTTATTCAGAGTAACTTAGCGACGAGTGCTCACGCGCGATGCACATTCTGAATCTTTAACATACCATAGTTCTCGTTATCGCCCGCAGAAAAAGTCAAGGACAAGGACCCCTCCCCCCTTATATACTTGATAACAAGGCTGTTTGCTTCCCGTCCCTGACTTCACGGAAGCGTTTTGTAACCTTGATCTAAATACACCATAGAACATTATCAGACGAGAATATCACCGATGCATAGTGTGTCATAGCGTCATTACAATATAAGAGGTTTCTGGAGATCGGGATGAAAGGTTGTACGTATAGGAACATGTTTGATTGTTATAACAATAAGCAGAAGCAGCATTAATGACAACGACATCATCATCATCATCATCATTATCATCATCATCATCATCATCATCATCATCATCATCATCAATACAGCTACCGTCAGCTATACCCTCAGACATTTATCTTATCTATTTCTGTTCCGTCTGACATCATCTTTTGAAGCTGTATTTTTTAGTTATCAACAATGATGGTTACGATAATGTTAATCTTTATTCTAAATGAAAATAAAGAAAATGACAGGATAACATTAAAAACAATTGCGCTTTTCCAATTCACTGTCCGTAAAATCATTTCCCAATCTTGGTCGAACCCATACTAGTAAGTATATATACTTATTCAGTAAACTTCCCGATTATAGGGAATTCCCGGTTTAAACGAATAGGTTTTAAGGGCGTATGTGAGAGTTTGCTACATTTTCTATATAGACAAAGAAGAAAAAATTAAACTTTTTTAAAACTTTGCATGATTAGAGAGAATCATACTAGAAACATTTTTATGGAAAGAAAATGGGGGACACCGTCCTACCTTTTGAGTTTTCTGTCCCTGAATGTGATATTTTAGCACGTTTATGCCATATTCAAGGGCAGATAACTCAAAATAAATCTGATTGATACCAAATATTATTACTTATTAATGTTTGTGATTTCATTACAAGTCAATATGTAAAATTTAATTATTGATATTTTTATGTTTAAAACTGTATATATTCATAAGGGGTTTAAATTTTTATCTATGAACATAATTTCTACAAATTTGTACAGAGACAGGGAATGAAGTACTGAACATTAATTTTTGAAAATAAATGGGATGTTGTTTGCAATTATTTGAGTTATTTGCCCTTGAATATGGCCTAAAAGTGTTAAACTCAAAAAGTAGGACGGTGACTCCCATTTTTTCCATAAAATATTTCTTTTATTATACTCTATAATCATGCAAAGTTTTAAAAAAGGCTATTGAACAGTTTAAATTTTCTTTCTTTGTTTATATAGAAAATGTAGCAAACTGTCACATACGCCTTTAAGGCCCCGAATTTCTTTATTGTATATGAAGTACTGTTATAGCAAAGTCGGTTGTAGCGATTACAGGCCATAGCGTAAAATTTGTTGTTTCCCTTTGGACCATTTCGCACAGTATTTAATGAACCCTTCATATTTGGAAATCGTCGATCGTGATATGGGCATTGTTGCGAGGGACTTATTGTTCACCTGTTGTAAGTCACCATGAGTGCTTATATTTGACCATTAGGCATAATAACTGTGTATTGAGGTTGAGCTAAGTTCATATTATCGAAAAGTTTAAGTTAAATTTTAATACAGCATTCCCGACGTACTATATTAAAACAAGAAGGCCAAGATGGCCCTGAATCGCTCATATGAGAAATATTGCTTTCATTGCCTTTTACAACATATTCCTGCGGAATACAAAATCCATGCAGAAGAACAGCAATATAATCTTAATTCCACACAAAAAATTATATGTGGTAAAAAAAACCCAAGTTACCGTAGCGTGGGACCATTTTTGACCCCAGGGCCATGATTTTAAAACTTGGTTCAGGTCGACAAGGTCATGTTACATATCAAATATCTAAACCCGTGATCTTGTGGTTTCTGACAAGGATATCTTTTTATTGTAATTCTATGTAAAAATCAATTGACCACTGGGGTGGGGCCAATTTTGACCCCAGGATCATGATTTGAACAAACCTGGTAGATGTCCATAAGGCAATGTTACACACCAAATATCTAAACTCCAGGCCTTGTGGTTTCTGATAAGAAGATTTTTCTGTTGTTTTTTTTATATAAGTCTGTGTTAAATCAAGTGACCCCCGGGGCATGGCGAATTTTAACCCAAGGGCATGATTTGAACAAACTTGAAAGATATCCACTAGACAATGCCACACAACAAATATCTGAACTACAGGCCTTGTGGTTTCTGAGAAGTAGATTTCTCTATTTTTTTATATATAAGCCTAGTAAATCCAAGTGACCCCAGGGGCGGGGCAAATTTTGACCCCAGGGTCATGATTTAAACAAACTTGGTAGAGATCCGCTAGACAATGCTACACACCAAATATCTAAGCTCCAGGCCTTGTGGTTGCTGAGAAGACTTTTCTATTTTTTTCCTATATAAGCATATGTAAAATCAAGTGACCCCTGGGGCGGGGCCAATTTTGACCCCAGGGTCATGATTTGAACAATCTTGGTAGAGGCCCACTACACAATGCTACGCACCAAATATCTAAGCTTTAGGTCTTGCAGTTTGCAGAAGAAGATTTTCAAAGTTTGCATTTTTAGCTCACCTGAGCACAACGTGCTCATGGTGAGCTTTTGTGATCGCCTTTTGTCCGTCGTCCGTCGTCCGTGCGTGCGTGCGTGCGTGCGTGCGTGCGTCCGTCGTCAACAATTTCTTTAAACAACATCTCCTTCTAAACTACTCACTGGATTTTGATAAAACTTCACAGGAATGTTCATTATGGGGCCCTTTTCCAAAGTTGTTAAAATTATTTTGATTGGTCAAAAATCCAGGTCACAGGAGCTAAAAATAGATTTTAAAAATGAAAATTTTAAAAATCTTCTTCTCCGAAACCACAAGGCCTAGCCTTTTGATTTTTGGTATGTAGCATGATCTTATGACTCTCTACCAAGATTGTTCAAATTATGGCCCTGGGGTCAAAATTGACCCCGCCCCAGGGGTCACTTGATTTAACATAGGCTAATATAGGAAAAACTTGAAAAAATCTTCTTCTCCGAAACCACAAGGCCTAGCCTTTTGATTTTTGGTATGTAGCATGATCTTATGACTCTCTACCAAGATTGTTCAAATTATGACCCTGGGGTCAAAATGGCCCAACCCAGGGTCACTTGATTAAATAGGCTAATATAGGAAAAATTTAAAAATCTTCTTCTCAGAAACCACAAGGCCTAGGGTTTAGATATTTGGTGTGCAGCATTGTCTAGTAGATCACTACCAAGTTTGTTCAAATCATGCCCCTGGGGTCAAATTTGGCCCCGCCCCAGGGGTCACCTGATTTTACATAGGCTAATATAGAAATAACTTGAAAATTCTTCTTTTTAGGAAACTAGAAAACACATGGCCTGGCATTTAGATATTTGGTGAAAATATTGGCCCCTCCCCAGGGATCACTTGATTTTACATAGACTTATTTTGGAAAAAAATCTAGAAAAATTTCTTCTCAAAAACCACAAGGTCTGGAGTTTAGATATTTGGTATGTAACATGGGCTAATAGACCTCTACCCAGTTTGTTCAAATCATGACCCTGGGGTCAAAATTGGCTCTGCCCCAGGGGTCACTTGATTTTACATAGCCTAATGATATCAGGTGAGCGATCCAGGGCCATCATGGCCCTCTTGTTAAAATCTTTTTTTTGCTCCTGTGACGTACCTTCCCAACCAATTTAAATAATTTGAACAACTTTGATAGAGGGCATCATAAGGAGATTCCTTTGAAGTTTGGTCAAAATCAATTCAGCGGTTTAGAAGGAGATGTTGTTTAAAGGAAACTGTTTACGCCGGACGCACGCACACACGAACTGACGGACGACGGACGCCGGACAAAAGGCGATCACAATAGATCTAATAAAAATCTACAAATAGATTTCCATAAATTAGCAGTCAACTATACTCAGAAGCCGTCTTTATCGATCATTATTGCCATTTCATTAAACATTCGAAACACCTTTAAGGCCCACACCTGGGCCAGGCGAGCCCCTTCAATTGTCCATTGATTGGTCTCTTAGAAGAGGATTTACTGTGTATTCATACTTTATGGTAAGCCCATCGATCATGATTCAAGAACCAGTCTGGGCTCAAATTTCACCAGCAATACTTAGAGTTAAGTTATACCTTTCTTAGATCAACTGAGCACGTGTGTGCTCGGGATGAGCTTTTGTGATCAGTCTTCGTCAACAATTGCTTGGGAACACTATAGCGGCCACTTCTTTACCAAACTTCATGAAACTTGGTCAGAATGTTTGTCTCCATTGTATCTCGGATTATTTCGACTGGGACACAATGGGTAAAAAATAAGGCCACTAGATAATTTTTTAAAATCTAAGAAAACCCCCTGTGAACACTGTAAATGCACATTGTTTACTTAAACTTCATGAATTTTGGTCAAAATGTTTGCTTTTTATAAAATATCAGCTGACGCTGAAATTCAGTCAAATCGGATAAAAAAAATAGATCACCGGGGAAAATCTTAGAAACACTCATACTTGTGAACACTTGTGAAGGTCCACAGTTTTGGCCCTAACTTAATGAAACTTGATCAGAGTGTTCACATATAAGGTCATGTGAGGTCAAAATGAAGGTCCCGAGAGCAAATCCTAGAACAATCTTGTGGACACTCTTTATACATCATTTTATTTTAATCTTCATTTAAATACAGTTACCAACATATACTAATGCTATTATCATCAATCTGACTCAGGTGAGCGACTTCAGGCAATCTTGGACCTCTTCTTTAATTAGGTTAAAACGCATTCCGCATTTCCTTTTATATGAAATATCTAACGGCATAATCTTTTAGCTTAATGATAAAAAAGAGAGATCAGAAATGAAATGCTAGAGAAACAATGTTAATGAAATTCGCCCATATGTTTTTAAATATTACTAAAAGCGAAGTAAGGTTGGTGGAATTCGAGCCAGGTAGCTTAAGGTTTATGCCCTGTAATTCACTTCCGGTAAAGTCGACAAAAAACCGCTATGTCTAGGGCCACTTAACCTCTACCAAGATAACCAAGGTACCCTAATGAAACATTAGGAAACCTTGGTTATCTCCGTGAAAGGCTATAAGGTCCGAATTGTAGCTGAAACATTACAGAGACTTTACCTTAATGCTTATAGCGCCTGACCATGACCTTCCTCCACCTGTAATTAGCTTGACGTCGTTATATGATTGAAATACTACCGAAGCGACGGTAATCCCCAATACAACAACAACAACAACATCGACCTGGCATACCAAGGTCATAACATATGGTACCGGTATAGTTATATCGCCTGGCGACAAGAAGTTAGTCGGGCTTGTTAACTTTGTATCTGGGTAATGTGACGTATATTGCGTAAAGTATATCATGACACTTGTCTACGGCGTGATTCAACGGTTTGGCAACGATATATCAGTCGCATGTCGATCACAAATAAACAAACCTGGTGTTAGGAAATACAAAAAGTATGCTGATACCTTCTAGGTAATCCCTTAGTACGGCCCTGGGTGGGAAAGAAGGAATGGGCTTTCCAAAATGATCCTCAAAAGTGTAATCCGGAAACTCCAGGCATTCCTTTGGGCCATTGGACCACAGTTGCTTATACATCCCAGCATGCAACGGTTCTCCTTTTTCGTCAGTTCCTGGTCATAGACAAAACAGTATGTAAGGACCAATTAGATGAACAGTGCAGCAACTGTAATGTAAAATATAGTAGTTTATTTGAGCTCGTGAAGTGCTTTAAATATGGCTATCGACCAAAGAAAAACCCGCATATCGTTTTCAGTGTCTGTGATTGTAGTTGAAAAATGAAAAATGATTTTTAAAAGAAAATCGCAAAGTGAATTTTTTCCTCAGAAATAAAAAGGTTGAATATCTTTTAATTTACCTGTCATCCAGTTATAGTTCCATTGTCCTCCCCATTTATTTTGTTTTTCAAAGCAGACGACTTCCGGTGCAGACGTTCTTGGCAGTTTTCCAAAGTTATACAGGGCCGCCATTCCACAAGGCCCTGCCCCAATCACACACACGCGGTCTTTCTGTCCGGACATTATTCCCAGGAATCTGAAAACGTTTATTTTTTAAAAAACAAACTTTACTTCGAATCAATAAAGCTATTCTTCTAAAGGAGTTTAGTTTAACCTATAGGAGTGGTCTTCCTTAAATAATGGCATGCATCTACTTTCCAATACTGCTATTTTCTATTTATTTTGCGATGTCCTTCAAAATATTCTCCGTCAGAGCCTTTCTATCCCCATTCAAAAGCAGTTTTTATATTCTTCGATGGGGATGATACAAATGTATGCAGCTGAGCACATAGTAAACCTCAAAATGTATCTCTTTCCAGAGAGATGACATTTAATCGCAAAGAGACAGGTTTGGCGAACACGGAGGGTGGGAAAGGCCGGAGACCCTCTCTGACTCAAAAGGGTCGACCAAAATGTGTGCCTTGTGAACGGTTACAATAGCCTGCAAAAGTCTTGTTTTAGGGTGTTGACGTTAGTATTTTTTCTTCACTTTCTTAGAACAACGTCTGTGACTTGCCCTATTGCGCCGCATCTTGAAAAGCAGGAAGCTAATATGTAAAAGAAGGCATACATCACCGTCATTACAGGTCTTGTTCGTTTGACAATACTTGGTCGTTTTGTATTCTTAATTGCCGAAATTCGGTTACAAACCTTCTGCACTGGTTCAAAAACTCAGGTCCCATTACTAATAACTACCTTCTTAGAAATTTTTCAATGTATTATTCCTTTTATGGGTTTCTCAAGAAATCATGAACTCTAATTTAACATGTTTATAGTTAGGGCAATTGCCTTCTGTTAACAGCGTCGGAAACCCACGAGCGCTCATTCCGTTACCGTATGAATATCAGTTAGCATTTGCTCCTTATCGATAATTTGATAAGCCGCGCCACTATCCCAGTCCCGCAATGGTAGTGGGTTTTTTAGACCAATAGAAACTCTCGTACGTACGGCACTTAGACTTAAAGATTTTAGATCTCCAACTGAAGAGTACGCATTTGTGTAAGCAGCATTTTGATTGGCCGACGTACCTCTTATGAATATGCTTATAACGATAAAGTGCTAGCCATGTATCCCATGGCTGACAGATGTAATATGCAGCCGTGAGTATCTGACCTCTGAACTATGACTCGAGCAAAGTTTTCTTAAAATCCCGAGCTTTCGAATAGAATTATTCTGAAATTGAAGTCTACATCCTAACTTAAAAAGTGAACATATCAAGTCAATCCCATAAGGGTTTGCTACGAAAGGGGGGAGCATAAAATCACTATATATATATATATATATATATATATATATATATCCGACCACGGCTGCCCGCTACAGAGCGCGAACCAAATGTGTTAGCTTATTTCAACCGTGACGTAACATGACGTCATATGTAGATGAAAAGTATTGCATTCAAAATGGCCAAAGTCACTCTGCCTACTTTTAAAATTTCATGCTGCTGGCTTATCGGCAACCTGTTTTAATTTAAACCCCAAAAGGAGAAATAATGATATTAATAAGAGAAAACTTAAACCCAAATGGTCTTTCTGCTAGAGGCAGAAAGCCCTAATAAACATAACACCTCCTATACGTTTTCCGCGGATTTGTGGAAAGCCGTAATAACAAAGGCAATAGGTTACTGTAAAGTCATTAATTTTCGTTGACATTAAATTTCGTTCATTATGTACCATTTTGTAGGGAATTTCGTGGCTACATTTATTCGTGGATCTATGTTCTAGAAAACGGGAGCTCTATAATTATAAGAGACAAGTATTCATGGGGATTAATATTTGTGGATAAAACCCACCATGAAATCGAAGAAAATTAATGACTTCACAGTATCCGTTTCAACTTTCTGGCCCTAGTATAAACAAATTCATCCTTAAATGCAGTTCATTCACTCAAATACGCACAGCAATTCACTGATTATGATTATTATGATTGAAATACTGTCGAAGCGACGGTAAACTCAAATAGTCAAGTGTAGCCTGATCCTGTCTCCAAACGTAGCGATGCATGCCTCATAATGACGATATGTACATTAAAATCTTATCAATTTAAAATATGACTTCCTCAGCAATATAAAGGGTGTCTCTATGACACAGGTATGCTGATAATTATACACAATCATGTGTCTGTGGTTTTCTCGATGTAATGCTCATGATCAGATATCAAGCTAATATTGGCTTTTTATATGGTACTTCATTTTTATTATGTCTCCACATCTATACGGGGGAAATATATTGCTTTTTGTCAGAGTTGTCTGTCTGGCTCTTTGTCTGTCCCAATTTTTTTCCGGAGTATAACTAAAAAAGTATCAAAGCAGAATATGTACATTTATCCAATTCTAATTTTAAATTTATGCAAAAGCATAAGACTAACACAAGAATTCATTTTTTTTTTCTGATTGATGAAAAGAGTTATGTTGTTGTTGTTGTATTGGGGGTTTACCGTCGCTGCGATAGTATTTCAATCATATAGCGACGTCCAGCTAATTACAGGTGGAGGAAGACCGCGAGTACACAGAGGTACCCGGGTAGAACCACCGACCTAGCTTGAAGGCTTCCTCACATGAAAAATCCGAAGTCCCTACCGTGATTCGAACCTACAGCCCCTCGGCTGGTGATTTGTAGTCCACGACTGTAACCGCTCGGCCACGGCGGCCCCCGAAAAGAGTTATGTACATTCATTGATGTGACATCATGCTACATGTCTACGGCGTGATACCGCAGTGTGGTAACACACTTAAATATCACCAAAATTATCAGCACTTTGACTTGACTTGATTATTTGAGTTTACATCAAAGACGCCGTACATATTTTTGAAACATAACTTAAATAAAGCAAAACCATACAGAAAAGGTCCAAAAACAACAAAACACTTATCAAATTATTCAGAAATATAGAACAAAAAAGTACAGAACATACTTTTATCATAGTAGACACATTATGTGATGATGATTTGAGATGCCATAAATTAACTACTCGTAATATATAGTTCAATGCAGATACATTTTAAAACAGGTAATACCTTTCTTATATAATTATTGAAATATTTAGGGTCTGCAAGATGCATGACAGTAAGTTACTAAGGCGATATTAATGTCAGTATAAAACAACAACAACAACAACAACATCATCATCATCATTATCATCATCATCAGCAGCAGCAACAACAAGGACAATTATGAAGAAACAATTCAGCACAGATAAGTTTTTCCAGGTATTAATTAACAACTTTCCCAATAGTTATTACTTCCCTTGATAACGTAGCTTGACATAGGAGTATGTCATTCTTTGTGTGTTGATGATATGTGTAAAATTAAATATATGTTCACAAGGCTTTACAACATAAGCTAAGTAATATTCAGTTAAATTTACCAATTTCAAGCACAATACATACTGAGGCGGCATATTGGGCCTGGGGCCGTAAATTAGACATGTCCACTACGGCCATAGGTATAGTGTTCGTGTGATTTTACACTTTCTACATTATGCTGTAATACTTATGGTGAAGTCAACAGATATACACATTATATGTGTCCAGTTTCTTTATGATAACGATAGAAGACTTTCATATTTTGAATCCTTTTTTTCATCAGTTAATGCAAGTAATTGATTCATAAAGTGTTTTTTTTTAAACAAATTACATGTTTTTATTTTACGATAATAACAGTGGTTGCTTCCTGTTTTGATTACGCGGTATATGTAGATCTACCTAACCGAAATAGTAGACTAAACAAAAAGAGAAATAATGTAGACTCTCTTTACTTAGTATGACACTAGTAGAAGAGATCTCTTTAAATATATTTTAAAGGTTGAATAGTGTATATGCTAACTTAATATTACACACTGTTCTCCTCTGAATAGTGTAGATTCCAGGGGCGTAGCTTGACCTTACTGGCTGTGTAGTTTCTAGGGTGTTGGCCCGTGGGGGAATTTTGTTATTTCTAAGAGCGTAGGTACTACTGGTCGGTTTTGAGGCTTTATCTTCAAGCAATAAATGTTTGAATTAGCTGAACACCATATTTGCCATATACTCGTATATATATAGCCTTTACATTATAACGCTTATGTTGAAATTCACGAATCTCACTCATTACATTCTGAGAACCAACATACATCAAAGTCTGTATCGTATCTAAGCAGTTAAGGTCAATATTTCGACAGAAATTTGTGTTATCTTTTCATGTGTGTTTGAAATATATGCTGGACTGACATAAAAAAAAATCTAAATATATATTATATATATATAAAATATTTACCCCTAACAACCCTCGCACTAACAAGAGAAAAGCAAATATTTTTTGCCTCTGTTTTAAAATCAAAATGCCGAAGAGCAAAACGATAGTTTCACAAAAAAATCCGGATACATGTTTTTAAAAGGAATGGTGTAGCTGTTTTGTATAACATGTAAAATATAATCTGAATACTTCAAGTTTCTCTCTTTGTTATGACCTCTATCATATATATGTGAAAACTTATGAATCAAATATGTTTAAACTAAGTTTCTCTCTTAATTGAGCAACAACCATTGGATCTTCAGTCATGTGCGTTACCATTAAACCACTGGCCTTAAAAGATAATTAGATATAATAGTATTGGTAGCAACTTTATTGCTAATGTGGCTGATTTGTGACAATATAGAGATGAACTGAACTGGAAGACCAATTTTCAGCTAATGCAATAAAATTGGATTACTTCTACAGCTTAACTTCGGTGTTATAACTCGAACACACTTTTTATTACCAGGAGCTTTCGTCCTTGTACTTAGGACTTTATCAACAGAATGATCCAGGTAATAGCTTTCAAAAAAAAAATATTTGTGTTGGATATTAAAAATATAATATTTAAGATTAAAAAATGAACAAGTTCACAAAGTGTAACTTTCATCAAAATATTCGAACACACTTGTTTGTTTGATACCACTACACAGTTCTATCACTAGATTTCGCTTCGTTTCAGCTATAAAACCTGCTTGGGAATTTAGTAAATGTATCTGATAACGTGTCCACTTAGTAAAAACACTGACATCTAGAGGTCTGTATCTGGAGCAACAGGACACCACAGAGTTTTACGTGAACCACTTAACTGTTTTCTTTTCATTCTTAACATATACAGATATATATATTTAAAGAAGGAAACAGACGTTGGAAAAAGTGTAGAAGTCAGTTCAAACGATTAATTAACATTGCATATTACCAAACATTAATATGGCTGCAGAGAGGGAGAGAGGGAGTCCTTGTCTTTAATCAAGTATATATTGTAAATTTTTAATTGTTTGAAGAACGATTGATATTCCCGGATGTACACCATTCATGACGCGCCAGACTTACAATATAAGACATAGAAGCCGACGTTTCGTTTGTCTCCTCCCCAGTTCCACGAAACATAGAGAATCTTGATCAGCCATGTTGTTTGTTTTACATGTCCAGAAATATAAGCATGACAAACACTTGTCTGATCTTTTAGATTATAAAGCAAAGTATCTTCGTACACTATGCTTTCTTTCATTATTCAACACAATTTTGCAAAATGTGAAAATATTGGAAACCGATTTACAACTAATTTATTCCGTTACTCTCCATACATTGCTAACAATGAGTGAGCCGTGTGTATCCGACGATGGGCCAACCATTGAATTTCTTTACATGCTGAGCATCAGATAAGTGCGATTCACCAGTGTCAGGGGCCCATGTGGCCGAGCAGGTGAAGTTGATGACTTAATACCACCCAGGCTCTCAAAGCCGTTGGTTCGAATCCAGGCAGAGTCAAGTGATATTAAGTTTGGCCTGTGGTTCTATTCGGGTGTTTTTGTGTGCTTGGGGTATTTCTGCCCATGTATGAGCTGGATGTCGCTATATGATTTAAGCGTGAACAAAATATCCGTGACATTTATTAATCAGAATAGCAACCCATTTTACATACATGAAGATCTACTCCTGTAAAAGAAAAAGTAGCGCTTCGCATTAGAAACTCCAATGTATGTAATTTACCTAAAGTAGTTTACACGTATTTTGCATGAGGACGAGCCAGGTTCCTCCAAGAGTATTTCTTAACTTTGAAAAAGAAAGGCACACATACAAATATCTTAAATAATCAATCTACACATACTCAGCAACAGATAGAATGTATACATCGGGTTCGCAAGAACTGATGAAAGGGCATGGCCTGTTATGAATGAAATCAGGTTCCTGACTCTTACACTGGATTATTATGAAAC
Organism: Solen grandis; assembly: GCA_021229015.1. Lineage (NCBI taxonomy): Eukaryota > Metazoa > Mollusca > Bivalvia > Adapedonta > Solenidae > Solen > Solen grandis. The sequence continues at coordinate 4,313,006 of CM037789.1, forward strand.
AAAAAGACAGCGAGTTCAACTGAGTCACTATAGCAACTACAGTTACAGAAAACGTGTGAATGACCTTTGCCTCTATTGCTTCAATCACTACTGAAACGCTGGGTTTAGTATAATAGCTATTTCTTGTTAATCCCGCCACCGTCTCTCATCACATTGAGCGTTTTGATTGTTTTAGATTTTATCGAGGTATAGGAAAGGCATGACCACTGACTTCGTAAAAATTCTAAACCACACTGGACACATTTCGAATTGCGACAATGACATTGAGGATAACCTTACCGGAATGAAAGTTAAGGTTAGAGATGTTAATGAAATCAAAATTATGGTCATATATGTATTCATTTGTACAGGTTATTAAAACAATTTATCTAAAGAGACTAATTCAGATTGACAAGCATTTGTAAACATTGTAGAAAATGAGAGCCCATTGCTCTATATATAATTCATCTTAAAATCCAACCACAAACTGCAAAGGTATTATGCATAGAAGATAAATTTTACATATTTTTGAAAACTATAACTTTGAAAAATGATCTTAACCTTGAAGTATCTACCAGTTCATTTAAGTGACATCATATTGAATATGTATACTAATTAATGGTAAAATCGGAAAACCATAACTAAGCTACCACCCAGAAAATCAAAATTTTACTTGTGTTTGACAATTGTGACCTTAATTTGTGACCTTGGCCTTGAAGAACCCATCAGTTCATTTTACTTTACATACTTACACACCATAGCGAACATTTTACCAATTTCTGTTAAAATCGGGTAACTCATGAGTAACCCATGACTAAACTACCACCCGGAAAATCAGAATTTTACATATTTTTGACAATTATGACCTTTAATGATGACCTTGACATTGAAGTATCCACAGGTTCATGTACCTGACAAACTGCCACACAATATGGAACATATAAACCATTTCTTGTTGAAATCAAATAACTCATGACTAAACTAACTGCCGGGAAATCAAAATTTTACATATTTTTGACAATTGTGACCTTCATTTGTGACCTTGACCTTGAAGAGCGTAAACATCAATTCATTTTTACTTGACATACTTTCATACCATAGTGCACATTTTTACCAATTTATGTTAAAATCTGACCACCCACAACACATTGACAGCCCGGAAAACATCGGACGGACGCAAGCAAAAAATTACTACAATTATTGTTGCCATGGTGACAGAAGAATGTTTTATGTGAATGAAATCACCATTTTTAAAACCAGTCTAGTATTACTGCTTATTCGTCCAAATTTCGTTTAGTTCTAAGATTGGGCCATTTTCACCACTTAGTGAACTTAGTCCTTTGCTTTAAATTTGACTAAGCACTAGCCTGATTAATGAATTAAGAAGATGTAAAATAACATCGTGCTTCAAGTCACCAAACAGTGGTTGCTATGGATACTTTTTTTTTTTATTCTTGTATACGAGTTTTCATGTGATTTGATGAAGAAATAAATTCTTGAGAGGAGAATTCCGCGAATTTTCCAATCAGCCCTCGTATATATTTTATTTAATGTTTTTCGGTGGATTATAGGGAACTATCAGTGATTTAAAAATGGTAATTTCACTGCTTAAAACAGTGAGTATTACCATTTTCAAAATTTTCACTCTGGAACTTGAACCCGGCCCTACGTTATATGTAAAATGATGACTTGAGCTTCAATTGTGCTGGGTTTAAGCAAGAAATGACGTCATAAAAACGTCAGGCACGCGAGGTAATACCGCCAATTTTAACAAATTTTATGAATAACACAGCTAATTTCTGGCCTTTAAAGTATTAAATAAAAAGAAAAAAAAAGTTTGTTCAGGTGTATGATTGATTAATAATTTCTCTGAGTGAACATAAAAAGTGACATTTTCACGAGTGGCGAAGCATATTCCAAAGCATGCACTGCTTTTATACGAATGTTAGCGCAACACGTAACTAGTTTTTGCATGATTGCGCAAGACTGAATGCATCCTTGAAACATTGAAACTGTACACATTTTACTGTTTAACGTGAGTCTAAAGCTGTTGCATGAAAATTTAAATTAAATTCGGATAAATGCACGTGAGCTGATAAAACTTCTAGATATGTATGCATGTAATTGTTTACTGTTGTATCAGTATCCAACATTTGGTCATTTACTTGTATTCTTACACCCATGCATCTGTCTCCTTGATATACATTAATCGAATATCAATTGGCTTTTTATACGAACGAACATTTAAGTCTTATAGTGTGAAAAAAGTACAGTGTTTATAGCTACAATTGAACGAATAAGCTAATCAGCGTAAAACAAAATACAGTTTATATAGGTACGCTATGAGAAGACATGAAATAATCACTGTTGTATAATATTGAGTAATATTCATTTACATTGTACGTAAAATATTTGTCATATCTGATATTGGAATTGAGTATATATTCTAACGATAATCAAACATTACATAGGTAATAAGTGATGAAATGTATATGCGCAGAAAATAAAACTTTTATTCTAAAAACATTTTACTAATCACGCAGTCATTTCAATAATGGCTTGTTAAACTATCATAATATATTTATTCCCACGGAACATCGTTCACGACTTTTAATAAGCGGTGTACTTATAAATCCATGTATCCATGCGGATTTATTTGACCCCAGATGACTTTTACGATAACAGATTTTCACGAAAAATGGGGTTTTATATATTTACAGGTAAAAAACGGGTCGATATATATTCAGCGCGCAAGTATAAACTGGACAGTGAGTGGTCGGTATAAAGGGAGATCATTGCTACGAGCGCATTTTTCACATTTCCATGTGAAATCTAAATGTTTCAATTTTGTACTTGATGGATTGTATACTGTAAATACTGCATGAAAATCGGGTCGAGAAAAGTGGGGTGATACTAACACCACAAAAAGGGTTTCATATTCGAAAACTTCCCACATCTGGGTAATAATTATACATCACATATATAGTTATTGAATATTGCAACGTCTGACATGCCATAATATCAGGTTCCTATGGTCTATGATTTAAATCAAAAGGGAAACAAATGCAAATTAACAAATGCAAAATAATCGATATATAAAAGTTAGAATTAAAAAATTCTAAATAGATAACCCAAGAATTAAAATATATATATATATATATATATATATATATATATATATATATATATATATATTATTATTATTATTATTATTATTATTACAAAAAAAAACACAAAAAAACACGAAAACACACACTCACACACAAATGGTCTCAGCTGTAATAGAACTCACGACCCTTGCAAGAAAAAAAACTCACTCCTTTTACAGTTTTTTGAAAAAAAAAAAATTGACGTGAACTTGATGTGCAAATAAGGTTATTTAAAGGTAGTTTAATGAATAAAACCGCGGATGAACACTGAATTATAAACTTGCTTCTTTTACAGTTTTATTTGCCAGAATTGTGAGTATACTTAATGCTTTCAAATCAGCAGAATCATGCAATATATCTAACTTCAACTGTAAGGTATTAATTTAATAATGTGACTGTAATAAAAACCATTTTTCTTTCATAAACAGTAATTACGAAAATATGAAATTAAATATAACAATGTCAATTCATAAATGATATTATACTTAAATCAAAATGCCAAATATCTTAACTGATATATTTTTTAACTACAATATCAATTACATCTTAAGTTAAGCGAAGTATTTCTCTAAACGAGAGAGAGAGAAGAGGGGGGGAGGGAGATACAGAGAGAGAGAAACAAAATATATAGTGTTGTAGTTTAAATAATTACCTGAATAATTTACCGCTTCAGCAGGACGTCCTGTTCGATAAGCAACTTTCAGTAACTGCTGTCCAGTACGAAATTTATTCACTCTAGTGATACATTTGACTTACACACACCCTTTCATGTAGGTCCTAATTTCAAGCACGTTTCAAACTGTCTATGTCAAATGCAAGGTACACTGAGCAAAGATCAGTGAAGGGTATGAGCAAGATGGTGTGATTTCTAGAGAGGATGATTTTATCAAAGCGGGGAACAAAATGAAATTTATACTGGGAAATCATACAATTTGAAAGCTTTAAAATGTATTACAATTAATGATTTATCTAAATGGTCCGACCATGATAGCAGAACGGTTAAGTACTAATATAAATTACCTTATACTGTAGGTTTATAATAATACATGACAATAAAGACTCAGGGCTAAAATTTATTTTTTCCCACTTGCAAAAAACGCGAGTGCCTTTAATTTCAACTCGCAAATTCCCAGACTTTAGTCTTAGTTTAGTTATTATACGAATTCTACAGGAATGACAAACGGTTTAAAAAAAAGAGATCACAAGACTAAAAGGCGTATTATGTTTCCAAAAGCAGAGTATATTCTTCGGACAGAAAAGTAAATTGTGTGCTTCAGATTTGTTACGAGATACAATCTGTACATACTCGTTGATGATAACGTTACAACAATGCATAGATGAATAATATTTTTTACTTAAGATCATTCAATTGTTTACAAAAATACCTTATTTGCATATTCCGCATATCTTCGTCATTTTCCATAGACATTCCGTATGTCTCCGTTAACAAATCACGAGTGCATAAATTGATGACGTAGCAGATAAACAAATTGTGATTCGACGACGGATTTTCAAATTCAAATTATTTCCGGTTACAGACTGTTTTCGGGAAAAGTCGCCAATGCAAAAGAGTAAACAACTTGTTTACTTGTTATCTTACAACATATATTTGCACATTATGTACCATTTTGTTAGTCTACGATATGTCATTGTTATTTTACATTTTCTTTTTCATGAAAATTGAAATATAATAGGCCTTTAAAATATGGTGCTAGCAAAATGTACAAGTTAAACTTGGGCTGTATAATCCGTTGCTTGTTATTGGTGTGGCAATATTAACATTGAATCGGGTATAACACTGGCACTAGAACCGCAGAATTACGATTTTATTGCCGTTCTTTACTGTATTTTGAACATGGTAAGGAACGGAATCTGACATCACTTGATTACGGAGGTCGTAACATTTTCAAAAGGCATCCTTAACGAAGTAATAATGCGAAATGTCACAAGGCATCAAAACAGGTCTACCTGTGGCAAAAGTTAATTAAAGTATTATTTAGCATTAACTAAGTCTGATCGATTTAGGACCAGGTGGTCAAAATAAAATTGTAAAGAAAGAAGAAAAATGTAATAAATGGTTTTACCTGTCACAGAACTCAGCGATTTATAGCAATCCTCCTAGTTTAAGAGCAAGTCAGACAAAGAAATGATAGACGTTGTCTGCGCATGCGTGAAACGACCGCTTTCTTAAGCATGGGGATATCAAGTTCCTTCGTTAAATATGGATCAAGGATACCATAGCACGAATCCAGTCGCAGCTAGAGACATATGTACATTTGTTTGGTTGTTTGTTGAGTTGACAGTATTTCAGACATTTTGAGGTTATGCCTACTTGAAACAGATACAGTGCTGCCACAATGTATTTGCAACTTTAAATTTGGCGTTACATGGCACGTGAGGCTTGTATTAAATCATTACCTTTACGTCTTTTGTGGAATACGTTCCTATAATTTACACTTATCCCTCTCTACGGTTTCGGAGTTGGACCTGTACTTTCCGCCTGGGAAGGTCATGAACGATTATTGCCTGAAACGGAGCTCGAACGCACAATCTTCGATTCCAAAGATGTGTGCGCTACCAATGGATCAATGGACTTGTATTATAGAT